>JAJLUK010000042.1:26592-90085 GCA_030570055.1 Blastobotrys chiropterorum
AAAAAAAAAAAAAAAAAAATTAAATGACCCACCATTTTGTCAGTTGCTCTGCTCGGCGGACCCATATATACACAGTGTCTATCCTATACTGGATTGAAACGGGGATCATCGCCGACATTCCCGATTAGGTGCGCTAGAGTAAACGGCTACGTCGATGAGTGCGGTATTACTGGCATGAATATGTAGCGAGAGATGGTATGAGTTTGGATTAGGTGTTTTTTCTTGGTTTTTCTGAGCCTGCAAAAGGTTGTAGGGTGGATACCACTTGTTTTCACGTCTTTCCGATTAGTCCTCGTCATGCATATATATATGCATCGCTAGAGCTATACTATGCATATGTATAGGCTAAACAAGGTTCCCCTAGAAGTAGCTGAAAAAGTCACCGACATTCTTAAGCACAGATAAACACTCCAGAAACAAATAACACAGTCGCACATACACAAATAAGCAGCGAATGGATCACAATATCGTATTTTGTATACTACATCACAAAAAAAAGCAAAAACGGTAACAGACGGACCCTTTTCCAATGCCACATTGGAACAACGCCGCGAGCCTCGCAGAGCTACCTTTTTTGCTTCTTTTCGGAGAAAAAAAACCCTCTGGAGGCAACTCCCGTCGGCCTCTACGACTTTTGGCAGAATTCCAGCATTGGCCCATACGCCACACCCAACACAAACATGTGGCGGTGCACGCGGCGGTGGCGGATCGGTAAATCTACCGGGCCGGCAAAAAATTTCACCCACAAGTACAATAGTACCGCATAATAACCAGTGCACGAGACAATGAGGGCGCAAAAACCATTATTCGAAAAGGAGTTTGAGGACGATTATCTGTTTTGTGTAGCGTTCAATCCGGCGAGCAGCCAATTCGTGACTGGTACGGCCAATGGGCAGGTTTGCGCGGAGACATATGATAATGAGGGGAGCGTAGTCCAGAACTGGAGCACCAAGAGGCACAAGAGCAGTTGTCGAGCAATCGGCTACGATCATTCTGGTGAATATATATTCTCTGCTGGGACTGACCATGTGCTTAAAAAAGCGCGATCAGAAACGGGAAAAGTAGCGGCGAAGAACCGGGAGGAGATGGACTCGAACCCATCGACCATGGTTGTCAATGAAGCATTTGTGGCCGTCGGAGATGATGACGGCAATTTATCTATTTATGACCAACGAACGATGAAGAGATCGCATCATTTTAAACGTGTCCATGACGATACATTGTCGTGTATTGTTGACTTGCCGCACAAGAACAAATACCACTTTGTAACTGGCGGGTCGACCACGGTGGCCCACATTGACATTCGTAAAGGGATTATTACGCAAAGCGAGGATCAAGAAGACGAGGTCATGAGTGGGTGCTGTGCCTCAGAACGACGGTCTGTCTTTGGCATGGCCGAAGGGGTGGTGACAATCTGGAACAACGACTATCTGATGGATCAGCAGCAACGGATCAGACTCGGAGAAGGAAGTATTGATTGCATTATTGCCGGCGAAGAGGACAACGAGGTATTTGCCGGCGGTGCCGATGGAGTCGTGAAGAAACTCGACGTCAAGGCCAGCAGAATTGACAAAGAGATTGAATGGGTCCACAGCGAAAAGGAAGACGTGTTCATGCTGGACTTTGACCAGGAGTACAGACTGGTCACGGGGAATCTCAGCTCCCTCAAGATCTGGAAGAAAGACGACGAATTGGAAGAGGAAGAGTCGGAGGAAGAGCAGGAAGAAAAGGAAGCCTCAAAAGCGCCATCTAAAAAGAGAAAGAATAAGGATAAGGAAAAACAGGGCAAAAAGCAGAAACCCAAAATCATCCAGGGAATCTCCAAATTTGACGACCTGTAGCTAATAATAATATACTTACGAACCACACTGCTTTTGCTTCTTTTCTAGAAAAGAAGGCCGCCCGCAGGGCATACCAATCCGCCGGAGGGTTGAGTGCCTCCGGCGGCTTCTTTTTTCTCCGAAAAGAAGCAAAAAAGGTAGCTCCGCTTCGCGGAAGACCCTGTGCATATGCGACTGCTGCGTATAGTACATTCTCTACCATAGACCCAAGAGACGGAGAGCGTAGTCTGCCATGATGCCTCCAAAAATGACGTGGCCAGTGTTGATGTTCTCGACAAACCACTTCCAGCAGTCCTTTGGGTCGTCCAAGTCTACACGTCTAATCATGTCGAAGAGTCTATAGGTGGCCAGGCCGGTGGCCATGAAGAAGAAGGGGCCCATGGCGTTGAGCATGCCCGAGGTGCCCAACAATGCAATCTGGGCCACCGAGATCTTCTGCAGGATGGGCTTGGTCTTGTCGCCCCACTTCAGCGCGGTGGACTTGATGCCCGCGGCCACGTCAAACTTCTTGTCCTGGTGGGCGTAGATGGTGTCGTAGGTCATACACCACGCAAACGCAGACCCATGAAGCGTCAACATGGTGGCCCATGGCCACACGCCCATGGCGGGGAACCCTACTAATGCGCCCCACGTGAAACACAGGGATAGCCACGCTTGGGGGTAGTAGGTGAATCGCTTGAAAAGGGGGTATGTGAAGATTAAGGGGAGTGATGCACTGGCGATCCAGAAACAGTCCCATGGCAGGGATAGCAGGATCCCCAGTCCGGCAAAGCACTGGCCGCCCAAGAACGTGATAGCCTGGGGTACCGACACGGCCCCTGAGGCAATGGGGCGGTGAACCGTTCGTTCGACCTGCGAATCTAGCTTTCTATCCAGCAGGTCGTTAATGGTGCATCCCGCTCCTCTCATGATGAGCGCACCAATGCCCATGAGTCCGAGAGTCGACACAGTCTGGAGAACTGGCGCGCCTGTGGTATATGCCGCCATACCTACTGACCACGTACATGGAGAGTACAGTAGCCACGTGCCAATGGGCTTGTCTAATCTCATTAGTTCCGCATATGGTTGCACGGCTGATGGCAGTGAGCTCACAAACCGCTGTGGGATGGTGGGTTTGGCGCTGGAAGTTGGCGGACTAACGTCCAGCTTACTACCCACACCAGCAGTAGTGGCAGACTCCTTTTTTTCATTGAGGAGAACGCATTTGGTCGAAAAGATGCGCACGGCTCTGGGCACCACGCTGCCCATCCGTCCGCCCGTGCGGAGTCGTCCGTGTAATAGCATTTTTATGTTATTTTTTTTTTTTTTTTTTCCAGATTATGTGGCCGGCGCTTATACACCAATAAATCTCGAAGATCACAAAAAAATAAAACAAATCTCGATTCGAGCCGCATTCACAATGAGCCGCATGTTATTAATATTTATTCGAGCCGCACAGGTAACAGTAATATATGAACAGTTGCGTAGTAGTGGACCTATTTTGCGCGGATACGCGCGCAAAGCCCGTCCGTCCGGGGAAAATAGTCCGGTGCCGGGGAGGAAATATTGGCATATATCCGAGCAGATCCCCACCCAGTTATTTTTTTGATGTGGGGAAAGTGTGTGTAAGGATGTGTAATACGATTTTTCTAGGCAGAACACTTATGCACTGCCCAATTGTGCTGCTCTCAAGTTGTTTTACGTACCGTTGGGTGAGTCAAGACCATTTCAACGGCATTAGCCGAAACTCATCACTGTTTTTTCCAACAGCAGCTAGCTTGATCCGTGAAAATATGCAGCCAAGACAATCCGAGGCATAACTCGAGCTGGCGGGCTAATAGGAACACCTGTTTTGTTCGGACTCCTATTGGCAGGGGACCCAAACCTTTTTTTTTTTTTTTTTTTTTAGATTTTCAATGCCTCGCAGACGGACAGACGGATCTGCGCACGGGAGCCGGTTATCCGGTGTAAGGGGAAAGAAGCAAAAAAAAAAAAAAAGTGCCTTCCAATAGAGGGGAGATTTGCAACCACGAATCTGTTCGTATAGCCCTCTGTTTTATAGCTTGTTGGAATAGTATCAGTCTTCCTCTATGCATGTTCAAAATCGTACGTTTGGTACTATGCCAAATAAAGTATATTCACCAGCCGCACATATTCTGCCGGGTTTTTTCTTCCCGCTGAGACATCAACAAGTACACAAAGAATGCACCTCTTCCGATTGAAAAGCTGCAGACTGTAGTGCTCCAAACGCCTCCCCAACAATAGACTGCAGCTCTCTTGGGCGGATTTACCCAGGTTCTCTCGTTTCATAGCCAGAGATCCCGTTTCCCACGCCGTCTCTACAACTAATTGGTGGTTGTGGATGTGTGCCTAGCAGGAGCCCCACCAGCGATCCGCAGCTAGTCCGTTTCCCCGAACTGAATCAGACAAGGCACCCAACCACCACCGCCAGCAGCACACGTACGTAGAGCCCAGAAAAAAAAATAAAATAAAAAACTGCACCCGCAAAAACACTCCTTACGTCCGATTGGACGCTTCCTTGATCCGATGCTGATTCGGCTCAATCGAGTAACCCCCCCATCGATCCTTAATCTGTCCCCCGCTATCCCGTTTTAGGACACATTTTAGGCACAGCGGACCATCACCTGAGGAAAAACACTATTGCTGCTGTCTCAGAATCTTTTCTTCCCCCCCAATTTCATCTCCGCCGCCAAAAGTTTAATCCCGGAAGTATATATAGTACCCCAGAATCCCCAGTAATCAAACCCAAAAAAACAAAAAACAAAAATTTTGTCCCTTTGCAAAAGATGAGCTCTGAACACTCCTTCCCCCCAGCAGACAACAACAGTGGTAACACCGAGGCAGGCACCCGTGTCATGCCTCCCGGTCACCACTCCCCAGAGCACAAGCCTCAAATGTACATTCAAGATGGACCTCCACACAGCCAAATGGTGTCCCAAGTGTTGCAGCCAGAGTTTCAGAAGCTCGCCAACCCTGGTCCCTTGGGTCTGTATTCTTTCGCAATTACAACTTTCATGTTAGGTCTGTACCACTGTGGAGCCGGTCTTCCTCATTCTAACCCAGCATCCGGCGTTGGTCCTGATCAGGCCGTTTTCGGTACCGCCGTGTTTATGGGCGGCATTGCTCAGTTTGCTGCTGGTATGTGGGAAATGCGTGTCGGCAACTCGTTTGGTGGCACGCTCCACACGTCTTATGGTGCCTTCTGGTTATCCTATGCTTGTTTCCAACTGCCATTTTTGGGAATTAAGGAAGCTTATAAAGGTGACGACCGTGCTTTTGGTTTCGCAATGGGCATTTATTTGATTGCGTGGGGATGGTTGACTTTCCTCTTTTTGTTGGCTGCATTGAGAACAAATTATACCATTATTGCAACCCTGTCCACCCTGGTGCTCGCGTTTTTGCTACTGTCCATTTCTGAGTTCATCTCTCCAACGGAACCACAAAATGGTATGCGTGTTGGCAAGGCAGGAGGTGCCATTAGTGTCATTTGTGCAATGTGCGCTTTCTACGCTGGTTCTGCTGGTTTGTTTGTTCCATCCACCACCTACACCTGGCTCAATCCTCCTCTCGGAAAGACCAAATAAACACTTCCCCCTTTTGTTTTGTAATATTAATGAATGATAATTTTCCACAAATTGATGAGTTTTGTTGCACTTTTTTTTGCGCTTTCGTAAGTAAAGCTTGTAAGGCCAAACTGCACTAGTTCCGAAAGCAGCCGTGTGTAATAGTACAAGTCATTGGAGACCCTGCATTTAGAGTATAGTTTGGTTCAAATATGGATGCCTCCGGTAGAGGGGGGCATCGTGAAGAAAACCCTTTCTCCGTAAATTAGTCGACATTTACCGCCACATTTTTTTTTTTTTTCTCCATCCTATCACTTCAAGCTCATTAATGCATTACACTTGAAAAAAAAAAAAAAAAAAGAAGAAAAAAAAAAGAGACACATCTCCACCTTTTTATACAGCACTATGTCGATGATCTTCTCCGCGTGCGGCTAATAGGGTAGTTTTGGCGCCAATTTTTTTGACACGGTCCTAAACCCCACCAACGTGAGATCCAGCGACAAGGGCGGATATCACAGTCTAGGCTTATTTCTTTTTTATACAAAGCGATACGACAAAAATGGCCGTGATAAAAATTAAAGTCGCCCTTAGTGTCACGGTTCCTCCAGAATTGGTAGTATCGGTCCCAAGCAGAATACTACCCTAGCTTACTTCTACAACCTTAAATCCGCAGCCCCATCCCGCGTCAATTCAAAGTGGGATAATCACAACTCCACTTTCTCATCCCTTTTAGGAATTCGATGGAAATAAAAATAAAATACCTCAGTGATCAAAACGTTATTTTCTTTTTCTCTCCTCTCCCGTGTTAGCGAACACAGGCCTATCTAAATTTCCACTGAATAAATTAAAAAATTACACGTCTATAGTACAGTTATTATTATTATTTTTTTCACCATGCCTCCTGGTCGGGCTGTGGCATCATCTGTGCCAGTCTATTGCCCAGTTCTTGGCCAAACACAGACATTGCCTCCGGGGTCAACGAGTTGCTCAAATAGGTCTCGTGATGACAACCGTCCATGGACACTTCTCCATCCATAACCTGGACCAGCCAGCCCATTGCGTCCTTGGCACCGAGCATGGCCAATGGCGTGTGTCTGGCAGTCAAATCTTCGTGGAGACGGATACTCGCACCGGCATCACAGAAATCGTGGTAAAGTTTCTTAATTGTGTCATAATCTCCAATGTCATCTTGTGGGCCATCGTACCAGAACATTGGGAATTGTGGGACGTGCTTGCCGAATGCATTTGCGTCCATTACCTCCTTCACAGTTGGATGGTCAAGCAACTTTTCACCAGATTTGAAGTACTTGGTCCAATCTGCATAGTTGTAGTACGCAACATCGTCAATGCACATATTCTTGGCCTTCATGTACTTGTCGGCCATGTCAGGATACAAATCTTCTTCAATTACCTTTTTGAACTTTGGATATTCAGCTGAAAGACCGTGAAGGGCGGAGAAAGTAATCCCAACATGAATACTCTTGTTCATTCGAATGGCAATCTCGGTCAAATTTGGAGTCAACCCACCAGCTGCTGCGCCGGCAATTTCCAATTCTGGAGCGTATGATGGTTGCAGCTCGGCAGCTTTAACAGTACCAATAGTACCACCAGAATAACCCCATAACGCAATAGTTGGCTTTTCCTTGATTCCGGTCAGGTCACCAAATCTGAGAATGGCCCGCAACGAATCCAAGGTCACATGACCCGATTGCTTTCCCGCAGTGAAGGCGCTATTCGGACCTTCGTAGTCTGGAATGTTAACAACCCAGCCCCTATTCAATGCAGATTGTAGCCATGTTGCTTGCGCGACCAAAAAGTCATCGGCATGGGCAGCGTCTCTGAATGTGTAGGATGGAGCGCATCTGTCTGCAGAGGAGTCTTCAATGCTTTGGTATGACAGCAACTTGTTGACGCTTGGGTTGTACGGAACGAAAACAGTGGTCATTCCTGCAATTGGCTGATCAAACGTGTCGCTGCTTCGGAACAGGACCTGATATGCTGCGCTGAAGTTGCCGTTCAAGTGGTTGAACAGCCCTGGAGGATTGATCTTTCTATATCTGACAATTTGTCCGAGTTCGTAATCGGCAATGTCCTTTGGAGCATCATAGAAAGGGTCCGTCGATGGAAGAAGGAGTTGCGAACCGTTCTTTGGGTTGACACCACTTAGATAAGTTTGGTTCAATCCAGTCGAGTTGTTGGCTGGAATGGTGAGGTTATAGGCAGAATGGGACGAAGCAGAAGCGGAAGGAGCGGAAGAAGTAGGAATGCTGCTGCTAGCACTACTGCTGCTTGAGTTGGATGGCGCAGCAGCATTAACATTTTGCAATGAGCCAGAAGTTTGAGCTGAAGATGTTGTAACTTGTGTCAGACTCTGGGAAGAAGCTGTAGCTTGTGAAGGAGTGGTGGAAACAGCGAGTGTTGGATTTGTACCAACTGTACTGTTATTTGTAGCTGTAGTTTGGTTGTTAGTGTCGGTTGGAACTGCGCCAAAGACTGGTGTTAGCACCGCAGGTGCGGCCACCACTGAATGCAAAAAGAAAAGAACGAAAGACAGGAATATCGTCAGTTTATTCATAATGAACGTGTCACGACTCTTGGGATTAAAGAAAGAATGAACGAAAGTGGAACGTTGTTAACGAAAGTAAAGTGTCGTGATGGTTAGTAAAAAGGAAAGAGAGAAAAACGATCGAGCGGAAAGTTAATAAATAAAATATGCAAATGAAACGTAG
Source organism: Blastobotrys chiropterorum (assembly GCA_030570055.1). Lineage (NCBI taxonomy): Eukaryota > Fungi > Ascomycota > Dipodascomycetes > Dipodascales > Trichomonascaceae > Blastobotrys > Blastobotrys chiropterorum. The sequence continues at coordinate 34,726 of JAJLUK010000042.1, forward strand.
TCCGATAAAAAAAAAAACACGGTCTATCCATTTTGCACATTCCCTGTCTTTTTATATTACAGGTTGGAATGATCGACAGACGAAGCCAATCACTACTTCCGACGCCCGAATTGAACATCAATTCAAGCCCTGCAGTTTTCACAATATCTAGAGGCATTACTTTTATTGCACGAATTGGGAAAACCCACTGAAAACAGTCAAATGACTGCTGTCGCCACTTCATTTTAGCCTCCCTGTTTTAACGTCTCCTTCCAGATCGGGTAAAGAGATCGACGCCGATCGTCAGTATGTAGATGCCAGGTTTCCTAAAAAGGAAATGGCTCGACACGAAAAGGGATGAGGCGTGACTTAAATTAAAAATTCGCAGGCTTAGCTCGGTAACAGTGACGCGACTGGCGAATTTTGTGGAGACGTTTTTGGCACAGTTTTGTTGTCATTCAATGCGATGGAGATTATTGTCGCTTCAAAGAAGACAACACAATGCTGGTCATCTACACCTGCTCGTGCATGGCTCCGTTTTTCGAATTCCGGCAGAACAGAGTGTATCATCATGAACCAGGATGTTGGATCGAGAGAATGTGAAAAAAGTTGTATGTAAAATTACACGATTGTCGTCGGCGCAGAAAAAAATTGCTTTAATTCTTACCGGCACCGGCTCTAAAGTAAATGATGTCACCATCTTCAACCACATAATCCTTACCCTTTTGCATAAGCTTACCGTTGGCCTTAACCGTAGCCTCATCACCCAATTCAATCAAATCGTTATACTTTGTAATATTCGCCAAAATAAACGTGTTCATCAAATCATTGTGAATGACACCAGCAGCCTGTGGAGCCTTGGTACCCTTACGAATGGTCCATTCTCTAACTTCGTCCGCACCGCAGGTGAAGAAGGAGATAAGATCAAGGGTCTTTCTCATTTGGGTCACAATCTTTGGCAGAGCACTTTGGGCACCAATTTTCTTGAGTTCCTCTTCTCTTTCAGCATCAGACTCCATGTGAGACAATCGTTCTTCCAAAGATACGGAGAATGGAATGAGAAGGTCGTTTGGAGAGTTGGTGTCAATCCACTCCTTGATACCTGGCAAGTGCTTATTCTTCTTTCTAATGTAATCTCTCTCAGAAAGGTTAACAAGATAAATAATTGGCTTGGCAGTCAACAAGTACATGCCGTTGATGACTTCAACTTCCTTTGGAGTCCAAGTTTGGTTGTAGACTCTCTTACCATCCTTCAAGAGCTCCAAGATCTTGTTGACGGTGGCAGCCTCTTCCTTCTTGTTCTTGACTTCGAGAGATTGACCACCACGCTTGACGACTCTTTCAACACCTTCCAAGTGCTTCTCAGCAAACTCAATATCCTTTTGACGCAATTCGTCGGAAATAATTTGCAAATCTCGGACTGGGTCAACGTCACCTTCAATGTGTGTGATATCAGCGTCGTCGAAACATCTAACGACCTGGTAAATAGCATCGACGGCTCTAATATGAGACAAAAAGGCGTTACCCAACCCTTCACCAGCTGAGGCACCCTTGGTCAAACCAGCAATGTCGAAGACGGTAATGTGAGCTGGGACTTCAGAAGCTGGCTTATACTTTGTGCACAAGGTGTCGAAACGTTCCGAAGGAACAATGACTCGAGCTTCTTCAGGATCGATGGTAGCGAAAGGATAGTTGGCTGGATTACCTAATGGACATCTGGTGACCGCTTGGAAGAATGTGGATTTACCGACCTGTGGTAGTTAGTATGACGCGGGGACATAGTTGGCAAATCACAACTTACATTAGCCAAACCGACAATACCACTCTATAAAAAAAAAAAAAAATTCAGTTAGTCTCTGAACGTTTCTTCTTTTACCCTCTTTCCACTCACTTTCAAGTTGTTGCCTGGTCTACCCAAGAGCACCTTTTGTTCTGGTTGAGCCTTCTTTGGTGGCATTATTTACTGCTTTTTTCGTTTTTTTGAAAAATTTATGACGATAGAATCTGGTCGAATTCATATACAAAATGTGTCGTTCTCGAGAAAATCGGGGGGCCGGAGCCGGCTTCCCGGTAGAAGATGAAAAACGATGACGTAAGAGGACGGCGAGTCAACTTATTCTAATTCCTTTTCGCATTTGGAGGCTTTTACGAGTTGAAAAGTGTAATGCGGTTCTCAATTGGATAGTTTTAAGAGTGGGAAAGTCGTGCTGCGTACGAGAAGAGGTTGTAATGAGATGTTCATGTGTATCGGAGAATTCAGACTTATTCGGAGTTCTGCGAATAGATGTTTTGCTAACTATGCATAGATGTGGAAGTGTTCAAAGTTTTTGGTAAATTTGAAGGGCAGTCGTGTTGAATTGGGTTTTGCGGAATTTGGAAATGTCGTCTGGAGACTGACGAATTAAGCGTTACTACAACGCAAAATGTCATTTGCACACATCCGTCTTTCATGAAAGTGGGGTACGCTATGCTAATTCCTAGGCTAACTTTCAATTTAGGTTCGAGGCGTGAAACTGGAAATTTTTCGAACAGGTTCGTTCCTATAGCTACCTTTCTGGGTTTTGTCTGGATGTCGATCCTTTCCCGATTTAAACAATTTAAGGTTGGCTGGCTGGATTCTCCGTGACCATTAACAGCTGAAATGAGTCCACCCCTTTTTTTAAGGTCTCTTTTCATCGTATCCCATGCTCTTAAGATGTGAAGGCTTCAGTCATGCCCGGATCGAGTGTGGCAAGAGTTGACGTTTATGGAGATTTCCTTCCCCTGCTGCGGATCTTCCCAGTTTCAAAATACAAGGGGCCGGTGATCCTTTATTGCTATTTATCTACGCATCGACCCACACTTTTCATTACACTTTCATCTTTTGACAAATCTTGCCCTGAATATCGTAACATACGCACACACAACATGACCTCTCTCTTGTACTTTCTATGTGTCATTTTCACGCTTTTGTGTTCAGTGTTGGCAGATCCCGCCGGTATTAAGGCCAAAGTCGCCAGAGATTTGGGTGATATAGGAGGGATTGATGGAGAAGTTGAAGGCCATATTGGCGGCCTGTAGATATGGTGGACAAGTCGGCGCCTGAGCTGGTAAAAAATGCTGGATTATAGAGGTATAGTAATTTATTGTTTTAGACTGAGTAGTGCAAATTCTTCATGGTGACTCTTGATTTTGATACAGTCCGATCCACAGGAGGTAAATGGTACCTGGCATGTTGCACCGAATATTATATGGTTGGCATGCAGTAGTTATCCCTTTCGGCTGCTCGTGCATTGAGCTGTCGATCATTTCCCGATCTGATTAGATGGCGGATAGTTTTCAAGCTAATAAGAAACAATTGTATTACAGCCATTTTGGTATGATTATTAGCTGCGGTACCCAAAGGATAACTGCTGGATATGTCAAGCACTTCACTCAGACACAGCATTCATAATGCGGCCTTTTTTAACTACAAAAGAACATATTTGGCCCAGCAAGGGACCGGGTCCTCGATAAGGCAAAAGGCAGGGGGTAGAAACATATTTACTACGTAATGATGCGTCTGTGGTATTATTTATATAAAGTACATTGAACCTGTCGGCCCTGTACGCACTCAATTATTTTCTAACTACACAATGTTCAAATCTGTTCTGCTGTTTTTGGTTGCCTTTTTTACGTTCTTCTGCTCAACGTTAGCAGCACCAGCCGTTATTGCTGGAAAAGTTGCCCGAGGAAACCTGGGCGAGGACGTTGCTGCTGGGCTGGTGCATGATTTGGGCACCGTTGGAGGTGTTGTCGGAGACGCGGTCAATGAGGTCGCTGGTAATGTTGTTGGCGCTGTCAATAGAGGTGCAGGTGAAGCTGTTCAAGAGATGGCTGGTGGTGCTTAGGATGTCGTTATTTATAATGCCGAAATATATTATTAGAAACGTTTGTACCAGATTAATTTTACTTCGCATTATTGTCGTTCAGGCAATAGAGACTGCATGACGGATATGCATAGCTCCTTTGTTCTTGATAAGCATACGCCATGTAGTTATTCCTCGTCCGTCAGAGCTGTTACCTCAGAAACTCGGGCCCGCGCCGTAATCAGATCGGATAATATTTTGCCAAGATTGGATTCGCCCATTTAATTTACATACATTATAGAACAGTCACTGTAAACGATCGGGAACGATGCTAGTTTGTGCATGCATATCGCGTTACCGTGACAAAACGCCATCAATTTTTACATGTCGAGCAGCAACTTCTCTTATTATTATTGACGGAATAACTTCAAAATCGAATGAATATAAAGTCTCGTGAGTCCTTAAAAAACTAGTATGTGCATAAACATATCGCGTATAGTTAGCATACTGCAAAACACCACTTGTATTTTTGGCGCTCTCGTGACGATCAAGTGTATTATTTATGACAACTGCAAGGGGGGATGAATGACGTATAATGCATCTGTAAAATTTTTTCTATAAATTCCACTGTTCTGGACAGCACTTTCTCGCTACTCAATTATCAATTGTGAATTACCGCGATAATGAACTCAATCCTATTATTTTTGACTGTACTTTTGTCGTACTGTTGCTTGATTTCAGCTGCACCAACCGGTAGTGCTGAAAAGGTTGCCAGAGAGACCAATAATGGAAAGTCTGCCAGAGGCTTGGACGACCTTTTGGACCAAGCGGTCAAGGACTTGAAGAATGGCGTATTAGAAGGCACGGAAATTTTGGGCTTTGCAAAAGAAGCAATCGGAGCTGTTGCAGAAGACATTGAAAATGCGGTTCCTTGGGATAACTAAAAAATTACCTAGAACGTTTCTATCAAATTATATTAATATAATTTAACCTTGTGTTTTGGTAAACGCTTCCGGCCCTTCATAAATGGCTCGCCTAGTATGAGCGGACGCTTATGTATCCTCAACCCAACGTTCATTCCCTGAGAAATGTAACATTCAGTGTAAAATGTGAATATTTCATTACGGGGCTATGATATTGCACCACTGTCAGGTTGAAAGATTTGAAAATAACAACCCCTGAACAGAAACGTAACTGACACAAATTTCAAACAGCCGCACCGGTCCGACTTTTGTAGGAAAAAAAGGGAATCGAGCAAAACACGCAAACAATTTCCCGACTCAGGTAAATTAGAATCGAGATGGATACTATTCATTCTGCCACAGTTACTGCACCAGTTAACATTGCCACGCTGAAATACTGGGGGAAGCGAGATGCTACCCTCAATTTGCCCACAAACTCTTCAATTTCAGTCACTTTGTCTCAAAATGACCTCCGAACTGTCACTACTGCGGCTTGTTCTTCGCAATTCAGTGAAGACCAGGTGTGGCTGAATGGTAAACAAGAAGATATCTCTGCATCTAAGCGAATGCTCACTGTGATCAGAGAAATGAGAAAGCTCCGACAGGCCATTGAAGAGCAAGACAAAAATGCCGCCCCAATGAGTGGATTCAAACTCAAGATTGTCTCTGAAAATAACTTCCCTACTGCTGCTGGATTGGCCTCTTCTGCTGCCGGTTTTGCTGCCTTCGTCAAGGCCATGGCGGAGTTGTATCAGCTCCCACACAGTGCTGAAGAATTGTCTATCATGGCGCGCCAGGGGTCCGGTTCCGCATGTCGTTCGCTATTCGGTGGCTACGTGGCCTGGAACATGGGCACCAAGGAAGATGGTTCAGACTCCAAGGCCGAATTGATTGCGCCAGAATCGCATTGGCCTGACATGAAAGCTGCAATTCTTGTTGTGAGTGCTGATAAGAAGGAAACTTCCTCCACCACGGGCATGCAATTGACTGTCCAAACCTCTCCATTGTTCAAACATCGTGTCGAAAACATTGTGCCGCAGCGACAAAAGGAAATGACCCAGGCCATTTTGGATCGTGATTTTGAAACTTTTGCTAACCTTTCTATGCAAGATTCCAACAACTTCCATGCTTGTTGTTTGGATACCACTCCTCCAATCTTCTATCTCAACGACACCTCCCGTGCGTGCATCCGAATCGTTGAAGAGATTAACAAGGTCGCTGGTAAGACGATTGCTGGATACACTTTTGATGCCGGTCCAAACTGTGTCATTTATTATCTGCAAGAAAACGAGCAGTTGGTTCTGGGCACTTTGAAGACGGTTCTTCCAAAGGACGAAGCGTGGGAAGACAAGCCAGAAATCCAACCATTCAACACTAGCGATTTTGACCAGAAATACATCCAAAAGGTGTCCCAAGGCATCACCAGGCTGATTCTCACTGGTGTGGGCCCCGGTCCGCAAAAGTCGTCCATTCAGCTGATTGACAAGAATGGCGATGTTCTCATGTAATTATTTCAACCATAAATATAATTAATACAAGTGCACAGAAAAAAAGGGAGCGGCGGAAAAGGCCAACACAAATACCAGTGTTATATATTCAAATCATTACAAATATTTTTTCAAGAAACACAGATCTACTGACTTTATATTACAGTGTGCTTAGACGTTTTCGAGAACAACATCCTTGAATTCTCTGTGAACCTTCTTGCCAGTCTCTTCGTTGCCGCCGGATTCGCCGTGGAGGGAAAGCAAAGCACCAAGGTCGAACTTTGGCTGCTTCAACAGCTTGACCTTTCTGACGTGGACGTTTTGAAGAGGGAAGATGAATTGAGTGGACTTTTCAATTTCACGGCCAATGACCTCTGGGATGAGCTTGGAGGTGAGCTGGGCCAGGGTCACGTTGGAAGCCTCACGGACCATGATTTCGCACATCTTCTTTCTGATTTGACGGATTTGGGAGGATTGGGCGTAGGTGGTCTTCTTGACCTGGTTTGGCATACGCTTGGTGAAGGCAATGGCGAAGATTCTGAGAACGTAGTCGTCAGCAGTCTTGACGGTCACGTTGGCCTCAATCAAGGTTTGCCACTTTCTGACGAAGGATCTGAGCTTGTCGGAGGTGAAGTCCAAACCGTGGAAGTTGGTCAAAAGGTTCTTGCCTTGGACCTCGTCGACACGGAGCTGAACCTTACGGAAAGAGTGGTCCTCTTGTCCCTGGAGGTCAGCCAAGGAGACGTCGAAGATACGGCCCTTGAGCTCGTCAGTAGCGTTCTTCAAACCGGTGGAACGGTTGACCAAGGTCTTGCCAACATCACGGTTCTCGAAGGTGGTTGGGGCCTTGATGGAGTACCAGTCCTTTCTGGTGAATGGGTCGACGACCTTCTTCTTTAATCCCTTCTTGCCCTTGCTTAGTCTCTTGTTCTTACCGACAACCATGGTGGACTGCTGTTGTTGTTCTTGTCGTTTAGAGGTTGAATGTTAAAAAAATCGAGGGAGGCCTTCGCTTTGCTCGCTGAGTGTTTGGATTTTTCGTGCCCACGTCTGCGTTGGCGCGCACATCCTGGGCTGGGACCCATCAAAGGGGCTCGCCTCTCTTCTGTGACTGCTTTTCCGGGTGCAGTTGGGAGCTTTCCCGTTTGGGAAGAGCGTGCGGCGCACCGGGGATGCCCTATCGATCTGCACTCGATAGCGATAGTGGACCGTGCGATAAGGGCACTGGGGGCCGTTTCTAGGAAAGAACCGGATGTAGGGATGGGTTTTGTAACGGTGGATGGGCTGCGCGGGGTTAATTTCGGCCTTCGAGCTTGATCTAGCGAGAATATATGGCCAATGTGTATAGATACATTTCTTAGCCTTGCGGCACTACTTTTTTGGCTTTCAATAAAGGAGAAGCGACTCAATCCTCCGGAGGTTGTGTATGCCCTGCGGGCGGCCTTCTTTTCTAGAAAAGAAGCAAAAGCACTGGCCGTTGGCCTCGCAGAGCTACCTCTTTTGCTTCTTTTCGGAGAAAAAAGAAGCCGCCGGAGGCGACCACCCACCCCCTAGCGGGTATGTATGCCCTGCGGGCGGCCTTCTTTTCTAGAAAAGAAGCAAAAGCACTGGCATTGGCCTCGCAGAGCTACCTTTTCTGCCACTTTCAGAGAAAAAGGAAGTCACCGGCGACAACCATTGCCCCCCAGTACCACTGGGGATTTGTGTGTCCTATTGATGGTATCTTTCTAATAAGGAAGCAAACGCATTGTACTAAGCTCAATGTGCCCAGAGTCACGTAACGAAACCAGTGTATAGGCTCTTTTGGTCTCTCAGAACGGCTCTTTGTGGTTACTTCGAATAAAAAGGAGCCGGCCATAGCAACCTAGCCCCGAAAAGATACTACGAGTCGTGCGGCGTGGCCCGATTAGGAAGGAATACCTATCGGCGCTTAACTCCAGAGCAAATATATAAAGGCCTCCTTTCGCCCTCATTTACACTTTTTTTTTTTTCCTCTCCCCACCTATGGGTGTTCTCATAGGTCGCCACCCCCCTGCACACACACAACCCACACACCAGAGCCACCTCCCAGTGTACGTTGTAGGAGTGTGGCGATCTTGGAAACGCCCTAGTGGTCAGTGGAAGCAGATCAAACCTCTTTTCCACGACGTGTGTAGTCCCGCGCCTACCAGTTCTCAGACATTAATTGCTTTTACCGCCTTTTTCTGTAGACACCACATTGCCGCTCAGGTAAGTACTCCACAACCCTGTTTCACCCCACTAACGTTCTCGCAGAGGTACCCTTTTTTGGAGGAAGCATATGCCCTGCGGGCGGCCTTCTTTTCTAGAAAAGAAGCAAAAGCAGTGGCCAATGGCCTCTCCGCGAAGCGGAGCCACCTTTTTTTGCTTCTTTTTCGGAGAAAAAAAGAAGCCGCCGGAGGCAACACGACCTAGAAAAAGAAGAAAAAGCACTGGGCCCTGAGTGTGAGGCGGTGTAACCGGACGTGGCTGGGGCAGAGCGGCGCAGCCTCACCCATCCACGAGACTCAGGAAACGCCGACTCAGATGCCAAAAATAAAGCCCGGTGGGGATGATGCTAGGTCTGAGGTCTGTGCCAGTACGACAAAGGGGAGCTCGCAACAAAATTAGCATGACTGCTGCTGTCTCAGCAGCACGCGGGACGTGTCACCCACAGGAAACGTCATGTAGGTTCGGTGATGCACCCACACCGCCGGCGGCAGCTGCACGTCATGTGTGAGAGGGACCCAGTATAAAAGCGGCGCTGTGTGCCCCTGAATGCACATTACGCTTATCATGAACGTGCTCCGACGGGTTTTCGGCTCGCACCCGAGCAAATGGGGCGTGTGGTTTCTGGTGACGACGCTGTTGCTGGTGGCCACGGTGCTGCCGCTGCTGGGCGCCATCTGGGCTCGATTCCAGCTGGGCATTAACGCCCGGTACGGCGACTACTCCACCACCCACGAGTACAGCCATCTGCGGACGATCCCAACCTATCTGGCCCTGTTCATCTTCGCCAACTTGTACCAGCTGGTGCTGGCGGTCAATGCCGTCCGCACGGAGAACACCATCCAGATTGTCGGCCTGTGCTTTTTCAACATGGCCATGCTGGTGTATGCTGCACTGCAGTATCGACAGATCGAGGAGTCTACTCGCCGACTGCAGCTGTGGGATGCGTGGCATAGGTGTTACCGATTTGTCATTGCCATCCCCTGTCTAGTGGCCGGAGCATTACTGATCATGGTGATGCTGGCATTCAAGATCCACCAGGACTTTGGCTGGGCCATCTACAAGCAGGTCGGGGCCGACATTAGCTCCAAACGTCGGTATCTGTGCTATCTCATCTACGTGACTCTGCTCAAGTTTGATTTTTTCTTCTTCCTCGGCTTCACGGTCCAGTTTGTCGTGGTCGTGCTCAAACACAACGACGTGGAGTTTGCGCTCACCATTGCCGTGATCCCGCTCACCATCCTCGTACTCTGGCTCGCGGTCGTGAGCGTCACTCGTGAATCTGTCCTGGGCATGGCGTGCATGGTCGTCATCTACATGGCCGGCCTCGCCTACTTTATCTTCAAGATGGTCCGCATGTACGAGCCGGGCCAGGCGTGGAAGTACTCTGCCGTCCAGACCTCGCTGACCGTGTTTGCCGTGCTCACGATCATTCTTCTCGTGGCCACGCTGATCTTCGCCGTCATCTGCTCCCTCAACTTTGGGAAAGGTCTGCGCGACATTGTCCAGACCTCGTCCCGGCCTCTCCAACCCTCGCCCAACGACGAGCTCCTCGTCCACGATAAGGTTGCGCCCCAGCGACAGTCCCATTTGGTCATTGACTAGTGTCGCAGCATGTTTCACACCGACATGTGCATGCGCCAATGTCTGGGTCACTGCACCATTGCGGAATAGCCTTCGTCTGTCACACGACAATGATCCGAAACCGCACATTAGGTTTTTACTGCGGTATCCGGAGCGAGGTTAGACTGGGAAGCCCCATGCCCTACGGACGGCCTTCTTTTCTAGAAAAGAAGCAAAAGCAATAGTCAACTCGCAGTGCACAGAAACGAAACACGCCGGAGATACTCGGCAGCACTGCTAATACGGTAGTTATCTACATCAATCGTTAATGAAGCAGAGTTCTTTTCCAAAAGCGGTCCACGTACGTTAATCACGTAATCTCATGTAGCTGGTCTCTACAGAATCTGTTACATGCCCACAGAACCTTCACGTTATCGCATAAGTTCTTTTCCCCGAAAAACCAAAAGCGGTTCTCCCAATCAAATAGAGAATTAGCTTCGCCCACAACTCTATACACTACGAGCACCTTCGGGCCGCGTGAAAGAACCGATAGGGCTCCACTAGAAAAAAAAATGCTACCAATTGGCCTCGCAGAGCTACCTTTTTTGCTTCTTTTCGGAGAAAAAAGAAGCCGCCGAAGGCTACTCGACCCTCCGGCGGACGCCTATGCCCTGCGGGCGGCCTTCTTTTCTAGAAAAGAAGCAAAAGCACTGGCACACAGATTCTCCGCGAAGCGGCGTTACCTTTTTTGCTTCTACTCGACCCTCCGGCGGACGCCTATGCCCTGCGGGCGGCCTTCTTTTCTAGAAAAGAAGCAAAAGCACTGGCACAGAGGTCCTCCGCGAAGCGGAGCTACCTTTTTTGCTTCTTTTCGGAGAAAAAAAAAGTCGCCAAAGGCTACCACGCGTCTAACCTGTCACACACCCGCAGCGACACACTTCGCCAGATCCGACATCATCACTACGCGCGTCAAACAGACGCAACTACAGAAGAAGGTTCAGGCACCGTGGATAAGCGGATTACGCTTCAAAACAGCATCGCTGGAATAAATAAATTAATGTACATAGTCGTAGGAGTCGTCTTCCTCGCGCAGAGACGGGAAGGAGATGTAGTCGGACTCGACCGAGGACGGGGTCAGGGTCTGGAGCTCGTCGTAGTTGGGCGAAAGCTGGTCCAGATAGTACTTTTTAAAGGACGAGCTGACAGGAGCCCATTCGGGTTTGGCCTCCAGACCGCACGTGGCGGAGGCCACCGGTTGCTCGCTGGCGGTCACAGCACTCAGTGACGGCTCATTCCTGCAACATGCGGTGTGGGCGGCTTGCATACCAAGTAGGAGATAGCGGTAGTGGTGGTAGTGGTGGTGGTTTGGTGGTTCTGCGACGCTCTCAGGGCCCTGGACCCGGCGTCTATATATATAGTTCTGCAGCCCATATTTATTTTTCCCGTCTTGTTTCCAAACCCTGCCTAATTGGGACGCGTGCATCAAGCTCCCCCTCTATGCACTAAGGGTCACCACGGGACGGGGATGCCACATTATTGAGCCCGCAGCGATTATTTTTTCGCCGAATTAATTAGCGTCCGCACACACACACACTCACACTCCCGCGGTCATCCGCATAGGTTTTTTTTTTTAGTATTCGCTATTTTTTACCGTCCCTCACACACACTCCTACCCACCCTCTTCCTCATTCCCGCACCCCCTTCTTTGGGTGTCAGCCTCAAACAAGTGCACAGCGATCGACACCCGCAAGCGCTCGCAGAAGGAAACAGAAGCAAAGACCTGGATCGGGCCGACCATCCTTCGCCCCAAAGAGGAAAGTTATTGTGTTGGCTTATGTCAGCGGCCCTTCTCCCAACGCACGCATCCTCACCGTTTGGGGGGGCGATCGACTGTTTATTATCTGCTGGCACTGGCCAGTGGACCGCACTCCGCAGTGGGCCGGGTTCGGCGGTCACATTAGTGTGGACGAAGCGTTGTGTTGGGATCGTGCGTGTGGTTGTGTTGGGTCCAGTTCTTTTCCGGGTCTTTTTGCACCGTGCTCCGTTGTGCTGTGCGCTGGGATTTTTCACTCTCGATCGAGAATATCGCTTGAGGCGTTTGCCGCCTCATCGCTGGGCTGCTAATTAATTAGTCGTCCGTGGGGCTGGACCCGAAAACAAACAAGGCCTAGGTCGTCCGCCTCTCTTTCTCTCTTCTGTCGTGTGCGGATCGGGGTTCGCAGTGGTCCCCCACCGCGATGGATGGGTGTGCCTGGGACATTGCTTCCCGTATCGCTGGGATGTGGAGGATCCGCCGAGGACTGGAACATGTCTGACCGTGGTTGCGGTGGTGTCTGTTTCGCAACCTGGCCCCCGATCGATGCCTGTGGATGCCTTTGGCGGCTTCTCTTTTCTCCGAAAAGAAGGCCGCCCGCAGGGCATACACACCCCGGAGGGTTGGTTTGCCTCCGGCGGCTTCTTTTTTCTCCGAAAAGAAGCAAAAAAGGTAGCTCTGCGAGGCCAATGCCAGTGCTTTTGCTTCTTTTCTAGAAAAGAAGGCCGCCCGCAGGGCCAACCCCCCCAGTGGTCCTAGAGGGGTTGGTGGTTGCCTCCGGCGGCTTAAGGTAGCTCCACTACGCGGAGATTCTGGGAAAAGAAATCCGTCTCCGGAGAATCGAACCCGTGGAGGGTGGTTGTTGGGGCAACTTGGACGCGGAGGAATAATTTACGCGTCGAGGTCGACGCGACGCGAATAATTTTAATTAATTCTGGGCTCACATCAGCAGACTGGCCAGCATGGTGGAGGACTACAAGATGCATTACCTGGACGAGACCGTCGTGGAGGGCGATCGGGAGGTCAAGCGGCAGAAATTTTTCCATCGGCAGGAGGTCGCTGGAGCGGTGGCGGAGCAGCAGCAGCAGCCTGCGGTTGACGATGGTGGCGATAGGGAGGACGTTTTTGCCCGAAGAGTGCGGTCCGTGGTGGGCGAGCTTGAGAGCGAAAAGGTGGAGCGACTGCGGGAGCGCAGCAGTGGGGACGTGGAGAACGCCGTGAACATGTTCTTTGACGGAAGCTTTGGGGCGGAGCGGAAAGAGCAGCAGCCCCAGCTCATCCCCGCTGCGGAGGAAGATGGTGATGGTGCGGAGAAGGATGTGCCGAATAATAATCTTGACGATGGTAATAATAATATTATTAATAATGTCGCTGCGGAAGATGAGGATGATCCGTGTCTTATCAAGCCATGGGAAAAGCGCTATATCGGGAGCTTCCAGGCCGAGTGTCTGGCCACGCGGTCGGGATCAAACCTGCTCACGTATGGGGAGCAGCTTGCTGTTCGACGGATCCATCCGACAAACAAAGTGCGGCATAAGACGTCCAAATCGGCAAATTTCACACCGGAGGACTATGTGGTCCGACTGGCGAATGAGAGAGGGTCGGAGATTGCGCGGTTGGGGGAGCAGGATGCCCGGTTTGCATCGGTTCTGATTGATTCCGGTCTGTGCTACTTCTCCGCTGTGGGCATTCTGGCGGAGGAACGGGTCCGCATGGGAGATTACATGGTGGTCCAGGTGAACTGCTTCATTCTGCGGTCCGCGTTCTTTAACAACGTGCTGCCGCAGTCCATGACCAGCACCACCACATGTGCGACGCATGACAATGCGGTGGAGACTTCGGATGACAAGCATATGCGACTGCGGCAATTAGGGCTCGCAAACCTGTTCAACAAGTTGAACATCAAGCCACAAAACTCGCAGGAACTGCCGACGCTGGAAACGGCTGATCTGGTCAAGGCCACAGAAACCATGGGCGCACCTGTTCCGGAGGAATCAACCAATTTCGGCCAGGACGAACTGGATGCGTTGTATAAACGATCTGAGCCGCCAGACACCCATTTGGACCCGGTCGACCCCCCGCGGGACACGTTCCGACTCGAACTCCGGCCGTACCAGAAAAAGGGATTGAACTGGATGGTCCGCAAGGAGCATAGAGAGGAGGATGATAATGACATTATGCATCCGCTGTGGCAGGCATTCAGCTGGCCGAGTCAGCGGGAATATTTAAACGAGCAAAAGATACAACCGGACGATACTACTAACGATGATAATAATGAATTTGAGAAGGACAAAGAAAATGTGTTTTATGTGAACTTGTATAGCGGGGAATTGTCGCTGGACTTTCCCCGACAGAAAAAATCCATGCGAGGCGGGGTGTTGGCTGATGAAATGGGCCTCGGCAAGACAATCTCCACAATGGCATTGGTTCATTCGTGTAAATACAAAGATGGTGATTTTGGAGAAGACGAGACACGGACAGATTTTGCAAAGCACACCACGTTGGTGGTGGCCCCCATCTCCCTTCTAGCCCAATGGGAGTCGGAAGCATATGCCGCGTCGCATGAGGGGTCGATTAGAGCGCTGGTGTATTATGGGGAAAACACTGGGACGAATTTGAAGCAACTGCTATGCGGCAAGCCGGAAAATGAAGTTCCAAATGTGCTCATCACGTCCTATGGAACGCTGTTATCCGAACACAACCGGTTGCTGGACTTTCTCGGGAAAAAGAACAAAATCACCCGTCACACTAAGGCTGTACACGATACAAACTGGTTTGATAATATGGACCTCACGTATTTTGGGGTTTATGGGGTCAAGTTTCACCGCATCGTGTTGGATGAGGCCCACACAATTCGAAACAGAAACTCCAAAACGTCAAAGGCATGTTATGATCTTAGAGCGGCCAAACGATGGGTTCTCACTGGTACTCCAATTGTCAACAAGCTCGAGGATTTGTACTCGATTGTCAAGTTTTTGAGGGTCGAACCGTGGAACAATTTTTCCTTCTGGCGGGCGTTCATCACTGCACCGTTCGAATCCAAGGGCTATGTGCAAGCCATGAACGTTGTGCAAAGCGTCATGGAGCCATTGGTTTTGCGACGGACAAAGGATATGAAGCAAAAAGATGGCTCTCCGTTGGTCCAATTGCCACCAAAAACAATCACCATTCAACGGATTCGATTTTCCAAGGATGAGGAAGCATTGTATCAATACATATTTGCACGAGTCAAAAGCTCGTTCAAAACTCGTCTCAAGCAGGGCTCGTTAATGTCGTCATATAGTGCAATGCTGACGCAAATTTTGCGGCTGCGACAAGTGTGCTGTCACCCAGGGTTGATCACTTCGGCGGCCATATACAAGGACAATCCACGAGATCTTGACGAAACTGCCACTGGCAGCGGGAGCGATGATAACAGTGGCAATGGTATGTTTGATTTTGAGGACCAGGATTTTAAACAGTTGTTGAACCAGTTTCAAAATGAGGACGAACAGGAACAGAAATTACAGTCCTATGGTGGTGAGGTGATGAGACAGATTCTCCAGGGAGCTGAAAATGAGTGTCCTATCTGCTGCACGGAGCCAATCCCGGTTGAGCAACAAGCTGTGACAGAATGCTGGCACATGTCCTGTTTGGACTGTCTGTTGGAACACATTGAAGTGAGTTTGAAGATTGTTTGTGAATGATTTATGCTAATAGTTTTAGTTTCAACGGAACAAGGGTGAGTCTCCAAGATGTCATACATGCCGAGCCCAGATCAGTGCGGATGCAATCTTCCAAGTGATTCGGCGCCATAATGCAGACAATGGGGAGCAGGAAGTGGTTCTAAAAAGATACCGTGGAAAGGGACAGTCGACCAAAATTAAAGCGCTCATTAACCATCTCCGCCCGTTATACGCCAGTCGAGAAGAACAGAAACCAATCAAGATTGTTGTGTTTTCCCAATTCACATCATTCTTGGACAAAATTCAACAGGAACTAGAGATGGAAGGGTATAACTTGCTTCGTTTTGATGGGTCCCTGAACCAACGAGACCGTGCATCGGTTCTGGAACAGTTCAAGGAAACTCCCGATTCGTGCATCATGTTGCTCAGTTTGAAGGCAGGAGGAGTCGGACTGAACCTTGTGTGTGCAACCCGGGCATATATGATGGACCCCTGGTGGAGCTTTGCTGTCGAATCGCAGGCAATTGATCGAATACATAGAATGGGGCAATCGTCCGAAGTGCAGATTGTTCGGTTTATTGTTGAAAACTCGGTTGAAGAACGAATGCTCAAGATCCAGGACCGCAAAAAGTTCCTTGCCACAACATTGGGATTATCGGAGGAAGACAAAAAGGCACAGCGGTTGGAAGACATCAAAACGCTGTTTGAAATGTAAAGTGTGTATTATCTGTTTTGTACATATTTACATTGACAAAAAAAAAAAAAATGAAAATGAAAATGAATCAGAATGATTTCTGCTCAAACTTAGTTCTTGGATTCCTTCTCGCCGGCAGCCTCTGGGACGGCAGCTTCGACGGATGGATCTGGAGCACCATTGGACTTTTGTTCGCCATCATTGTCCTTCTTGTCAAGGCCGAGCTCCTTCTTGGCAAATTCACTGCCTTCGTGCAACTTCTTTTCTAATTGTTCCTTGTATGCAGCAGCCTTGTTGTCAGCTTGTTCCCTAAGGTCGGTGGCCCTTTGGGTGACTTCGTCGACCTTGCCCTGGGCTTGGTGCTTCAATTCCTCAAGCTTGGACTCGGAGGTGGATTCGGCATCCTCGGCCTTAGACTTGAGCTCGTCATACTTGCCCTCGGCTTTGTCCTTGAGATTGTCATACTTGCCCTCGGCCTTTTGCTTAGCTTCTTCATACTTGGCTTCGGCATCTTGCTTGACCTCCTCAACCTTTGCTTCCGCATCGGATCTGATCTCCTGAGCCTTCTTGGCTGCGGATTCTCTGAGAGCAATTGCTTCTGGGACGGTGGCCTCAACGCTAGAGTCTGGAGCCTCCTCACCGTGGCCCTTAGAGTGCTTTGGACCCTCGGATTTCCAGGATCTGATGATGACGAAGGCACCAATGGCAGTAGCACCAGTGGCAGCCAACAACCATGGCATGTCAGAGCCCTTCTTATCGCCAGAAGAAGAGGAATTGTATCTGACGGCGGATTGGCGGCCGACACTCAATCGCGATTGGCGAAGAGAAGTGCGAGCAGTAGTTCTAAGTGCAGTTCTAAGCATTGGTAATGGTGCGTTTCCTTGTGGAGTGTGGGTGTCTTGTTCTCGAGACCAGCCGTTAATTTATATTGGTCCGTTTGTTTGCTTGGTGGGTGACCATCCGCGCCGGCGCGCACAGGTCACAAAGGCGCAATGGCTCGGGCTCCCGTACCGTGGGTCGGGCGGTTAGGTAGTCAGCCGCAACTGCTGCGGGTTCCCAATTCGGCAAGAAGCGTAAGCTCTTCCAGGCTTAAGAGGGAATATAAAGGGAAGGTCATTCGTAACGCTTCACAGAGTTGCCATTTTTATCTGCTTGAGAGTGTGTGTACTTCGGACGGTCTTTTTTTCTAGAAAAAAAGCAAAAGCACTGGTAGTTTGCCTCGCAGAGCTACCTTTTTTGCTTCTTTTCGGAGAAAAAAGAAGCCGCCGGAGGCTACACACCCCCTAGGACCGCTGTTGCTAGTATGCCCTGCGGGCGGCCTTCTTTTCTAGAAAAGAAGCAAAAGCATTTGGTTCATTAAACATTACAGCAATTACACTTTCTCCTCGTGGTCGATCTCAATGCCCTTGACCTCGAGCTCACCATGCTCAATCTTCTCCTTGGTGGACTGCAGCGTGTCGAACTGTGGATGGACGTCGGTGAGATCGTGGTCGCGGAAGACCCACATTGTCTTCTCCGGCTGGAACATGTAGGACATGTCCTCCAAAGATCTGTTGGCCGTCTCGGGCTGGAAGAGGTAGACGGCCACGCCAGCCACGAAGCAGATGACAAAGAACATGATGTAGAGCTTCCACGAGATCTTCTCGAGTGCGGTCGGGATGTAGAGCGCGAACCAGAAGTTGACGAACCAGTTGGTGGCCGTGGTCATGGAGGAGGCCCGGGCTCGCGACGCCATCGTGAAGATCTCAGCCGGCACGACCCAAGCGGGCGTGGCCCAACTGATGGCGAAGGAAGCGACATAGAGGTAGAGGAACGCAATGACGGCCTTGCCGGCGGACTCGTTGCCGGTGAAGTCAAAGTTGACCTTGTGGGAGACCGGGTCCATCTTCGGGTTGCCCTTGGTCTTGAAGATGACCCCAAGAAGCATCATGCAAATACCCATGCCAAATGCACCCCAGATCATGGGCTTTCGCCGACCCCACGTGTCGAGATAGTACATGTTGGGCAAGGTGACCACGTTCAGGATGACGCCTTGGATCACATTGGATAAGAGGGACGCCTGATTGGACCCTACACCAGCCTGCTGGAATAAAAAGGGTGCGTAGTACATAATCGAGTTGATACCAACGGCCTGCTGCCAGAATTGGGCGCCAATGCCAATCCAGGTCCGTCGGCCATGTTCCTTGGAGAAGAGCAGTTCAATGTAGTTTGGCTTCTTGAGGGTCTGTTCGTATGCCAGCGTGGACTTGATTTCTTCGAACTCGGCCAACACGTACGAGTCGGCAGTGTCGCCCTCAGCGTGGACACGGGCAAGGACTTGCAAGGCCTCCTCGTGTCGACCCTTTTGAATCAGCCACCGCGGGCTCTCCGGCATGAAGAACATGATTGCCATGAGCGTTGCCGTGAAAACCATCTGGATGGCCGTGGGCAGTCTCCATGTGGAGTTACCCGTGAGATAGGACGAGCCGTATTGGATGAGGAAGGAAGAGAGGATGCCAAAGTTGATAGAGCATTGTTGGAAGGAGATGACCCGACCTCGGATCTCCTTTGGTACGGTCTCGGATTGCCACAATGGCACCGTCATGGCGGTGCATCCGTTGGCAATGCCGTTGATGACTCTCCCGGCAATGAGGCAGTACAGATTATTGGCAGCCGTGCAGATGGCAATGCCAGCAGTGAAAACAAACGCACCAACAATGATGGTCCATCGTCGACCGAGCTTGTCGGCCAAGAAGGCTCCTGTGATCAGCGAACCAACAAACGCGCCTGCCTGGATACTGGCGGTGATGCCACCTTGTTGCGAGTTTGTCGGGTGACCAAAGTACTCATTAAACTGTGGCATGGTCAGAATGCCCGAAATAGATCCCGTGTCATACCCAAAGCAGTAGCCACCGAGCGTGGGTGCCAGGGCAAACGAGTAGAGCTTGAGCTTTCTGCCCATCTTTTTTGTGCTTGTTTCTCGAATACGTGGGTAGGTGGGTTTTTGTGATCAACAGCAATCCTTCCTATGCCCAGTTTTTATACCGTCTGCATGCGGGGGAGACGACCCCCTCTCTCCAGGAGAGAGGATGCAACACTGTGTTGATCTTTTTCCATGAACAGAGATCAAATGTAACCGAACCGTTTGTGTGATCCAGAATAGCCATCTCCCCACACACTTCTATTTGCTTGTGACGTGCGAATGGGGGGGGGGAGCCAGTTATTCCTCGTTCATACGCCCTTTAAGCGTACGACCACATCCTCTCCCTTTGCATATGCTCCGAACAACCTCCACAAACCTTGCCGGGATCAGACGGCGGGATCAAGGGCTGTTATCCGTCCTGAAAATGTGGGGGGATCAAAAAGAAACTTAAAACAGCCGCGCCGGCTGATATCGGCGAAATAAATCCACCGATTATGTAATCGGGGTATTTGGTGGGGTTAGGAGTACAGTGCACCGACTTGAGTGCGCTTAACGGTTCAATAACGGCCCGGATTCCGCAAAAGTCAGCGTCTCACCCAGATGCGTATGTGGATGTGGTTTTCTGTGAGTAATAGGTTGGCGTTGTGGTGGCGAGAACAGATATTGGGTGGGAGTGGTGCGCCCTATATACCCGTCCCATAGTGTATATATGCACGCTAATAATCACATCAACGACACGTCGACTCTCCACAATATTATTAACGTGCATATAATTATGCAGGTGGCCGTTCCGACCTTCCCGAAACAGAAGGAGCAACCATCATTGCTCAGCGCTTAACAAAAGGTATATAAACCAGCGCTGAACACTCTTGCGTACACGTTTCCAGTGGTTCTAGGGGGGAGGTGCTGCCTCCGTCGGCTTCTTTTTTCTCCGAAAAGAAGCAAAAAAAAGTAGCTCTGCGAGGCCAATTACCAGTGCTTTTGCTTCTTTTCTAGAAAAGAAGGTCGCCCGCAGGGCAAATGCTCACCAGCAGTCCTGGGGCGTCGGTGATTGCCTCCGGCGGCTTCTTTTTTCTCCGAAAAGAAGCAAAAAAGGTAGCTCTGCGAGGCATATAACCAGTGCTTTTGCTTCTTTTCTAGAAAAGAAGGCTGCCCGCAGGGCATACTCACCCACAGTAATCCTAGGGGCTTCTTCTCCGAAAAAAAGACTGTTGCCGCAGATTACACCTGTGCGGCTCAGCGAACGTTGCAACGGTGCCGGTCGCCCCCACAGGTTTGGCGGATTAAGGGCCGCCGCCACGCGACGCGGAACATAGCTATAAAGCGTGCGGAGGAGCCACCTAGCGCACCGCCAATAGGATGGGACTCAAGACGGAACTGCCCCAGGTGATCCTGGGCGGAGGAGTGTTCAACACGCAAATGAACGAGGATCCGCTGGCACTGCCGATTGTGCAGATTATTCGGCGGGCGTTTGACTGCGGGATCAACGCCATTGACACCTCACCGTATTACGGGCCTTCGGAGGAGCTGATCGGGAAGGCGCTCGCGGATAATCTGATCACAGCAGCGTACTCCCGGAGGGACTATCTGCTCATTACCAAGGCCGGACGGGTCAATGGGGACACGTTTGATTATACCGCCAAGGGCATCCGCGAGTCTGTGACGAGATCGCTCCGACGGTTCCATACGGACTATCTGGACGTGGTGTTCTGCCATGACGTCGAGTTTGTGTCGGCGGACGAGGTCTTTGAAGCCTTTTCCGAGCTCTGTTCACTGCAGCAACAGGGCATCGTCAAGAACGTGGGCATTTCCTCGTATCATCCACAGGTCATTTCTGCATTGCTTCCGCAAATTATCCAAAACTGCGGCAAGTGTCCGGACGTGGTGCAAAACTACGCCCATTTCACGATCCAAAACACGACTCTTTCCGGCCATTGCGAGCAATGGCTGCAAAGTGGAGTCGAATGCATTCTCAACTCCTCCCCGTTGAACATGGGTCTGTTGTCTGGTAAGCCCGCAGCAGCGTTCCACCCGGCCCCACAGGGTCTTCGGGACGCGGCAATGAACGCCGCCAACTACTGCCTCCGGGAAAACATGAGTCTGCCCGATATTTCGCTGAAATATGTCATTGGCAAGTATAACCTGGAGAAGGAGAAGAACGGCGGAGGATTTATCATCAACGGCATCAGCTTTGTCGAAGAGCTGGAAAAAGTGCTCTCTGTGTTGGAAGAGCTGTTTGAACCCCCGTCCGATGGCAAGAAGGTGTCCAACAACATGAAACTGAATAGAGAAAAGTTGGACGAGCTAGAGCCGGTGTTTGAAAAAGTCAGACGAGAGTTTGGCTCCTGGATTGATGTCGAATGGGAATCTCCGGGCCCTGATTTTGTTCGTAACTATAGATAATGATACAAGATCCGACAGGAGCGATTGTCCCTGCTAGCGGCCCAGAAAGTGTTGTTTCGCGATCTCGCAGAGCTGTAACCTGGACTTTTGGGAGAGAGTATGCTCTGCGGACGACCACTTCTTTGGCAAAAGCACTGTCTAATAGCCACGCAGAGCCACCTTTTTTACTTCTTGTCAGAGGAAAAAGAAGCCACCGGAGACGACCACAACCCCTCTAGGACCGAGGGGGAAGTAATGCCCTGCGGGCAGCCTTCTTTTCTAGAAAAGAAGCAAAAGCACTGGCCAATGGCCTCGCAGAGCTACCTTTTTTGCTTCTTTTCGGAGAAAAAAGAAGCCGCCGGAGGCAACCACCAACCCCCTAGATCCACAAACCTCCGGCGGTGTGGTCTGCCCTGCGGGCGGCCTTCTTTTCTAGAAAAGAAGCAAAAGCACAGGCCAATGGCCTCGCAGAGCTACCTTTTTTGCTTCTTTTCGGAGAAAAAAGAAGCCGCCGGAGGCAACACGCCCCTACGACCACTGGGAGGGTCTGTAGGCAGTCCTCTCCAGTAAAGAAACAAAAGCATACGTTAGTTGCCATCTTCTGTTTCGTTTTGGAGAGAAAGAAATTCGCCGAACTAGCCGGAAACAAAATCCCCTCCTTTCCCAGCCTAGAGGCACACGCATCCTATCGAGCCCAGCCCCAAAAAGGGCGTGTTTGAGCCGCTAGCTTGGTGCCAGTGGTGGCTTGTGGTGAGGCTGTTGCGCCACATGGCGAGGCTGAAGGAGCGTTGTCTGAGCGCTCCGCGTCGGATATCCGGCCAGCACAGCCAAGCTTTTTTTCTGAGACGTCTGCCGGAAAGCTGCACCGGCTGAGCCAATGGGGAAGAGGGGATAGGCTGCGGGCAAGGCTGAAGGGTGTAGCCGCATCGGGGTCGATCTTAGGGGTTTTAGCCCATGACGAAAAAAATCAAACAAAAACGTTTTCATATAAATAGAGAGACATTCCCGCAGCTTGTACGCAGATACTAGCCACAACAGAGTAATACATACAAATATGGGGTTCTGGGATGATCGATCCGGTGCGGCCTCGTGCACATTTCTTATTTTATACACGCTCATGTCCGTGCTGGCGCTGTACACGGTGACGAAGAAGGGGGTACGGTCCACATACACGATGCTGCTGTGTTTCTGCATCATCAGAATGGGGGCCCAGGCGTCGGCCGTTGCCTTCTCGACGTTGGGCTACCAGCACTGGCAGTGGCTGGTTGCGTATTTGGTTCTTGGAGCCGAAGGGTACTTCACCCTTATTCTGTCCTCTTTCTACTTTCTCGCCTACGCGGAAGAAATTACGTTTGGTCGTTCCATTCTGCATCCTACCAAAGCGCAGCTGAAACAGGATTACACGTCGTCCAGTGAAAGACGCAAGGCGCGGTTTCTTTCGCCCGCTGGTCTCTTCCACTGGATGATGATCCCGGCCAACGTCTTGGTCATCGTAGGTGGTACACAGCTTTCTGGCAGTACCATTGAAGATGATGATTATGAGCAGCGATATAAACTGTCCAAAGGGCTGCGGTCCGCTGGCCAGGCGCTCTTCCTCGTTTTGATTTCGTTCGTTGGCATGGTCAACCTCTGGATGATCTTTAAGCGGAAAGTCAGAATTTATATTGTCTGGGCAACCTTGGTCGCCTGGTTCCCGTTATTCATTCGAGGTATTTTTGGCCTCTTGTCGTGTTTCCTGGACCAACTCAACTATTTTGATTTCTCAAACTACGGTGAACACGGTATGACAACTTCGTTCTTGGCCTGTGAATATGTTTTGGGAGCCACGATGGAATTCATTGGCGCAGCACTTTTGCTGTCCACTTATTTCGTCCGAAACCCATACAAAAAGTCGCTGAACCATTATGATCTTGGTTTGGAGGCTTCTTCTCCCCAATCATCCACTCCGATCAAGCGCGATGACGGGCAACCCGTCTAAACTTTTGTACAACAGATTTAATATAGTAATTGTTTTTGCAGGAATCATATAAATGGATTGAAATGGAGAACATGTATGAGACAAATGCACTGGGATAAAGCGATCAAAGAATATACGAATGAATTTAGGGATGCATTGTAGTTCGGGGTAAAATGGGGACGGTATGCATATAGTTTCAAAATAATGCCAAATGCGTCTGTCAAAAGTTTTGATCGCAAAACGCTACAAAGCAAATAATCAGCTTGTATACACAGCCGGGCGACAGCACAGTTATTCATTCAAATTCAGAAATATACATAATGGGAAAGCTTTAATCAGACAAGAGCCAATGCAGATTGCGGTTCCAAACACAAGCGCTAAAGTAAAGAGAGAGGAGCCCTCAGCCAACGGAGGCGATATTCGTATGAAAGGAAAAAAAACCTGTTTCCGCAACTAGCTCGAAGTCGATTAAACTTTGGTCAAAAAACGACGGAAAGATGCTTTTTTTTTATGGCCGTTATTAGGCGCCCAACAGCGTAGGCATTAACGTAAGACAGTTTCGAAAGAAATTCCATTCTGGCCGCTGCTTGCTCTAGCGCAAAGATTAACCTTGATAAAGATTGGACGTTACGACGCTCTGACTGCCATTCGACTGCTTATTCAATTTTAATCAAAGTTGGCTAAAATGTACACAGCTGTCCAAAGGCACACTCTTATTTTAATCACTTTCCAGGGCCTGCCAAAATGAGCTTTGGCATGAGATGACCACTTCGACTTGAGGTGATCGGACATGTCATAAAATATGGAACAATTGTGTAAAGCAAACTTCGAATGGACAGTTATATTTGTGTACAAAAGCATTACAAAGAAATGATAATGGAATTTACTACAACGAATGGTAGACGACGTTATGAGCTCCATCCAAAAGATAACTAGTGAGACGCCGCAGAAGGCTTCGAATTGAAACAAGATAAAATGCTAAATCATATGTGTTGTACGCAACGCATGTAGCAAATTGTGGGTTTTTACAAAAACCAACAAAAGTTGTAACAAAGCAGAAAATATGGTCCCTTTTATAGCCGAGTTGAGGTGCCCAAACTGTCCAGCCAGTGACGTCGCTTAATGCTCACGTAAACCGCATTCTGCCAAATTTCGCGACTCACCAAAGTTGAAACCGACCGCCAGCAATCCGCTCTACGATCCTGTTGAACACATATCGCAATAGTAAAAATGTCGAAACTACATTAGTATATTCACAGAGTCCTATAAAAACTATTCATTTTCTCAGCCAACCCCTCCGGCAGCACATGAACAGGATTAATCGGCAACACGCGCGAGTTTTCAGAATTGCATCCAGAGCTCAACTCAGATCTCCATTGGAAACCGTAATCGCCTAATTTACAGTCTGAACTGCCCCTGTACTTATATTTATACTGAGCACCTGATAATCCGCAAAGTGTATAGTTTGAATGATATGCGTCGGCGTTCTTCCCTGGTTTATCGCAGAGTCCACCGCGGGAAAACTGGCAACAAACCAGCGTATAATCAGACAGACCCTGTCTATCCCACAATTCTGCGTCATCACCATTCATGACCGCATTTTCAATCAACGCCCAACAGCCACCGACCCAATGATTATAACAACCATCGACTAGCTTGTTGGTTCGGCCACAGAATCCCTTCTCCACAGGCATTTGCCGCGAACTGAGCCATTTGACTGCCTTGTCCAAATTGATATATTTGTTCAACATTTCCGCTGGAGGCCCTAACAAACACAACGCTGCGAGAGCGCAGAATGCGTATCCGCCATGAGCCTCTGATCCGGGAAGTGCAGAAAATCCGCCTTCATAAGTCTGACAGGACGACACAAACTGGGGCACTTTATCAGCCAGTTCGTCAGTCAAAATGTTCAAAAGTGATGCAACGGCCATGGCACAGTATGTGGCTCGAATGTCCGTTTCGCCTCCTCTATGCAATGCAAAGGACCCCGTTTCTCTATTCTTGAGACTCATCATCCAGTTGTAGCA
This sequence comes from Blastobotrys chiropterorum, assembly GCA_030570055.1. NCBI lineage: Eukaryota > Fungi > Ascomycota > Dipodascomycetes > Dipodascales > Trichomonascaceae > Blastobotrys > Blastobotrys chiropterorum. The sequence continues at coordinate 60,210 of JAJLUK010000042.1, forward strand.
TTTTGCCCTATCCACTCGTTTCCAAACGTCCTCATCCTGCACGTACGCCAATGCAGTTATGCCGGCATATGTGGGTGCCAAATGTGCCAATTGACCATCACCACCACCAATTCCTCCTGTATCTGATTGACAGGCTAAGATTGATTCACCAATCCCATCTCGTAATGAGTCTGGGAATTCCTGCTCCAACAATCCTAGAGCATTTGACGCCCAATAAATCATCCAAGGCCGGGAGGCATCCAATGCAGCAAACCTTCCTGGGAGCTCCCCAAGCATTTTATGCAGAAATTTCGTATGCTTTTCTCGTTCAAGTGGTTTCGACTTGTATTGATTTAATAGGTCTGAACACGTTTCTTCACATTCTCTCTGATCTTCAGTAGTCTCAGTATTCAACGCATCCCAGAATATGGGATTTGCCGCATCCATCTTGTCTTTGTTTAGTATTCGTGGCATTAGTACTCGTCGCTTGTATTTATATCTTTTCATGGGTATCGCCAACCCCATTATCCGATCCAATTTAGGATGAGCCTCCGATAATCGTTACCCGGATCTCATATGGCGCCTCCGGAAATGCGGCTCGCAATATGCACTCAAACAGCTGCAGCTAGCAGCAGCCATAGTTGGACGGAATGGTGGCTGTATACTTTGAAGAAAACCATTTGTGATTCAAATTTGGTGTGCTTTTCCAGTATACCATCTGAAAAATTGGGATTATTTTCATAAAAAAGCTCCAAGTGCCGGCGTATTTCCCCACATGAATATGCAAAAGGCAATAATGGGAAATGCCCTAATTACCCCAAAACTGACATAATTGTGTTATTTCGTCCCCAATTTAGCATTTCACTTGGGCTTATCCCATACTCTATTCAAAAGCTGCAATTTTCAACTTTTACAAAACTTCCAGGATTAGGGTTAGGGTATAGGGTTAGGCAATCGATAAGACCAAAACCACTAGCCCATAAGGGGCCACTTTATATATTACGACCGAGCGTGGAGACATGGAAGAGAAAGACGTGGTGGGCGCTGGCGTTGAAAACCTGGAATTGGATCGGGCACAGCCCACTGAGGGCTTTGAAAATGAACTCTGCAACGGATCAACGGCCTTCTTGGAATCGCTATATTTACATTCGATCGGACAAGATAAAGACGCATTGGCTAGGGTCAAAGAGGCTTGTCAAAGTTACAACAGAGCACTAGATTTTGCGAGCAGCGATGATGGATCTACAAGGGCAATTTCGGAATTGCTCAAAACCTGTCTGGCAGTATACGATGGGCTTAAAGCTGGGAGACAAGTTTTGAACATCTCCACAAAGTTGGCGTACATCAGCAGCAATCTCGGGCAATACAGAATCCTGCCATGGAATAACGATCCATTTGTGCAAGAATTCCAGACGGCCGAGAAGTTTGAAGACCCAGATGGCCAATTGATCATGTCGGATCAACAGAAACGTCTGTTTTCAAGCTGGAAACGAGCCGAGGATGCATTTCGAGAGAAACCGATCATGACAAATGAAGGAGCAGAAATGCTCTGTCAAGACCGATTGCAGGACTGCTCTGTAGTCGCATCGCTGTTGTCAATTGTTTTTTGGGAGAAACGGAGTGGAAAAAGTCTCATAAATCAACGTCTCTTTCCAAATAACGGACAACTTTCGAGCAATGGCAAGTACATGGCAAAATTATTTATTAACGGGACAGATAGAAAAGTGATTATAGATGACTATCTCCCGTATTCTGAATCCGAGGAGCGATTATTTGTCTCGTCACCGAATAGCCCAATCTTATGGCCGGCGTTGATGGAAAAGGCCTACATGAAGGTGATGGGCGGATACAATTTTAGAGGATCTCATGCTGCGCGAGATACATTAGCATTGACGGGATGGATTCCAGAGTATATTTATTTAAAGGGCCACTTGGAGGTTTACAACGATTCACGGGATAAACTGTGGAATCGACTGTTTAAAGGGTGGAATAACAATGATTTGATGGTGTGCATTGGCACGGGGAACCTGAGTCGAGATGAATGTCGAGCTACAAACCTGGTTCCAAGTCATGACTACACTGTAACCGATATGAAGGAAGTTGACGGCCAGCGGTTGTTGTTGGTGAATAATCCATGGAAAGAACATCCTGGTGAGAATGAAGAGTCGCCGATTGAAGAATTCCCCGATGTGTCTGCAATGGAACGGCAAGACGTCGGGGACGGAAATTTTTGGATAGACTATAATTCCGTTTGTCTGTGGTTTGAAAGCATTTACCTGAATTGGAACCCGGATATTTATCAGCATAAGGAGACAACACATTTCTTAAAGAGTCCAGACGCGTTCAGATCGTGCCAAATCTCTCGAACTCACATTGGATGTCCGCAGTACACTATTATCAATCGACATGACAAGGAAGTTCTCGTGTCACTCCTCTTGTCTAAACACAGCGATGGTAGTAATGAAAATCGTGATAACGGGTACATTTCGCTGACATTGTACGAAAGTGATACGAGTGTCATCACGCCAGAGGAAAAGCCGTTATTCCTTCGAGGGCCTAGTATGAACACGCTGTATCACACATTGCGGTTTACAATGCCTCCCCAGACGACTTACACAATCGTAGTTGGCGCGACTGACGTTGAATCTAGTAGCAGCTTGAGGTTTTCGTTACAAGCTAATTCAACTTTACCGATTGAATTGCGCAAGGCACAGCATTATTATAAACATCGCGCAAATGCGAAGGGCGAGTGGACATCGACCAATGCTGGAGGGAGCTGGTCTCAAGCAACGTACGGCATCAACCCGCAATACAATTTGATTGTAGAACGGCCAATCGAACGAGCTAAAATAGTACTAACGTCTGAAACGAATAACCCGATAAATCTGCTTTTATTCTGGAGCAATGGCAAACAGGTGCGTGCATATTCACAAAAAAGCGTTATTAGTTCAAGTGGGAAATACCGCGTGTATCACTGTACGGTAAAATGCCGCAATCTTGAACCGGGTGAGTACACTTTAGTTGCATCGATGTTTGACCCCAATGCATATGGACCATTTGAAGTATTTGCTTTCGGGACTAACCCGCTTTCGCTTGAACCAATTGTTCCAGAAACAGCTGGACTATTTTCCAGGTCAGTTTTGTACAGTTGGAAAGGGCTCAATCGGGTTGAGATAGCTATTGGCGTGAAACACGATTGTAGTGCCCAGGTACACCTTCAAACAGTGACGTCGTCTCCGGGAGTGGAAGGAGAACAACCAGCCAACCAATTGAACACCACATATCGACCACGGCTACGTATCAGCGTCTTTCAAGGTCCGAATTTAATATCAAGTGAGGGCTTCTCTGATGCGATCCACGGTCTTTACTTAGACAGAGTCAAATTACGTTCGAATAGGCCTTATACTGCTGTTGTGGAACGAATGGAACCAGGCTATGGCAATTTTAGACTCTTTTTCTATTCAGAAACCCCAGTAGAGTTTGAACAATCAATCAAATAGAAGTACAATAGAAGCACACATAGTTTGGACAATTCTGGGGGCATTGGTCGGGCTTGTTAAAGCATGAAAAATTATATTACCGTTAGCACAGTGGCTGATGCTGTTACCAGCATTCTAACAGGCTTAGCTCTTATGCATAAAACAGATGAATGACCAATGAGGCCGCAAAGATGTCAATATCGAATAGCGTAGTTTCAATTTTGGACCAAAGTGGAACAAACATTTCCATTTCCAAAAGTCCCTGCGGATGCATGGAGAAATTGAGTAGAACCTCACACGAATATGTTAATAGGCCTCATATGACATATGCCTCGTTTGTGCGCCGTATCCCGATGCATACCATACATACTATAGTTCTTGGTAAAAGAGTGCTTACGCCGTAGTAGCTTTTGCTTATAACACAAATGGAAGAAGAACCGCCGACCAAACGTCTAACGGCGAACGATTATATAAACCCAGACAAAAAAGTTGATGCAGAGGAATCGTTGGTGTGTGCTAAACAACTGTCGGGTTTTCCAAAAGCAAGTGCTATAGGCTTCATAAAGTTTTATGAATCTTATGCTGGTCAGTGTGGGCTTCAGCGCAAGACCTCAATTTTCGACCGATTGTTCTTCTATCTTTTGCTCGTGTCAATGGAATCTTGCTTTTTTAGATCCTGGGCAAAAGTAATATAACTGCTGGCATAAACGACGGCCTTTTCTGAACCCTTCAGGCAGATTTACGACCGGAGTATTTAAATGTCGTTCACAGAACCTTCGTCACTACCAAAGCGATACCGGGACCACATGCCATTTAAAGGTGTGCAAGAGTAAGCATCGAAAATGATATTCTTTATAGGTTTATTAATTGACATTGCAGTGATGATGTGATCCTCCTTGACAGTATAGGGCCAGTTCATTACACAGTTGTGAAGACTTGAAACCAACTGGATTCAGACTGAATCTAAAGGATTCATGAAGGTCCGCGTCCCACGGTCCCATTCTGAGACCAAGGTACCATTCTGGAAACACAACGATGCCACACTGCAATGAAGCGCTCTGAACTTTCACAATTGAAGAAGAAACTTTGTAACGATCTAAAGGGTATGGTTGATTATTATTTCAAAGGTAATCAGATCATTCCATTCCTTGAAATGTTTGGTCCAAACGAGTGTCTTGAGCAATTAACTTTGGACCTTTTCGTTATGGCGAGGCATTACCGCACTCGGTTGAGCTCTACTGTTAGCTCCTTTACGCCATACGATAGCATGGTTATACTTCGTCTTGATACAGTTACTCTTGTTCATTCAAATAGCTGGATAGGTGAAAAATGTTACTCAGCTTCCTTCGACGCCAACAAATTTGCCGATTAGAGGATACGATAACAAAAATAACCTTCGTTCTTGCCCTTTTCTCTTTGTAACGGGGAAGCCATGAAAATTTCGAGTAAACTTGAACCCGGGTTTTATCTGCTCTAGGGAAGTGTTTCTCTCAATTCATTCGTGAATGAAGTAGCAAGCTGAATATATTATGCGCTCTGACCTATGCTAAATTAACCACTTCTTTGTCACTATAAAAATCTAATTCCACAAACTTCAACGATGGGCAATACCATGGAATATTCATTTTCATTTTTTCCATGGTTTGTGGATCCGGAGTTCCAACCTCTGAGAATAATATCTTCAAGCTTTCCAACTGTTTCACACAACCAAAATCCAAATTTTGAATTGATTCAGCATCAGAAGTTCGTGTGTTTGTAAGCTCGAGGTTTCTTACCGGACAGGTGCTCAGTGCTCCTCTGGCGGTCTGACAAAGAGCATACCACGTGGTGAAATCTATCAAGATAGAAGATACTGTTGATAGCAGCGCTTTCAAGCGGCTTTTCCCCAAACCATCCAAGTTGCTCTGCATGTAAGCGGATAAGAAATTTATTTTTGTAAAATTGAACAGCTTGACAGCATTCAAATCGCATGGCTTCCTGAAAAAGAGTTCATGTGTAGAACAGTCGATGGGATGATCAAAATTTGCTTCTGGTGCAGTCTGGAGCTCTCTAATCTCAAGCACTCGAGACAACTCCAATTTGGGTAGCTTGCCCGTGTGCTCATTTGGTGGGGTCGCTACAAGCCAGAGTTCTTCAAGACAGAGGTGGTTAACCTTAGCTGGCTGAAGCCAACTTGCAATGTCGTAGAGGTTATAATGCGTCGCACCTTCAGGTAGAACGTAAACCAAGTCAATTTTGCACCCCTCTTTAAATGATATAAATCTCCAGGGAGCACTCGAGTCGTACACACGTAGAGCACTGATTTTGCAACCAAGTTCGATACTGACGTCGTCATCGACGGCCTGGGACCCATAGACCTCCAAGTACACATGAGCATTTGGCGGAATAGCTTGAGTGAGTTCATGAGATTCTATTACTGACATGTCGTTTTGCTTGAGGACAATGTCCATGTGGATTGGATGAGACGATACACGTTCCTTTAGAAGAGCCAGAAAGGCTTCCATACTCCCATAATCGGAGTCAAAGTAAATGCCATTCACCTGCGATGTCCAATAGAGCAACCCATTTGTATGCCTGTTGCTAAAATCTTCCTCCAGAATCCCTCGACCCATACGCCCAATTTTCAGATCGTGTTCACCACGCCTCACAGTGACCCAGACAGGGATAGCAACAATATTGTGCAGCAGTTTGCAGGAGTCTTTCAAGGCAAGCAATTCAGCCAGGGTACATCTCTTACAGATTTTCAGCCACACCTCGGGTGGAAGACTTCTTGTCATTTTGTTGAGGTATAGTAAATAATAACACAATTTCCAAACTGTGTGGCAACAAATATCAAACAAACCAACCTAATTTGCCGCTGAGTAATGTTACACGTAACTGCAAATATTAAGCCTCTCGCGATAAACGCAACAAAATGACAGGAACAGTTTCTACTGGTCCCTGGCTGACGATTTTGCAGAAAAGGGTCTAGGATTTGAGGCGGTTGATACAGCCCGCGACTCCAGTGGGTCCAGCTTGAAAGTATGCTATTGTCAATAGGGTGGCATCCCGATGGGTTCCTCGATAATATCTTCATTGGTTTTTCTGGTAACACATCATATTCCGTATGAATTCAGCCGAAACAGGCTCCGCTCACATTTACGCTGTACCGGACCAGTGAAAAGTCAATTAGAAAATGCCAAGATTACCAAGGTCTGCCACCTAGGCAAAATGCTGAACTGAGAACCAATCGAAGCTATTTTTGCCTGACGTCATGGTCAGGTTCATCAAGACAATATAATAAACGAACTCCATACGAGTATGACATGAACGGGATGGACTCCATATTATCGGCTGGCCTAATTAATATGTTGGGGTCTTTCCTATCGGTGTTTACTTACGGCATATATATCAACTTGTTTAAAGGACTTATGCATATGCAGAACTTGTCCGAAAATATTGAAGATAGCAGGCTGAAAGACTAGCCAAACACTAAAGAAGCGTGGTCAATGAATGTGGACAGAACTATCCGTAGTTTACCAGGAATCCGCCTGCCAGTTACAGACAGTATCAGCAAAAATATCAAATGAATTTTCGCTCAAGATACTGCTAGAATGATTACGAGATGTCTCTTGCGAGGCCAGCGCTATGGGGAGGAGACAGCGAATTGGTTCAAACAGCGTTGGAATTTGCCTGTTTGCCCAAATCCTAGTACTTCCGTGCTGTGCTCTCCTTCTCCAGCTCAATTGGAAAATCTCAAGACAAACCTCAAAAACATGGTAGAAAAGTAGCTAATTTCCCGAAATTGGAAGAGAACCCAAATATATTGCAAATTTGGCCCTTCCTCTTTATTGCCTTGAATATATGGTATACTACGCACGAGGAATGCCCGTCCATTATAGTTCGTTTGAAGTGGAGTCTGCAAACTCGACGGCGGAACATGCATGCATTGCACACCCCATCAAAGAAACGTGCTCGCATGGACAAGTGAATAGAACACAGTCCCGGGATCCATGGCTTTGACGAGTTTACTTACGGTTAGCTTGTTGCCTACCCTAATACGAAATTGACCCACAACTCTACAAAGATAAGGAGTCTGCAGCAAATTGAGGACAAAGCGCTGACGGGAGGAATGACAGCGCCAAATACCAGCTATACTGCGGTAAAAAGTCTCGTGAACGAATTGGAAAATGGTAGCATGCCCCCCTTCGATTGTGTATGCCGGAACGTCTCACGTTGGCTTAATTTACGTAGTGAAGTATATTCATACTCATATCACAAGAGAGAGCGATTATATGATCGAATTCGCAGTCACCAACCATATTATGAACGAAGAAACTGTCACGATACATTCCAAAATTACCCAACCGGATAAAGAATTGAAAGTTGATGCAAACTACCACGATGAGCACGGTCGAATCTCTGAGTTCAGACAAAATAAAAGTTGCATGGAAGGTCCCCTTGTTGTGTTGAACAAACGTGGAGAAGTTAATAGTAAGAGTATTTTTAGAAAGTGATGATAATACAGAAATTGTTAGATATATCCCATAATTATAATAGAACAATTGTTATACCACATGATCATAAGCCATAGACCTTAACTATATACAAACCATGGTCATAGATATGCATGGGTCAAAGCCGTATGTAAGTCAAGATTATGAGTAGATTGGTCGTGAACTAATAAGAAATAACTCACAAACCCGACAGCCCTTGAAACCCTCGGGTTCTCGTTAATCGGTCCAAAGAATAAGTCAACCTTGGACAACTGCTTGAGTCGGGTTATTTTTATAATTAAATGGGGAGTGTATTATTAACTGCGCTTTTTTTCTACTCGCACGAGCGCAGCTAGCTAGCTCGAGCTAGCGCAAGCTCGATCGATATATCGATATCAATATCGATTAGAGCGTTACTACCTTCAGCCGTGCTATCCTGATGTTATTTTTTTGCCCGTTAAGGCACGGGACATCACAAAAAAAAAAAAAAAAATAATAATCAAAATACCCGCAACACACAATGGCAAAACGAAAAAGGCTTGTTAGAAAACAACCATTGAGTTCGAGGATTGCAAACTATCCATTTGACCTGTTGCTTTCCTTGAGCGAGAGTTTTGAGCTAGTAGACTGGGACGCACACGCCTACTCTATAGGATTACCTATGGGATCAGGTTGTTGCACCTTGCTGCTTCTGTCTAGGATATATTCCTCATTAAGTGTGAAAAAATCAGAGTCTAATATCGAGGATGCGGTATTCAGGAGCAGCAAATCTGGTACCTCGCTGAAAATACCTCAACGAAGACCATTTTTCACAATACTCTTCTCAACAATGAGTCTGATATTGGTATTGCTATGCCTGATAAATACTATGGATTGTATCAGAAAGAAAAAGAAATACACACTGATGGGGAGGGCAGTAACGAATGAACCCGATACACCATCAGCGAAGAAGATCAAATACCAAGATCCTCAAGACCACGATACAATCCCTGGATCTCCATTACAGCGAATCATGGGAAGTTGGAGCAAATTGGCCGATAAATCAGCTGGAGAGGACCTATGGGAATTGAATATTTGGGATCCTCCCAAATTCAATTTGTATTTAGGAGCCACGTTCTCCCCATTGCATGTATTATATATCCTTTATGGTCCCTTGGGACTGTTCCAGTTGGTCATGTTGGCTGCATTGAGCGGATGGCTATTTGGAATGACCATCATGTTTGAAACGTTGATCAAGGACAAAGCCATCATCCACAGCGAAGTCTTGGGCGAATACGGCAAAAAAGTGGTCAAGCCCATCACTGCCGTTTCGAAACGGGATGTAGCTATTGGCACCGACGGCAGCACCGAGGTGTATTCTCCAATGCCCCATGGCTCATTTTCGCCACGGGATGTTCGCGAAAGCAAGAGTCGGGTATCCATGACGCCAACTCCAAACAGCCCTTGGATGAGCCCAATCAAATCCACTAATACCCCATCCAGTTTACGGCACCGTGCAAGCATGAATTCTTTATCCTCAAACCAACGATTGCATCCAGCTGGCTATTCGGGAACCCCGCGACGAAGCCTACAAGCTGATTTTTCACAACTGCGAAGCAGCAGAACCAAATCGAGCGGACAATGATATGGTAGTGACCTTTTTTTTTTTTAAAGTCAAAATTAAAATAAATTCACACACCTGAGTCAAGTGGGAAAAAAAAGTTATTAATTATTGATCTATGACGGGTATTATATAGTCTACAAATCATCCCACCCAAAAACCAACTCTTGAGCCCGTTTGGTAGTCCAAGAGAGCCAGCCCTGGCGGGCCGGTTTGAGCTTGGACTCAGAGTTTGCGTGCATATTACCCATTGAAGGAGCAAAACGAACAGTGCGTTGTTTATTGTTGAAGATTGATTTTCCATCTTTGACTTGTAACCTGCGTGAATTGGGAGTTGCCGCTGATTGATTCCCAAGGGTTGGCATAGAGATAGTTCGAGGTAATACTTTCCCATCTTGCTGGATAAACTTCTTTTCTGGAGGTGGACTGTCAATGTCCATAACCTGGTCGTCTTGCTCTTCTTGTATAATGTCATCTGGCATATCCATGTTGCCGAATTCTTTAGAGATTGCGGAATTGTAAGGAGTGCAGGCAATCGCACAGCCACCAATAAACGTAGAGCCTCCTGATGTGTGGCTGATCGCTTTTGCTGCTGAAGTTGGATTATCGTACGTCAGTTTCGTCCAATTGGGCCCAGTTTGAATTGGTGGACCACGGCTTCCTCCTCTACGTGGAGATTCACCTTTGGAGACGTCAAAATTTTCCAATATTGTACCAAACTTTGAGAAATGCTTAATTACTGTTGGCGTGAGCGCTGGTGGGAAACCGAATACAAAGACGGCGCAATTTTGATAATTATTAGAGTTGGACGGAGTGGAAGATGTGCCGCTGTCTGGCAGGGCGAGTTCTTGTCGATTGCTACTGGAAGACAGTCTTCGTAAGCCAATGGTGCTATTGGACATTGGCAATGCTTTATTTGGGCTCGAGGATGTAATAGATCCATTGGACACTTGTCTTTTAGACCCTAAAAATGGCGACGCTCCCGTATCATAAATACTTTCGGTGGGTGGTAAATCTTCTTCATCAATAACATTGGATTTTTTGGCCTGGATAGGCTTGGCGGTGCCAAACGAACCCGAGAAGGTGTTTGGAGGACTTTGAGCTGCAGAGATTGATCCGTGGCGCGATACAGAGCCGCCCATGGAGTTGCGATCCGGTGTAAACGAGCTTTGGGGCCGTAATGTGCTAATATGGGATGGGACTTTGCGTCTATCTTGTTTCCCCCATGATGGCGTACTGGCGATGTGTCTGGCCCCATATGGTGAAGGAGACGGGTTGTTCGACATCATAGAGCTGTTCAGATCTAGCGTCGACTGGGAATGGGACATTCCTTGACCACTGGGAACGAGCTGTTGGTTTTGTTGCTGCTGCTGAGGCTGTTGCTGTTGTTGCGATCCGAATATCGAGTTTGAAGTAATAGAGCTGGACATATTTGGTGTGTTGCCCGTGGTATTCCCTCCAAAGAGACTGGTGTTCCCCGAACTGGTACCTGCCCCAGTGTTTCGAGCAGGCGTATTCGCATTCGAGTTGAATCCAGAGAGGGAAAAGCTCGATGTATTCGACGTGTTCGAGAACATGACGGTGGTTGTTGTTGATACGTGCTTGAAATATTTTTCTATTTGTTTTGGTCCACGCCCGGCCGGCGCCATACCGCCGCATTGGAATGTGACGATGGGTTTCGAATCTTGGTGGCGATGAGCCCCATTTAATTTTTTATAGTAAAGAATACAATTAAAATAAGGAATAGCGCTATTCCGGAGAGTATATGGGATCGAGGAGTTATATTGCGGTATATACTGTTGTGGTAGGTGAGAGCGATACGTGTATGCATATTGTGACAATTTATGCTTTTATAATGCATACAGATCAATTGCTGGAGATTATGCATAGTGGTCCTTGGTCTGCAATACTATGATCTGAAATAAGGATTTAGGATTTTGCTTTCCTTTACATGGGTACCGTCAATTGCAGCAGCTGCGTTACTCTGGATTAAAATGATTTGGCCCAGACTTAGTGTCTCCGTCGCCTTCGTTTCTCCGCAATGAAACGAAAAGACAAGCCAATGAAGCTAATCGCAACATTTTTGCTTATTTCCTGGAAAGAATAAACCCTAGCATATACCTAGAAGAAAAAAACAATATACTCTCTGCATCACTGAACAGTCCAGTTTACCGTATTCGTCTCACATTTGACGCTTCAAAAGTCTTCTTGAGGGTTAGGGTCAGGGTTAGGAGCCCCGTCGCATCCTGCGAAGTCCCAAAATACAACCAAACACCACACACCAACGGAAAGAATACAAAAGAATATAAACTAATGAACCGTATAGAAGAGACTGAACGACTGAAAGATGCCAGAAGCGCCTCCTCCAATGGAGAGTTGGCCAAGGCAGAGCAGATCTACCGGGAAGTGTTGGCCACTGAGGCCGGAACTGACGAAAAGCTAATTCAAGAACAAGAATATGCTTTGAACGAATTGGGGCGCTTATATAGAGATCACGGCAAGGTCAACGAATTGGCTGAATTGATCAAGACGTCGCGAAAGGTTATGGGCAGGTTTGCCAAGTCCAAGACTGCAAAGATTATCAGGAACTTGATTGATCTTTTCTCTACCATGCCGAACACGTTGGAAATTCAAGTCGCCACTACAAAAGACTGTATAGAATGGGCCATTTCTGAAAACCGAAACTTCCTGAGACAAAGTTTACAAACCAGACTGATTGGATTATACATTCAACGATCGGCGTTTAATGATGCGATTGTATTGATCAATGGGTTGTTGAAGGAATTAAAGAAACTGGACGACAAGATGATGTTGGTCGAGGTTCAATTGTTGGAGGCTAAAGTATATCACAACTTGAGAAACATTCCAAAGAGCAGAGCAGCTCTTACCAGCGCGAGAACATCGGCAAACGCCATTTATTGCCCACCACTGATGCAGGCTGCTCTGGACAAGATGAGTGGTATGCTACAAGCTGAGGATAAGGATTACAAGACTGCGTTTTCCTACTTCTACGAGGCTTTTGAAGGATACTCCAGTCAGGATGATGAACAAGCCATGCCAGTGTTGAAGTACTTATTACTATCAAAGATCATGCTCAACTTGACTGACGACGTTAATACGCTATTGACCCACAAGACTGTTCAAAAATATGCAGGTAGAGATATTGATGCCATGAAGGCGATTGCCACTGCTCATTCGAATCGATCGCTCAAAGAATTTGAGGGTGTTTTGGAAACCTATGGTGCAGAATTGTCCTCTGACCCATTTATTAGATCCCACTTTTCTGCGTTATACGATACGCTTTTGGAACAGAACCTGGTCAAGGTGATTGAGCCATTCTCATGTGTCGAATTGAGCCATGTGGCTGACTTGATTGGCCTCGACACTCGTCAGATTGAAGGAAAATTGAGTCAAATGATTCTAGACAAGGTGTTCTACGGTGTTTTGGATCAGGGTAGCGGTTGGTTATTTATTTACGACGAACCAACTACTGATAAAACTTATGAGCTTGCTTTAGACACCATCAAGCAAATGTCAAATGTAGTGGACTTGTTGTATGAGAAGGCATCGTCTTTGAACTAGTTAATCTGCATATATAATTTAATCATACTTGAAAAGAAACAGTTTCTGCGAAAGCACATGTCCACGGCATAACGGACAAGAAGAAAAAAAAAAAAGTCGTCGTATTAATTTCAAGATGCTACTTATTATGTTACACGTAAATACCCCGTTCACCCTCGGAAACACCGTCGGTGAAAGCTTGAGCTGTAGTGTCCAAAAACACTTCGAGGTTACCGCATTCCATAAACAATTTGTAAAGACCGTTCTGTTCGTTGGCCACGAACATGGACAACTCGACAGCCTGTTTGAGGAAGCCACTATGCACAACTTGGGCCTCGATCAAAACTCTCAACAGTTGTAGGATGAGATACGGAACATACAAAGTGCGAATTCTAGAGACCACAGCGTTTTCCTCGGTGGAAAGCACATTGACCATCCAATTTTGGGCAAGCTCATAGACAGAATCGCTTATTGGTTGCAGTAACCGTAATCCAGTTTCTTGCCATTCTTTCGAAACGTCCTTAGCAGTTTTACCCTGGGCAATCTTAAAATGTTCATCCCAGTCAGCGATCCTGTTAAGACAGCACACCAAACGTTCATACTCCATCAACTCCAGCTTTTCAACATCGCTCACTTGTCCTAATGCATCTCCTCGAGCCGTCGTAAACCCATCATATTGCTTGATGAGATGATTCGGATTGATGCGATTACCATATTCTCTGCTGCTTTCGACACGTCCACAGGACAAGAATTGCCGGAACACATGCACAGCTGAATGTACAGCGTCTGGCAATAATTTCGCGTCAATGAACCATTCAGACGCTCGATAGACTCGTTTATCAGTTTCTGAAACCTCACCGCTCAAGTCAGTTTCTTCAGACGGTTCATAAAATGATGCAGTTTCAGTAAATACTCTTTCAACAGCAGCCCTAACGGAATCTTCAAGATTCAACTTGTATTTCCGTGCCAGTTGGATTTGTTCAGTTCGTTTAGCGGGATCAGAAATGTTTGCCAACAGGAAGGAATAAGTGTCTACAGCAATGTCGTCCGGTAGATATGAGATATAAATAGGTACTAGCCCAGATTTTTCCTTGTGACATAATAATTCCACGTAGGAACGAATGATTGTGGATACACTCTCTTGACTTCCACAATCCATCCCCGCTTGTCGTAAAAATAAAATTAAATGAGTAGTGACTCGTAAAATGTATGGGTTTTCTGTTAATTCACTGTTCGTAACAACACCAGCCATGATTCTGTCCAATTCGCCTGCCAACTGGTCGACCAAAAGATGAAGCGAGTTGTTAATGATGGCTCCAATCAAGTTTCTCAATAGGCTTTCGCTCTGTTTCTTGACTTTTGGATTGGTAGAATGTGCCAACACATCCAATGCCTTACTGACCGTGCTGACTCGTGTTTCGGGAATTTCCAGGCTCGAAATCTCCTTATCCAAGCGGCCTGTCATCATTAAACTCTTTTCTGCATCTGCCGAGACAATGTGGCCTACATAGGCCAGCAATTGCGTTTCCCAGGTGTCACATAACGCTAATACCGAATTCAGATCACTCGATAGAATACCGTAAATGCCCTTTTCGTATTTATCCAAATTGGGAACTAATGTCAACTGATAACACATTCTTCTCCATAGCGCCTTCCGCTCGATTCCACCTGGTTTGCAGTCTTCACCCAGCTCTGGGGCGTCAATTTCTGGATCTATGAATTCCTCGGTCCCTCTTATCGCCATTTTAAGGTTCCAATTACTTGTGCTCTCACATACTTTGATCGCTTCGTCATATTTCCGAGCCCGCAAAAGTTCAAACACATATTTGTGAAGTGCTCTATCAAATTCTTCATCCTCTGGCGATATCTCTTTACCTTGTCGCAATGGAGCATCCTGGTCTAATTCAGTAACGATATCCCCACTTTTTCCCGTATTTAGGCCACTAGATTTTACTGGAGCGAATGGTCCTCTCATTTTATGCTGCTTGATATGATTCTTTGTATACATCCATTTAACCCCTCTCACTTCATCAGGTTCGTCTGGGTTATCAAGCGAATCCTGAAGCCAGGCTAGAATAATCCAATTTTCTCTGCGTTCCGGATGTTCTCGTAAGTACCGTTCCTGAACCACTGCATCGCTCGAGAAACTGTAAGCCTCGGGCATCCTACCGAAGTCTGCCATTCTAAAGCTTAATAAATCTTCAGCAAGCTTCCATAAACGCGTCTCAATTTCGGCATTTTCGTATTCTTCACTCTTGTACTGATCATTTTCGAATAACTGAATTGCCCGATTGGTGGAGACTCTGCCATACGTCCGCAACACTTCAAACAAGTCCTCATTTGTTTGCGCCTGCTCCAATCCATGAGCGAACTCGTCTAATTCTGATTTATTGGCATTCTTCGAGAATGTCATCTTTATTATTATTATTATTATTATTCCACTCTAAAGAAGACGGAGTGCACAAACAACGCCAAAAACATTTTTCCCAAAAAAAAAGTTCGGCGCTCCGACGTAGGAAGCGGAAGCAGGAAGCGGGAAGCCTCACTAGTATCAATTTTTTCCACGTTGGGAAGGAAAAAGAATAACATCATCGTATTTATTAATAAAAAAGTCATAACACATTATATACATAAAAAAATTGGATCATTCCAAGTAATTCAATATCCGGAGCATCTTGTCAACTGCCTCGATGTGCCAGGGAATATGACCGCGTTCTTCATTGCTACTGACTCCAGTATAGTCCCCTAGAGATGCAAGACGGCGATAATGGATTAACAGGCTCTTCATTGACCCTTCATATGGTGTGGGACAATGGACTAGAGACACTTCGAAAAGACGGTGTTCTAGTTCATTGTTCAATCCCGGCTTTAGGAGGAAACCGGTAATCAGGTGCTTTGCTCTGTTCATATTGAGTCCATCAGATATGCTTTCAATATGATTACCCAGGACAATACCGTGTGAATCGTCTTTGACATCGCAGACAACAGAATCTTCATTTTCATTCTTCGTACTGTCACCATTTGTGTTCCCACCCGCAGAACCTGGCGTTGCTATGCTCGCACCATACGAATCTGGACTCTCAGTATCGACTGAGCGCTGTGGAGTTGCAGGAGTGGTTGGACCACCAGCATTGCCTTCTTTCATTTTCTTTTCTTTTTGTTGCAAAAATTTGCCAAACGGGAAAATGCTATAATCGCCACTAATCACCAAAGAAGGATTTGTGTTTGCAGACAAAAAGTAGACAAAACTAACCTTCTTGGTAGAAGTAGCAGGCTCCGATAACAACAGCCACGTGGACAATTCCGATTCTTCCATCCCTCCCACTTTAGCCAATGCCACTCTCCATCTCACTGGCGTTTTGGAAATAAGTGTTAATGTTTTATCCCATATTTCCGCACAAACGTCCTCAAAGGATCGTAGACGACCTCCACTTTTCCGAAGATGATATGCATCAACTTTCGAAATCTCACCCCATTGGTCGGTCCATGCTGCTGTTAACCATCTCTTGTCTTTAGAGACAGAATATGCTACGTGAATAAGGGTATCTTCGTCCAACAGTGAAAGTGATGGCGTTGCAGTCAACCGGAAATTGATTTTGGCCGGGGGAATCCTTGCCAATGTAAATGCAGGTCGAGACCGTTGGGTTTCTTCCGTTGCACCACATTTATCATAAATATTTAAACTCACTTTGACCATTTTGTACTGCGATGGCATGATAATTGTATCAGTCGCAGCAATCTCCTTTGCCTCAACAATTTGAAGAAAAATATTCGTTCCAGGTTGCGCCGACGTCCACATTTTTTTCAACTGGAAGAAATATTGAATGATCGGCAATAATGAAGTTGCATGAACAAATGGGTCGGTTAAAATGAAACAAATGTTCTTTGGCAACCCAGCGTTAGACAATAATGGCAAATGTTGAGCGGTTTGAGCCATTGCTGTTTTAATGTTTTGAATTGCATCTTCTGGGGTTTTATTATCACCACCGCATGGGATGATACCATGACCAGAGTTCACGTCTTTCATTTCCGGCAAATTCATTTCTCCCAAAGCACATCCTTCATATGTTGTTTTGAGAAAGTTTAAAAATGCAGAGGCAGAAACAACCATTCCTCGACCGCCTGGTACAATCATAATCGTGGTCAAGTCTTTTGGCCCATACTGGGGGGTGAGACCGAAAACTTTCCAAAACCTCAATATTGGAGCCCGCGCTTTTAATGTTTCTTGCGCCCGGATTACCGAATAAAATGGTACTGATATTGGGAAAATTGTACTGTTCTTCTCCTGTCTAGCTTGTTGATGTTCGGACACAGCAGTATTTGCAGAATTATTAGTACTATTGTTGTTGGTTGGCGTATTCTCAGCAGTCATTCCACATTGATTCTCATTAAACCAGCTCGTTCCGTTGTTACTATTATTATTCGTTGTATTGACGTTAATAGATTCACTTTCGACAGAAACAGGCGGCAATTCCGCCTCGGTATCGTTGTTAGTTTTAGTTTGGTTCTCAATGACTTTCTGTTCAACTTCCGGTTCGCCCTTCGGATCTCCTCCAGTGTTTGTACCAGCTGTTGGCGCAGAAGGTTGAGGGGTACCAAGACGAACCGATGCGTTGTTACCTGTTGCAGTTTGATTTAACGGGTTCAAATTCATAACATCCGCCAAATTCAATTTTTGAAGATCCGGAAATATGACACTAACCCGTTTCACGATTGCAGAATCGGGAGCTTCTCGTTTTGGCCCACGAGGTATCAGACTGGTTGTCAATCCATTATCCCAGACCACATGCTGGACTAATTCCGACACCGCAGCGTCGATGCCAGACTGGTCAGTATGAGAATCAGCATTATTCGCGTTATTAGTGCTTGTTGATTCAGTCGTTACCTCAGCTTGCGCTATTGCATGTGTGTTTATGGCCGGTAACAATGTTGATATCCACATACTGACGTATGTTTGAGATGTCTCTTCTTCCTCACTAGTGCCAGGATGTAACTGATCATTAGGCGTATCATGCTTAATTTTGTGAGACCTGTCCTCATACATTTTGCGTTCAATCACACTTTCATCGTCGCTTTCTGCCTGTCCATCATCGCTCTCACTGCTACTGTCACTGGCGGAGCTTTCTTCATTCTCCGGGTTTGGAACAAAATATCGACCTCCCTGATTGTACTTGGAATCTATATCACTGGAGATGAGCGGATTAAATGTTAAGGGAGCAAAAATGCTTTTTCGCCTTTTCAGCAAATGAACCGCGTCGTCATTTTCTATCGTAAGTTGCTTAGAAGTCAACTGAGGTTTTTCACTTTCGTGTGGTCTTTTCGTTCCGGTAGAAACAGTTCCCGAGTCAGGCGCTTCTACCGGAGGTGCAGAATTTGGAACAATAGGTGCAGAATCGATAACCGTATGGCTTTCAGGAGGCTGTTCTGATTTTACTTTAGGCTCTTGCTTCACTTCCTCCTCTTCCTCTGGCTGATCAAAAAAGTTGAAGTCAGCTTCTGTGATTTCTTCTCCTTCACCAAACAAATCGTCGTCATCCATATCACCCCAAGTTTCTGAATTGAGTCCACCCGGAGTAACCCAATTCGTCGTAGACTCAACCGTGTCCGCACCACCTCCAACGCTGCCACTATCATTCTTAGTCTTTAACACCTGAGGGTCTGGTGGTGTAGGATAAACCGAAACCTTTTTAGACGTCTCCCCTGTTTCCGTGGCCAAGTTTTCCACATGTGGGTTGGACGCAGCCGTGCCCGGGTTCGATGATTCTACGGTGGTATCATTGGAGGGTAAAACTGCAGGTGCTGGTTGATTCAACGGATGTGCTGCCGGTTGCTGCTGCTTGATATCCGCATTACCTTTAAGTAAACTCTTCAACGAAGATATCTGGTGTTCCGCAATGCCAAACACATCATCCAAATTGAACCATTGAGCATCAAACTGACTCCGTCTTTGCATGCCAGGTTGATAATAACAAAGATCCAAAGGCCAAATCATAATTGACCCGGATTCTAGTTTCACCTTGACCCATGTTTTAAACCGGTTGTTTCTACAACCAATGTCTATACAGGACGTTCTTTCTAACAATTGCCGGAATTGCGATAGATCGTCCGGTGGTTGACATGCCTCCAAAACTTCTCCCATTGTTGTCGATGGAATCAAATACACCCGAGAATGTGAATTGTCCAGAGCTTTGTCCAATTGGAATTTTTTGATATCCGATTTCTCATAATACATTTTGACAAACACTTCTCCGTTGAGAGAAAGCGATGGCTCAACATTAAAGATTTTCCCAGATGGCGAGACCAACCCGTTACCGAATGGTACAAATGCAGTAGAGGAGGCTAATGCTGCCAATATTAACGTCTTTATGGCGGAAACAAATGGTTTATACGGAGCCGGTAAGGAGTGATTAGTATCAACAGAACTCAAGGTCGAAGGTAGAAATAAACCGGTTGTAGTTTCTTTCAGATTAAAGCGATCATTCGGCTCTGGCGGTGATACCGCTTCACTAAATGAAAACGTCCATAATTCATTATTGTTCAGACAGACTAATGCATTGGTGTTTTCGCGTCGAATAGACCATTCTGCATGCGACATGAGAACATGATCTGTGCTCGGACTCAAGTTGACAAATACACGATACGGAATCTGCGAAAACGTCCCCTATATTTAATTGTCAGTATAATGTTCATTTCATCACCCCTTCTTTTGAAAATATACTTACAGTCTTGAACAGGTTCGACTGAGCGTGTTCGGGCGATACCGACATGGATAGCAGAGAAATTGTTCTTTGAATTAGCGACGTCCTTAAGCCAATGGAAAAAAAATTCAGTACATGGCCACCCTAGAAAGACCAATGAAAAATTATCTGTATTTAGTCCCACTTCTCTGCTTTCAAATAAGTCCCGCCCACGCTAATCGGGCTCTGTGTTCTGACGTTGGGAAGCGCGGCGCGCGGGGTGGGAAAAAGAAGCGGCACAGCCGAGGAAGAGGGCGCGAGAGGTGAGTGAGTATACTACCGAGTTTACACAGCAAATTGAAAGGGTTTTATTGGAATTGAGTATGTAAAAGTATCTAAGGTAGTTAGCGATTTGTTAATGTCAAAAGAAAATGCGCTTCTTCTTTCTTCGTTTCCTAATTCGTTCATCCCTAAGCGCTGCACTTTAGGATGGTGATCTGCCTCTACTCCCGTTCGCGCTTTCACAAGAACGTTGCGATTAACGATAACACAATCAGCCGGAAAATCGCAATAGAATGAATTAACATGACCGGAGAAACTGTGAATTCGCCACATACAGAAGGACAGGCAAAGATAGAGTCTAGCCAGCGTCACAAGCGTATCCTGTTTCGAAACAAGAGCTCGCTGCAAGTCGGCGAACTCAACCGGTATGTAGTTAGCTACACGCCGTCCGAGGCATCAGAGGCACCACCTACCTCGCTATGGCTCAAAGTAAAGAACATGGAGGCACTGCCATTACGTGCTGCTTATCTAGCGGGCCCGTATATCTTATATGTGGACGTTCGGCCGGACGACTATGATCAGAATGTTCGAAATTTTACTACGGGTAGCAAGCCTTCATATGAGTCTCAACTCAAGGCAAACCAGTCGTTCTACGCTGAGTTACACATGAATAAGATTAAAAAGAAGCACACATGGATTGTAGATGTTGTCAGTCAAATCATCTTTTCCACCGGTGCCACGATATCGTTCGAGCTACTTGTTGGACATAACAAAGAGGATTTGCATGGAAACCTCCATACCGCAGTCCAGGCAGCAGGCGAAGGCGGATTACGAGTCCAAAAGCAGGATACCTTGGATATCTGGCATTCACCAACCCCACGCCATGACTCGCCATTGCATTTAGTAGTTGTAACCCACGGGTTACATTCGAACACTGGTAGTGATATGCTCTATGTGAAGGAGAAAATTGATGAGATGGCCAGAAAAACTGGTGAAAACATTATCGTCCGAGGATATTTTGGTAACGTGTGCAGAACAGAAAAAGGAATCAAGTACTTGGGTCGACGCCTCGGAGACTACATCTTACAGGAGTTAGCACCGAAAATTCCGCAAAAGGGGAACCCACCTGTTTCAAAGATTTCGTTCATAGCCCATTCTTTGGGTGGACTAGTTCAAACTTTTGCAATCGCCCACATTCAATCGTCCGAACCAGATTTCTTCGGCAGAATTCAACCGATAAACTTTATCACCTTGGCAACGCCGTTTTTAGGTATTTCCAATGAAAACCCAGGATACATCAAGTTTGCACTTGACATAGGATTTGCCGGGAAAACTGGACAGGATCTTGGGCTGACATGGAAACCAAGCACTAAAAAGGGCCACAAGCCATTATTACAGGTGTTGCCCACGGGACCAACGCATGAGGCATTGTCAAAGTTCACCAACCGGACGCTATATGCCAACGCAGTAAATGATGGAATTGTACCGTTGAGAACCTCAGCAATACTCTACCTGGACTGGAAGGCCTTGGCAAAAGCTGCCAGAGTGAAGAGAGGTGAGGATGCTGATAAAAAAGAGGACAACGAGTCCAGTAGCGACGATGAAAGGGAGACCGGCGAGATCCCAGAAGACTTGGAAAAGCGCAACGATAACAACACTATCGGCAATAAAGACACTAATAGCAACAATAACAATGGTAATAAACCTGCATCGTCATCATCCACATCACCGTCGAAAACAACTACATCAAATGATTTCTTAAATTCTGTCACAGGGCCTTTCAATTCCCTTTTTTCATTCTTAGCTCCGCAAGCTGGCGGTAAGCGTCCTAGCAAAATTTATAAACGAAGCCAAACAATCCACGAAAGCTCGAGCGACGGTGAGAGCACAGATGAGGGCGACGATCACAGAGAAAAAGCGAAGTTGCCAAGGAAAACGTCAATGCTAGAATCAGGGGTATCAGTCCTGTTGCCGCCTTTACCGCCAGAGAGTTTTATAGTGGATCCAGATTCCCGACCTTCAGCCATCTTCCATGATAGAATATACAAAGAGGAAGATTTACCACCTCGAATTTTCAGGCGTGCGACTTCCTCGCCATTCAATAATCTATCCAAACAGATTTCGCTACAATCGTTAACACCACCATCGAATTCCCCATCTTCACCAGCACCGTCACCAGACCATTCCAATAACAACAAGGATGGGAATGCTAAAATGGTGGAAAAATCCAAAGTGGAGGAAAGAATTGCAAGAGAATGGCACAACGGTATGGACTGGAGAAAGGTGTTGGTTCATCTCGAGCCGGATGCACATAATAATATTATCGTACGACGACGCTTTGCAAACGCCTTCGGATGGCCTGTTATAGACCACATGGTAGAGAACCACTTTGGTGAACCGAGTGGCGAAGCGGAAAAGGAAAAAAATGAAAAGACTAAAACAACGAAAGCATCCGCCACAGATATTAAGCTAACGCGTCCAAAACTTGATGATAGTGATATAAAACGATCATCGTGTGATCTCACTCCTATTGACATACTCAAACAAGCGTCTAACGGTAATTCATCGTCGTCAAGCGCAGTAAATATTGGGAACGACTTATCCAACTTGTCAATTGATACCTCAATGCCTGATGACGGATCGACCAACACGGGATTTCAGCCGGGCTCTGCGTCAACAACAGGCAAGAATTCCGTTTCAAGCATGAACCTTGCCTGGGATTTCCATCTTCACTCTCATGATGAATCGTCAGAAGAAGATGGAATTGTACACAGTGTCGGAAGTTGGATAGACAATATTCGAAATATTGGAACTTTTGGTACAAATGAGAATCCGCAATTGACAGAGGAAGATAAGTATCGGATACCTAAAACAATTGATGAAGATATTGAAGCTCTTCCATGATCATTATTAATATTTCCCTTTGACGCACGCACACGCTGGTTTTGGGCATATTTATTGAATTAGAAGGCATGGTGTGTCATTGGAAGGAAAACACATAAAAAAAGAAATGTATTCATTAGTCATAATAATTATTAATAAATGCGTTTGACAATACCCCTAATATCATCGAGCGATAGATCAGACAAGGCCAAATCTTCCTTGAGGCTTGCTGGGTCAAGAGATTTGGAGCCTCGAGGGAGTTTCAAAATAGCTAGCGCTTGCTCCACCTTTCTTAAAGAACCGTCTCTAGGAAGAAATAATGAGGTCCAAATTTGAGTGACATCATTCGCTAACTGCAATGCGCCATTTTCCGAAAATTGATTCGATTGTATGATATAGTTCCAAATATAACGGCTAAGATCGGCCGAAAATGATCGGGTTAATGAAGTGAAGTCATTCTTAGTATGAAATGATCGTAAAAATCCAAGCTCTTTTGAGAGTACCTTAATTGGCTGAATCAGTTTTGGAGAGATCTCTTCCGGTTTTGCGTCGGTCCTCCAATATGAAGTTTTGAAATAATCTTGCATGGACTGTTGCAACTCTTTCTTGAGCACACTTGAAATTGTCAATGTGACACGATACTTGAGCTTATTGTAAGACGCAACCGTTTCATCGAACAGCGTGCCATCATCGTTCTCGTCCTCAGGGATTGTCGCTGACGAATCCCCTACGGCTTGTGAAACTTTGGAGTCGAGTGATTTGTTTCTTTTCGATAGTTTTGAAATGTCATCCCACAGTTCCAAGAAGAACAAATCCTGGCCCCAAGTTTCTAACGCACTTGCAATGTACTCTAAACTTCCAAACAGCCGACACAGCCTTTCCAATCCATTAATGCCTGTAACAAGTTTTGTCGACTCTGCTGACATTCCACCGACTGCACGGACCAATGAGGATGACATGGAATCAAACGCGTTGATAGAGTCATGAAGCTTGTCATAATACTTGTCAATGAGGTCAATCTGGATCCCGAGAAGGAACCTCAATCGATAGTTAACAGAATGTAAGTTCGAATAATGTTCCGTGATGCCTTCGAGTAAATCTTTCAAGTTAATGGCTGATGACGTCGGCTTAGTTTCATTTGGTTCCACAGCCTCCCAGTCAATATTGAATGCAGTGGGTGATTCTATGATTTCTTTATAACGACTGAACGAGGATTCTTTCTCAACTTGGAGCCATTTTTCAAACCAATCTTGCTTTGCCAACATGTCACCGGTGACGCCGCGCCAATCGTCATTCCCATATGGTGAGTAAAAATAACGCTCTTTCAGCTGATTATCAAAGTTCACACACTCATACACCAAATGAGACAATAGTTGAGGAGTTTCCAACGTCTGTGGAAAATCTTTATTGAGCTTTCTGTAAATTGAACCCAACAGAGCCGTGATGAATTCGTGCACGCCATTGCGATCTTCAAACCTCTGGACCCCGCTCAGCGCTGTTTGAACTGAACTAATCAACATGTCATAATTCTCGTCCACAACTGTAATGAAGTGATTGAATGCCCATTCTGGCTTGTCTAGACGGTTTGTTTCTCGATCCCCTTCAAAATGGAATTGGAACCGGATATCCAGTGGTTGCGTTAGAACTTTAAATGCTCTCAATGCTTGCGGAGATTTATCAGAAGAGTCTAATATTCGCTCCGTTACTAGCATATTGCGTAATAGCCTGATGAAAGTTTGGTCATCTTTCGGTGCCCCTTCTTTCGGCCAATTGGATTTGTTTAGGAATTCGTCCAATTCACTTTTAAATTTAGTCTGCAAAACTGACCGAAAGTTTGCATCAAACTCGTCCAGACCTTTTTGTGCTAAACATGAAATAACTGGTGTGGAGCTTTTGGAATAACCTTTTAATACTCGTTCCTCGGCCAAGAGGTCAGAGAATAGCTCAATTGTACCCTCTTCATCGTTCTTGCCCAAGAGTTCACTCATTTGATCTTTTCCTTCCGCTAGCCTCTTTAACCGCAGTATAACTTGGTACCCCTTGGCCCAAGTTTGTAAATTCCTAAACTTTGCGCGACTTGCAACTTGAACAGGAGAATCCTCATTCAACACAGCCAGCTTCTCTCGCAGGTCTCTATCTGATGGGACCCCATCAAGTATAGTTCTTGAAAGCCCTTTAAAATATTCTCCTAATTCTCGTAGAGTCTCTAGCCGAGACTGTTGAGCTGATTCCTGTTCGACTTGGATTTGCTGGCTGATATCTTCTTCTTTTTTCTTCAATCGCGCACTCTCTGCATCCAACTTCTCACGCAGGTCCCCAGAACTGCGGAAATTCGCATCCAGATACGTTTTTACGCTCGCCATTACTGGAAATCTCGTGTTGATTAGTGTGTTGGTGTTAAGCGCTGTTGCATTATGAATTTGCCATGGTAGGGGACCGAGTTTCAGCCGCGCGAGAAAAGACATATCACGCTTGTCGAATATAATGCAGAGAATATAACCAGGTGCATCCGTATGAGCATCTCAAAAGACTATAGGACTGATGCGAGCATAGTAGTTTCGCGGTTTTAAATGGCTTATGATGGTAGACTTGGGGGTGGACTGTCAACTATAACCCAGCTATTTCCAAACTATAAATCCACCAGAATTCAGTCATACTTCAGTGGATAATTACTGGAGGTAATATGACATATGCATACGAGACAAACGATGAAGAAGAACCGACAATTAATTGCCGATACCATCTACTAAGGGATATGATAAAATCAGCAAATGTGAGGCTTCATTACCATGAGAAACACCACAATTGGAAAGCGCAAATATTCAGCCGAGAGAATTCGGATCTGTTATACACTATTAATCTAGCGGCCTGAATACCATGGACCGTCAGCTTGTGTTCACTAGGTTTAAATTAAACAATAATCCGAGTAACCCCAAAATCGGCATCCCGGGGTCTTCCAAGTCTGGTGATAGACAACCACTTGAAAAATTCACAAAAGCTCGACCTTCCCCTACAAAACTATTCAGCTCAGAGCCAACTCTCACGAATTATACAAAATGGCCAGTAAGTTGTTGCTCTCTTATCACATTAACTCACACCTAACCCGAATTTAGAGGATAAATCTCGTCAAACATTAATTAAGCTAATTTCGTCGGCGAAGACCGGCTACATGAGATACATTCTCCGTCCTCGGTCCTCCCCAGTCGTCACACAAGTTCGTTACGACCCGATTGCGCAAAGACACGTTCTCTTCACTGAGGCAAGAAAGCGTAAGGTCGCTGAGGGCAAGAAACCGATCTTCCAGTAAAAAGAAAACACATATCATCCGGCCAACGGATTCGCATGCATTGTAATATACTTAATAAAGACGGGTTCTTTTGGACGATTTTTTTTATCCACTTCCACTTCTTCCAATTTGTCTAGAGTGCCAAATCCATCTGTGACTTCACCGAAGACGGTGTAGTTGCCGTCCAAATGAACATGTTTATCGTACGTGATAAAAAATTGACTCCCATTAGTATTCGGGCCTTTATTGACCATTGAAACGACACCTCTCTTGTCATGCCTCAGCTGTTCATTTATTTCATCTTTAAAATGACCACCCCAGATGCTCTCGCCACCCTTTCCTGTGCCAGTAGGATCCCCCATTTGTACCATGAAGCCTTTGATGTTTCTATGAATTTTGTTGTTATCATATGTTCCCTGGGCACAATGGGCCAAAAAATTGTGCGCACTGTTAGGGCATTCTTCACAAAATATCTCAATCTTAATATCCCCAAGATCAGTATGGAGCTGAGTACGTTAGTTGTGGTTTAGTCGTAATACTGTCAATTTCACTTACTGTAACCGACATTTGTTTGATGTTAGGTCCCAACTTTGCGAGAGGCATCTCACTACATAGACTAACATTCTTTTCAACACTGAAACCGGACACTGCAATATTTTACACAAAAATCAATTAATTATAAGTTATATATAGATACAAACACTTTTTTTACGGGCTTTCTGGTTCATACTTAGGTGCCTCATCATCCCACACTCCCGGTGTGGCTGCGGTAGTGGCGCCAGGTGTCTTTGCCTCATATGCGCCAGGAGTTGGTGCCGAAACGGCATTATCATCATCATGGAAAGCTCCGGGAGTTGGCGCACTCATGCCACTTGGAGTGAACCCTGGTGTTGGTGCATTGAAATCCCTTGAACCATAGAATCCAGCGCCAGGAGTTGGTGCATCAACTCTAGTTTCCCACGCTGGTGTACGACCCCCGTCTCCCCCAACACCAAAGGCGCCTCCCGGTGTGCGTGACCCAGAGTTCCAGGCAGGCGTACGTGCGCCAGAGTTCCATGCTGGAGTACGGCTGCCGGCGTTCCACGCAGGAGTTTTAGCTCCAGCGTTCCAGGCCGGAGTGGCACTTCCAGCATTCCAAGCAGGGGTTTTGGCGCCAGCATTCCAAGCAGGGGTTTTGGCCCCAGAATTCCAGGCAGGAGTTTTGCCACCGCCAGACCACGCTGGTGTTTTGCCAGATGAGTTCCACGCAGGAGTTTTGCCCCCATTGTTCCAGGATGGAGTTGGCGCACCCATTGGATTGTTGTTTCCTTGGAGATGGGGTGGTGGACCTCTCCCTCTGCGCACGTGTTGCTCATATGGTACAGATAATGTCCCTGATTTTGGATCCATGAATAGTAACTTGATCTTGTCGACATTAACCACCTTACTCTTTGCTTCCAGTTCGATTCGAGCAGTATTGTCGGTGGAGTCTCGAATTGTACCAGTCAAACCTTTATATTGCGATCCACGTCCAATTGTAACGCGTTGGCCGATAATACGATCTCGTCCACCACTTCGAATAACTGGTGGCGGTGCCATATTCCGTTGCATCGCTGGATTCATCTTGTTCAAATCCGCACCTCCACTGTTTTCACCTATCACCCCTCGGGCACCCTTGACAGCGACGGTAGTAACATTTGAAACACGGCTAACAAACACACCAAGGTTCTCTTGCAATTCGCGATGATGTAAAAAGAGTGTCGATCTATAAATATGCAAAATGGTACCTTGACGCATTTCTCCGGAGTTTTCCTTCACCGTGTCTCCCACACGCACTTCTTGACCATTGCGGTCAGTGGCAAATTGATTACCTCGAGTGACCTTCATGGTGATCGAGCTTGGAGACACATTCCGCACATGGCCATCTTGTCCCAAGACTGCAACTGATTCTCTTTCAATGTTAACAATGCATCCAACAGTTTGTGAGTTTAATTGAACAAGGTCATGCAATTCAAAGTTTCCAATGGTGTTGGAGCCACCAATATCCGATGCTGCCTTCAAATCTTTAGCGAACACTGTGATTTCAGTCTTGGAAAGGTCACTCAACAATGTAACATTGTCCTTGTCAACCGACACAACCATACCAGTATCATCCTTGTAATTACCGTTAACAACTCTGACATGGTCACCAATAGAAAATCGCTTTCGCAAGTTGACAGCAGGGACGTCGATCCGCTGACCTCGTAGGATATCACCAGTACCAACAATGGTGACAACTGATCCTTGTGTCGCAACCACTTTACCATTCATACCAGTCTGTTCTCCACTGCTGACTTGAACATCGTCACCATTTTGAAAAGCCGTGTTTGCCGCTGCTTCCTTGAGCGATTGGGAGACTGCTTGAAGGTCGATGCCCTCTTCATTGGCATTATTGAACCGAGTCAATTCTTCGAGTCGTGGCTCCACATTCTCAGTTATCAAAAAGCTGACTTTGAAGTCTTTGATAAGGTAACCATTTTCATACTCTTCGCCGGCGTAGATAAACGTGTTTGGGCCACGTCGTTGAAGGTTCCCCTGATCATGTTGTGTGGCCTCGTTGGATGAGAACAAACGAGGTGGCGGTCTCGCACCTCCAGTGGCACGCTTTCGCTTTGAATCTCCACCAGCAGCCGTGTCCAAAATCTTAGACTTACCGTAGTCCAACCGTGGAACCACCTTTAATCTTGCATCAAGACCGTTTTCGGCCAAGTTCTCAACAATAGCCAAATCCCCTTGATATTTTCCTCTCTTGATCCGGACATAGGTACCTGGGGTCAATTCTTGTTCTTTGGACTTGTTCACCCGGAACATATCCGGATATTCCTTGATTGGTACTAGGACCATATTCCGAGGGTAGACGTTAGTAAAACCTTTGAGGGCATGCATTACCGCAGCTTGCTTTCTTGCCTCAATATACACATAACCGGTGAAAGTGTCACGTTGGAATGCGGAAAAGATTTCCAGTGGCATTTTGGTGTATTGCAAATTGATCTTCTTCTTCATGATTGCCCGAACTAGCTCTTTTTCTTTACCTGGCTTGCATCGAACACCCCAGATATTCGGATCGTGCACAGATGGCAACAAGAGACGCTGTGGAACAACACCAGAATCGCCACGATATTTGGACGCTGTAGAACGGCCGTATTTTTCACGATATTCATCGGCCAATCTCTCTGCGTCTTCTTCAACTAGAGCCTCTCGGTGCCGATCAACTTCTCGATGTAATCTATCATCCCGTGCATCACCTTCATCCACGTCTGGTTCTTGAATGAACCCGTCTTCTCTGGTCAGTCCGTCCTCATCCTCTTCAACGTCCTCTTCATCTTCATCGACTTCTGCTTCAACATCCAAAAACTGGTTTCTTCGTTCTCGTCTTGGCTTTTTTCGCTGTCTCTATAGATGTTCTGTTAGAATTGCGCTCGTTAAATATATTCATTCCACGAAACTTACCTGAACTTCCTCTTCATCGTCTTCGTCTTCTTCTTCCTCATCTTCCTCGTTTTCTTCGTCTTCTCCCTGCTGGTCATCGTCTTCTTCGCCTTCCTCTTCCTTCGTGTCTTGATTAGGCACTTCTGGTTCCTCATCGTCACTCTGCTTGACATCAGCACCATCGTCTGAGTTCATTATTGGTGCAGC
>JAJLUK010000042.1:90185-101894 GCA_030570055.1 Blastobotrys chiropterorum
GCTGTAGGATGAAAAAAAAAAAAAAAAAAAAAAAAAAAAAATTGGAACTATGAAGTTTCGGCCGATACTCAGTTTTACGCCGAACGCCACAGAACTCCGAAACTAGTGTGGCTGTTCGTCATTGAAGAAACTATCAATTGTTAACATAAAACTTACAATATAGGTTATAATTATTACTGCTTATAATCACTGTTTTCAGGTGAGGGTGCGTACGCAGCTGACAGTTGGCAATTGCTTTTATTCACTTAGATGAATTTTATTCAGTTTATAAGCTTCTTTTTAAGTACAGTCCTGTTCGCCATTCTGGAGGTGTTTGCTATGTCATTGCTTCCAAAAAGAGTAAGTACCATAGCATAGCTTACGATTGCCAAGATACCAATAGAAATATCCAGAAAATAAGGAATAAACGCTCCAAACTCGACACCAGACTCACGCGACGCTAAAAGAGAGCTTTTTTTGTACAAACGATGAGCTGAAATGGCAAAGACTACCGGAGATATTACTGACATGATACGAACCCCCTGGAACGATATATTTCTCATCTTTCGTATAAACAGCTGTACTGCATAGCACAAGCATAGCACGTATAAGCTGCCGCCGAGAGCCTCAACAACTTCTGGAAAGTATGTTTCCGAAGGATTTATTTCTTCGCATTGTACTTTAATTTGTCGTATAATAATAGTTCGGAATGCGGTGTATGCTACGGTACAGAGCACCCATAAAGAGAAAACAATTTTGAGTAGGAATAAGCGACTTATGTCCATTGTTGTATCACGTGTGTGCTAACTCTGGAACACTACTTGTTATATGAAGTTGTATGAAAATAAGTGGAAGTCAACAAATATGTATACTTTTTTTTTTTTTACTTCATTAAAAAGGCACAATGACATCACTCGGTGTGCGGTGGGCCCGACTTCTATTCAAGGAAATTAAAAAATAGAAGATACGCTAATAGATTCGCATGTAATTAATTGATTGAATGACCTTTGCACTATGTATATGCATAGTTTTTGCAGAACCTTCGCTCTCGAGGCCAATTACACTGGAGCAAGAAGATTTCTGTTCCTCAATCACTTGGTCATAAACGTATCTTTGGCAAAGGAAACTCTTGGCTCGTAATCTTTGCTGGTGATTATCCGTGAAAACTCATTCTGTTCAAATTGAATATCATCCTCATCGGCATTAACCAATGCCTGCATAAATCCAATCATGCGTATATCGTTAATCTCTCCTCTGCCCATGTAAACAAACGCCCCAGGAGTCAAGTCTCCATGACAAATTTTGAGACGATGCAGTCCATCGAGGAGCCGCTTACATTCTGATTGAACTTTTTTAATTGTCCGAAGTTCTCTTGCCGTGATCTTTCTGTCATATGCTTCAAAAATAAAGATACGCGACATGCTCCCTTGAATGGCCCCCCAAACTAACAGCTTTGGTATTAATA
Organism: Blastobotrys chiropterorum; assembly: GCA_030570055.1. Lineage (NCBI taxonomy): Eukaryota > Fungi > Ascomycota > Dipodascomycetes > Dipodascales > Trichomonascaceae > Blastobotrys > Blastobotrys chiropterorum. The sequence goes on from JAJLUK010000042.1 coordinate 91,630, forward strand.
TTCCCTGAAGCGACTTTAGCCGTTTGTATATTTTATATTCCTTCTCAACAGCTTCCACGTTCTGCGGAGAATTGTTGTAATCGTCACAGACATTGGCCAGAACATATATTTTTGTATCCACGGTACCGGCCTCTCTCTTACTCGAGAATAACAATGCATTTTTCCGCTTCGGAGGTGTATATTGTGCTGTCATATAGTGGCCAATAATTTCTCCAGTATTACTGACATAGCATTCTTGGTGGTGGCCATCAAAACTGATAGTGCCAAGCTCCTTTCCCGACGAAGATACCACGGGGTGTGTCGATTCGGGCAACGTTGATGGGGGTGATGTTGGAAAATATTTGATCGATTCTAGACAAACAACTAGGATCGCACCAATAAGGGTATAGTGTTCCGGATGATCCGGGGAAATAGGGCGAGAAAGCAGCAGTCTCTCTTTGCCATCATTATCAGTTTCAATTTTGAGAAACCGTGTATGCTGATAACTTGTGAGTATTCCAAATCGGGTTTTATTCATGATCATGTAAGTGTAGGTCTGCTCGATGGCAGCTAGGAAATACCTGGTTTTTATTTTTTCTTCATCTGCTGCAAATGCATCTTTAATTGATGCAAACTTTAGTCTGGCCTTCATCATCTCTTCTAATGAAGTGTCCATTTTACATCTCCAATGGGGAACAACTTCTCCGACCAACAACGGGTTAGCACTATCTCCACATACCAAGCTAATATCAGGTTTGAGACGGCATTTGGTGTTGCTCTCATTCATCTGAAGTTTAGCATCCATCTTCTTGTGACGTTGTTTGTCGCAGACTGACAATAGCGATTTGATAGGGAGCGCGACCAACTTTTCCAAAACAGCTTTCACTTCCTGCTCAGAACTAACATTCGTTATTCCAGACTGGATACTTTTTTTGATGTCAGCCATTGTAAGTAATGGGGTGCTGTTCATTACATTAATTCCAATTGTTTGCATACGGCTTTTCACCAAGGTATCAAATTCTGTCCACTCAACAATCTTTTCGTGTCTGCGAATTTGAGAGGGTAATGTGGCCATTGACCCTGGTTCCAAATCCTTCACCAAACGGATTCGGGGGAGAGGAAAATTACGTAGCCATCCATTAACCGTGAGAGTCTTGTAGTTCAAAATTTCCCTATTTTCTTCAAAAAATGGTTGCAAGGGATTTTCTGCATTTTCCATCTTGCTATATATATATATATATATATATATATATATATTATCTCTGTTTGCTGACTGCTGCAAACCTCTACATATATACAAACCACCTCTATCTGGCGCAGGCCATCTCGGAGATTGTCTTGTCTTAGCACATACTGGGCCTTTAAATGAGAATCATCAAAAATAGGATTAGTCCCTCCTCCCAACAAACCACAACCACACTTCAAGCTGAACATGAGTGCCACACGAAGCAATGTTCAAGAATTGTTTAACAAGCCAATCTCATTAGAGCAATTTGCCCAAGCAGTTAAAGAGTTGCCTATAGATACATTGGCGGGCGAGCGTCAGCGGCTCACCAACTCCGTATCGCACTTAGAACGATCCAACGAAGAGCTTGAGAAGGCTGCCAAGGAAACCAAAGACGAAGAAGAGAGGGGTATTTATAACGATGCGGTTAAGGAGAACCATCAGGTAATTTCACAACAACATCATCGCATTGATATTATTAAGCAGCGACAGATGCAACTTGGGGTCGAGGTGGACAACGCCTCTTCATCTAAATCCTCTTCAGGTGTATATTTATAGTTATCGTGTAAACAATCGCATATGCATTATTTTAGACATAAAAGGAAGTTTTTAGATTTCGCGTATAGATTTTACCGGCTTGCTGCAACAGAATTGTCAGGTATGCATACGCAGGATGACGACTTGACACATTTAAGACGGGCGGGCCCGTGAATATGGAAAGCCATATGTGGTACATTACGTACATTGGTTGAAAGCTAAGCAAGTATTGTGACAAACTTGCCAATGCTGCAAATATAGTAGCGCCCGTACCGATTAGACTAGCCAAAGCCAGCAAAAAAAAAAAACGCATAGATCGTACGTGCAATTAATTTACAGCATTGATTATTTTGTAGTTGACGCACGAAACGATTTTGTCTCTAACAGTGCATGCATGCTTAATGTCAAAGACCAGCCGCTAGTAGCGCTATGCATAATAACTAATGTGCTTGCGCATAATCATTTCATAATCAATAGGTCTGCCGTCGTGGAGATTTAATACGATCACGCCGATACGGAAACTTCCATTACTATCAACACACCATGCAATTGGAAATTGAGCGCCCGACAAAGCATAAACTTTCCTAAGTAAACCAAACAAATGCGTAGCCCCAAGAGGTATATATATCCGTGCTATAGTTCCACCGCCGCATCGGGACGAGTGTGGCGGACGGTGACCAGACGCACCGTCGGGAGAACACGTAACGTGTACGCTTACATACATCCCAAGAAACACGACGACTACCCACGACCAAAGTTTTTTTTAGAGTGAAAAATTAGGCTGAGATGATAGCGTTACGAGGTCTACTTACATTGCTCGTCTTCGTTGCCGCTGCAGTGGCCGTCAAATTCGATGTGGAGGCGGTTCCGCATGGATCACACCCACGATGCATCCGAGATTTCGTCTCCAAGGACACATTAGTGGTTGCTAACATCAAGACCCAAGGTGCAGTGAATGACGGTCAATCTCTGACTGTTTTCATCATCGACAACAAGGGCAATGAGTATGGCCGAAAGAAGAACGTCAGAGAGAACGTGCGCATGCTGTTCACCGCCCACACGGACTCTGCGTTTGACGTGTGCTTTGAGAACACTCTTGTGGACAATCGACACAACCAAAAGCTTAGCCGAAGCGTTGAATTAGATGTTGAGATTGGCGCTAACGCTAGAGATTGGAATGCTGTGCAAGCTGCTGAAAAGCTCAAGCCAACTGAACTAGAGCTCCGAAGAATTGAAGAATTGACTGACGAAGTGGTTCGAGAATTGGAGTATTTGAAGGTTAGAGAAACCAGACTCCGAAACACCAACGAGTCCACCAACCGACGAGTCAAGCTGTTTTCCTTTGGCGTCATCTTATCTTTGATGGCCCTCGGTGCTTGGCAGATTTATTACTTGAGAACCTACTTCAGATCAAAGCACATTATTTAAACAATGCTACCGTGTACCATACTGCTTTGTATTTAAAATTAATTATACAATGACACCTTTGTTAATTTGTGTTTTTAGATATGCATACAACAAGTGCACATGACGTAAGGGTACTTGAGCCGCTAACCTGTATATATTAGGACGGGTTTTGCAGAGCCTTCGGTTGTTGACTCGTGGTATTATAACAAGCATTTGAAATGCATTGCTCTTCTTACCGAACAAAATGGCAATAGTAAATCCCGGTAGTCAAAATTGTTAAAGCGCCTTCGCACGTTTCATAATGTCTGCGAAATCGGACAGATTGATTTGATGCCTCCCCATCATCATCTGACGCAAGTCCTCGTCGGTTGGATTATCCTTAACCTCTTTGGCCACTCTTTTGAGGTCCTGGAGAGTTATGTCCCTGTCCTCACCATCAGTAAACAAACGTAGGGCTTCGGCAACCTGATCATCATGATGAGACCCAACATTCTCTGCCTCCAGTTTTAGCGACATCACTTTGACAAATGGCTCAAAGAAAATTTTGCCGGTATCATCCGGATCAAGCGTTTGAACCATTTTCACCAGCTGTTCATTAGTCGGGTCCAGATCGAGAGTAACCAGAACGTCCTGGAGATTGCCTGTTTCAAGATACATTCCATCGTCCTCCTCATTATCCGGGTCCGCAGTCATGAACTGGCCAAACACATCTGTCAGAAGCTCCAAGTGTTTCTCCTCTACCTCCTCATCCGACATTTTTTGGTGAAGTGGTGGATCCTTTTTGGTCCCGATCATACACGTCCATACTCACACCAAAAAAAAAAAAAACCCCACCCAACGATGAACGAGGACGATGAAGTAAGTATTCAACGCTTTTTTTACACTCAGATGCATAACGCTAATTGAAACAGGTCTTTGAACGGCTTCAGAAGAGTCGGAATACCCAATCTCCCGAGGCTGTGGAGATTGCAGCGCGGGAAGAGATGATGAGGTATTTCTCAGGGCTGGTGAGTGAAAAATATGCATACATGCCAACCTTCTCGAGTTAACACAATTTCAAGTTGAAAGAAAATGCGACTAGGCCTGTTCGAGTAAAATCTATCAGAACCTCTGGCGGCGGCGTTTCTGCGTCCCGAGAAACCTTCTTACGAGCCCAATTGGAGCCTATATTAGATCAACCACACCACACTCTTTCCTCATTGGTAAAAAGCATAGACGAAGTGTACATGAATCTCATGACATTTGGAGTATACGACAACGTGTCGTTTGGTTTAGATGAATCTCCGCCAAATATATTCTCGTCGTCGTCGGTCCTTGATCTAGATACCACATTGCACATCACTCAGGCCAAACGGTTCCTTGCGAAAACGGGCACTGACGTTGGCAATGGCGAGGGTAACGGGTATGCGAATTTTACCATCAAAAATATCTTTGGGGGTGCAGAAAAGCTATCATTTGACGCAACTTTTGGTACCAGCAGCAGATCCTCCTATATTCTCAATTACACTTCCCCGATTAACAATTCTCCACGATGGCGGGGAGAGTTGATTGGTTACATAACCAATCGAAACATTGCCTATGCATCACACGAACAGATTGTTCGTGGGCTGACAGCAAAGATTGCATCGCAACGACATGAGATTGGCTACGATCTCATGTGGAGAACTGTTAGTTTTATTGGAGATTATTCTAGTGCCACAGTGCGATCACAAGCCGGGACCAACGTCAAGTCTGCTCTGTACCACACTTGGGCGTATGACACCAGAGACAACCATTTGACACCGTCAAGAGGTACCTTTTTCAAAATCTCACAAGAGATCGCTGGGATTGGAGGTCTCGGTCTCCCATTCATTAAGGGAACTTTTGAATCCCAACATGCTTTTTCCTTTTTAAAAGATATCCTCACCGTGAGCTGCGGATCCAAAGGTGGGATCATCTGGACTGCGGAGAACAGACCATCCCACCTTATGGACAGGTTTTATCTAGGCGGAGGAAACGATGTTCGCGGATTCAAGTTGAGCGGAATTGGTCCACGGGATGACGACGACTATGTTGGAGGAGATATCTACTTTGCGTCTGGAGTGAGTTTATTATCAAAACTTCCTCGTCTGAGTCCTGAAAACCCACTACGCTTCCACACTTTTGTGAACGGTGGGAGTGTCTTACCCCTGTATCAGGACAACCTAAATCTCAAAAAGCTAATTTATGGTCAATCGGTTTCTGCAGGGTTTGGGTTGTTGTACACCCATCCGGTAGCACGGTTTGAGCTAAACTTTACACTCCCTCTTATCGCCCGAGAAAGAGAGGGTATACGAAAGGGCCTCCAATTCGGCGTCGGTCTGTCGTTTTTGTAAATATATGTAGCTGTGATGTGGTGTAATAATTATTTTAATTATAGAAGTTGGGGTGATGATTGTCAGGGATTGTGCCTATTAGATTCGCATGTCAAGATTTCATTCCAGAATGGATGAAGCATGTTCAAAAGACCTGTCGCAATACTCGAATTTAATGTCGGGATGAATTATGATTAGGATTGCGAGGAGTTGGTGGGGCTTTCTCTCCTCGAAAAGGAGCCAAGCACTGGTCAATGGTCCTGCAGGGCCACTTTTGCTGGAGTAAAAAAAAAAAAAAAAAAAAAAAAAAAAAAAAAAAAAAAAAACTACCTGAGGTATCGTAGACTACATTACCTTTACATGACGCGGTTAATATGTTTTATAATGATGATGGTGAATTTTGCGGATCAAAACGTATTAGAAACAGGCAACTGAACCCAATGACGCTGTTCGAACATGCATAGCTAATGCGTTTTTTGTATGCGGCTGTATGCACATGCATGCTGGACAAAGCATACGGCTGCGACGATTTAATTAATCCGACCAAATTTGCAAAACTATACTAATTCCGCCGAAATGCATTTTCTGTTTCTATACATAGGTGCCTGTTCTTGGAACCTTCGAAACGAGAACCGACATACATACAGTGAACTTTCTTTTTCCTAGGAATACTGACTCCTCTAGTTTCCCATTACAGGTTCGAAACTATCCGAAGCTTCCTCAGCACTTGTGCCATAGCGAAGTTGGAAGTTGGAAGTTGGAATTCCGCATGGCTCTGCCACAATCACAAGCTCGAAAAGAACCTGGCACCGCGTTGACACGCCCTTCAATTATTTCCAGCAATCAGGTGTCGATGACATGACGTCAACACAATATGGATCATAACATTACCGCGGCTCCGTATCTAGATACTGGCTCAAAGGGAAGAAAAAAAAAAAAAAAAAAAAAGTCGAGTTCCGGTCCCATCGAAAAAAGTGATCGTACCCACATCAATGGCATACCCCTGATTGTTAAGAGTCCTGTTTAATGTCGCCACAGAGGGTCGACAGTTTGAGACAGAACAATAGACGCTTCCATGGCAGAACAAAGGAAAAACATGCGATCGGCGTTTTGCGGTGAAGCAATGATAAGCGGCAAGCCGCACAAAGGTCGGAAGATTGCTCTTGTGAAACCAGCGAATAATTATATAAAGGGAAGGAATAGAACCGGACGTGATTTTGCCTCTTTTTTTTTTTCTATTTATTTATTTCCCCTCTACTCATACTATCCTCGTATCCCACAAAATGCGCTTGAATTTTGTAATTTCCACGGTAATGGCGGTGCTGGCTGTTTCTGCCGCCAGTGGCTCTAGCAGCGAACAGAGGGTGGCGGAGCTCAGAGATCAAATGTACAAACAAATCGATTTCTCCAAACAACAATTCTTCGACAAGGCTGGGAACATCCGCGACGAGGTGTTTAGCACTTGGTCCGACTCTCAATTGAAGGCGTGGGCCGATGCGCACGACCTCAAGGTTCCGCAAACATCCAACAGGGACAAGCTGGAGCAATTTGCTCGAAAGAATAAAAAGCTCTTGAAGGAGGATATCGATGAATATACCACCAGAGCTGCATCCGAGGCCAAGCCATTCTTGGATAAGGCCGCAGAACAGGTTGCACAAGCTTCCGACAATCTTGCTCAGGCCGGTAAGGATGCATTTGACTCTTCCGTAGAATACTGGACGGATTCTCGCCTTAAGGCCTTTTTGGATGCCAGAGGCGTGCACATTGGACCTCGCACCAAGAAGGAGAAGCTGATTGAGCTTGTGCGTGAAAACAAACAAAAGGCAATCAAGAATGTCGAAGGGTCGTGGACGTTTGACTCATGGGCGACCGAGGACCTTCGTTCTTGGCTCAAGGGACAAGGCAAGAAGGCCGACGGTCAGCGACAAGAGTTGATCAACACCGCGTCTGATTATCTCAACAGAGCCAAGGACGCCGGTAGCGACCATTATGATTCAGTCAGACAATCACTGCAAAATCGCGTTGACCAGGCAAAACTTTCGGGATTTGAAAAATGGTCCGACAGCGACCTCAAGGCGTATCTGGATACATACGGTATCAGGACATACCAAGGCAGCACTCGCAATGAGTTGCTTGCCCATGCCCGAGCTCAATATGGTTTCTTCACTCGTGGAGCCGACCCTCAGGGCTGGACCCGAATTAAGGATTCGTTTATCACTGGCGGATACCAATTACTCGGATTGATCAAGGGCCACGGTACGTCGCTGTACCATTCGGCAAAGGACAAAGCGAACGACTTGTACAAGTCATATGGTCAAAAGCAGAGTCCATTGAAGTTTCAATCCTAACGAAAAATAGCAGTACGTATGTAATTTTGTGATAATAAATTTGTGTTAATTTTTGGGTCATAATGCACGGGTTAAATGTTGGAATTGAAAAAATTGCTCATCACAACGACACTTGTTAATAGAGCACAGTCGAGCGCTTTCGCCCGAAGATTGGTCCTAGGTCCTTTGGTAATGTCACCAAAGAAAATCAAAATCGCCTTGATGGTGTAGACGCTGAATGCAAATACTTCGAACACGCTGAGAGTGTGATTCATCCCACCACCATAGTAGAAATACACGATATGATAATATAGTAGACTGAGGCAGTACACATCCAACAACAAACTCAAGCCGAGAGAGGGCATATTGGTGTCCATTGCCGGAATAGGTTTCGCTGGTAACGAAAAGTATAAACGCTCCTGTCGCGGTCGGTACACCGATTACACGGCTGAAATCGCTCTCGGCTGAATACATTGGCAATTAGTTATGAAGCTGAAAGCTAACCTTCAACTGTGGGAACATGAAAAGCTCAAGCACCTCGTTAAGCATGGAATAGTCTCGCTCTCGCATGCTTTGTTATTGGACCAATTGTGCATGCTATCTGCAAATGAAGAGTTCCACATCAACAATATATACTTTCATTAATCTATTGACTGTTGTACTTGCTGATCCATTCCTCATGATGTCTAATAACCTCCGGAATAATAACGCTTTCAATTTCCACGCCAGACTTCTCCTGCTCCTTCGTCAGACTATGCTTCTCTGCGTCATCATTAGTGACAAATACCACTTCGTACTTTCTGGTTTGCAACAAGTTGCCAATAACCAATTGATGGCTGTAACGTTCTAACGCCTTACGGGCCTTGGCAAGAAGAATCGATGAATCAGTCTCTAACTTAAACGACACAATCATAGCGCCAGGAGTCCAGTTCTCGACCAACCTCTTTAAAAATTTGGGAACTGGATCCAGGTTAACCATAAGGTGTCCGCCACCGCCGTCGGATTGGATCTTATGCTCAGACACGCGAGAACTGGGTATAAAGAAGTCGGACACCGCGGCTGCCAAGTAAAATAAGGTGCTTTGTGGAGAAGAAGTTTGACCTAACTGTAGAGAAATCATTCGCAATGTCCACATGTACTGATTGACTGTAGTGAAGGGAACAAGAAGCATCAACTTTTCGTGCTTGACATGTTGATACTGTTCTAGTACTTTCAACATTTCCTCTTGATACTTCTCATCAACAGTAACCTTGCCTTCTTTCTCGACCATGTAATCGAGGAAACAATTGGTAGTATGCGAGTAGTGTCTAGAATAAGGCAGCAATGAAAATTGACGATGTAGGAAGATCACTGCATAACCGTTCTCAAGTAATTGTTCGGCGGATGTTGCCCCTCTAGTACCGGCGCTAAAATTGTCAATAAATCTAACAGTGTTATTCTCTAGCGGAACAGTAGTGCCACCCGATGTAACTAGAGCAATTCTCCTCTTCCCATCATGCAATTTGATAAACTCTTGCACTCGTCTTTCTACTTCGTCTAGATATTCCGGCTTTGGATTGTTGTCAAAATACTGGCTTTCCTCGGAACCTTGGGCTGGCGGATATTCTGGCGCATCTCTATCGATCGCAGTCTCCGGTTGCGGGTGCGACGTACTAACGTTGGCGTTCATGATGGCTGGTCTCGACGTAGGTAGGTCTGGAGTCTCTGGATGCCTCGGTAAGAGGACCCCAGATCTGATGAGTCTTGCTGGACCTCCGAGTTACCCGGTGCGGATCACAGACACAAAAACAAAATTGTTTTGCACCTTAACTGTGAGTACGGACATAAGTCATGTCGAATTCGAACCCTGTGGTATTTCTCGACATTGCCTTTGGAACCGAATCGATTGGTCGAATCAAGTTGGAATTGTACGCGTCAGACCTTCCGCAGACATGTGAGAACTTTAGACAATACTGCACCGGTGAACACCGGATTAATGGTATGCCGCAGGGATATAAAGGATGCAGTTTTCATCGAGTCATTCGAGGGTTCATGATCCAAGGCGGTGACTTTCTTAAAGGTAATGGTACAGGTACTACCTGTATCTACGGGTCCAGCACATTTGCTGACGAAGGGTTTATGTATAAACATGAAAAGTTTGCTCTTTCAATGGCTAATTCTGGTCCCGATACCAATGGGTGTCAATTCTTTATTTGTTGCGATAACAACCCCGGGCTCAATGGCAAACATGTTGTGTTTGGTCGAGTGATTGACGGGTTTGATGTAGTGAGGAAGGTTGAGCTTGCACCTACTGATTCTGATGATCGGCCAAATCCACATAGAATTGTTATTGCAGATTGTGGCGAAATGTAGTGGGTTCGGCAGGTGTTTTATGACCTAATTCTCATGCACATGTCCAAGGGGGTTTAATGGTTTGAGAAGACTTTTTCCCGGGTTTTAGGGCTTTCTAAGCATGAT
>JAJLUK010000042.1:101994-114979 GCA_030570055.1 Blastobotrys chiropterorum
TTTTTTTTTTTTTTTTTTTTTTTTTTTTTTTTTTTTTTTTTTTTTTTTTTTTTTTTTTTTTTTTTTATCAAATCAAAACTTCTATACCCAGATTCTTTCATAACTTTCCCTCTCAATTAGCACATCAATCATTTAACCCCATTAACTACGTGAATAACTTGAAAGTTGATAACCGAGCAACATCTCTATCGTCCTTTGCGAACCATTGACCTCCAGCGACGTCTAATCTTGCTTCCGTAAAATCTATCAAAACGACGGACCAATTGCTATTCCGGACAAGGATGTTATCTGCGGTTATATTGCAATGGGCGAGGCCCAATTCGTGCATTTCCCCGACCGCCCTATAAAGGCTCGCATTCACTTGCGTCTTTTTTTGTTCATGCTTCTCTGGTTCATGGAAGTACTCCATTGCACAGTCGGAGAATGGTTGGCAATTTTGAATATATTCCAACATGATACCACAGTATCTTCGATCGTAACAATACTCATACGGGTCAGCGATCATCATGGCATAGAAATATGGGATGCACTTGCCCTGTAGCTCCAATAATAAAGAATATGCCCGTACTTCATTACTGAAATAGCCCTGAGCCTGGTCTGCAAGTCTCTTCACTCGGTGCGTGATGGAATAGTCTCCAATATTGTGTCTGCAAAAAAACCTATCGTGGTTATAGAATTTTTGAAATACCGGGACATCAATCTTTGACAAGAGAACCACTCGACATTGAGAGCATGTACCAGGTCGTCCTGTTTGAAGAGAGGATGACGGATAAGTCTTCAATAGTCTACCACTCAAGTTGGTCATTAACATGTCCAGTATGATACCATCTTCTGACGCCACCTTCATAGCTTCAAAATAGGTTCTCATTCTGCTGTTTGGGTACCCATGGACTGCAGACTTGGTCGCATGGTACCCGCGACCGAGAATTTTTTCATATTTCGGTCGACGCTTATTGAGTTGCTGTAGGGCCTTTGCTCGTTGTGCCAACCGGACTGTGTGGATTCCATGGCCAATGCTCCGCTTCAGCTGTTCCATATATCGGCCCCATCTTTTCGGCTGGCCAAAATAATCGTGTAACAATCCACAAATTATTTCGTTAACTGTGGGCCCAGAGGAATTGTAGCTTCTATAGCAGACGCAACAGGAGAGACTTCCGGCCTGATTGTACATGAGTTTGAAAAACAGCCAATGGCCATAGTCGCAAACAATGTAATAGGGGGTTTCTTGAAGAAGAACTGAATGCACCATCTCCTTTATCCAACATTCCCAATTCGGGTAATGTGGGCTGTCCGTTTCATTTTGGATAGCGGCCTTGTATGCCTCGTATACTGACCCTGGTTGTTTGAAATTTATACTGATAAGACCCTTGGTGATTGAATTTACCGGCAGCGGCCCGCAGTTGTCCCATACCTCAAAGAGCGCACTCGCTCTCAGGGGAGAATGAGCGTTGATCAAATTGTCAGTCACAAAGTTCACTTGATAGCGAAGCGCAGTGGACAATATTTTGTTTACCGGACGAAGACAATTTGCAATCGTCATCATGTAAACTTCGTTTACTGTGGTTAAAGGTGCCCGGGGGATGAGGTCGCTTGATTCACAGAACTCTTGAATAAACTGGTCCAAGGTCCTGGTGGCGTTGTACTGTCCAAATCTCATCCAGAAACTGGTAGCTAGCCTCTGTAGGTCGCCGAGTGGCCATCCTTGGAACCCGCAAGCTGGTGCGTTCCGAGTTAGCTCTGGAGGGTTGAGCGGGATGACGGCGCTTAGTTCCGCAAATGATCCAGCCAGAGGTAAACGTATTTTTTCTTCAATCATTGTGTTTTATCATATGTAACGGTACAGAGGACGAGCTTCCTTTTTTATAGCGGTAAATCTGTTTAATCAAATAATTCATTGGACGTGCTTCTTTTTCCCATTGAGATCCCAAAGACGGTCGCTTCCTTGCTATTTTTAAAACAATAGTTATATTAAAGGGGCAGAAGAATCTGCCCAAACTGCCACTCGCTTATCTTGGATATATTGAGTAGCGCTCTAAATAAAACTCATTTTAAACTACTAGTCTAAGCAGAGCAGCCATGCTCAGATGGGTACGCAGAATGTTCCTACATTTTATCAACTGTAAAAACAGAACGTTTATTTGGGAAAAGTTATCCTTACAACGCCCCTAAAACGACCACCTTTAAATGGAAATTATTGTCGAATTAGCACTGACAGTAATAAAACGGCCACGCTGATCCACAGCCCTCCCCGCAAAACTACCCCTGAGTCCGGGTGTTAGCCCGCCCTACGCACACATCACCAGGGCAACCACCGGCGTCGGAAAAGAGCACTGCCTCAAAAAAGTTCATCATGCTCAAAGCTGCGCTGATCGCTGGAAATTACGCAGGAGTTTCATTTAAGGTTTTGGAAGTTGTAGATCTTTAAAAGGGAGAGGGAAAGTGGGCAGTGAATTGACAGCAGGTCACGATATTATAATGGAGTCGACAACCAGTACCACGTCGTCTACGCCGCCCGCTGCTGGCCCCACTGTGGCCGCTTCCAATACCACAGTTGAGGACAGCAGCAGCAGTAGCACGAGTCCTCAGCCGGCCAATGCAGCAGAGGGTGGGCGTGAGATTAACAAAAAGGTTCTCCACGTTAGTGGTGTTGATCAAAACGTCACGGAAGACATGTTGATGGAGCTTTTTAAGGTAACTGGTGAGGTTGTGTCTATCAAGATTCTACAGGAAAAAAGCACGGAGCGCAAGGGGTTGAATTATGCGTTTATTGAGTATGAAAAAGAGCCTGAGGCCGAACTGGCAATGCATACGCTGAACCGGCGCATTCTGAATCAGAGTGAAATTAAGATTAACTGGGCCTATCAGACCCAGCAGGCGATTAAGGATGGTGAGAATTATACAAACGTGTTTGTTGGTGATCTTTCCACTGAGGTTAATGACGAGCTACTCACCAAGGCATTTTCGCGGTTTGAATCCATGGTGGAAGCCCGTGTCATGTGGGATATGACTACTGGCCGGTCCAGGAGCTATGGATTTGTATCATTTCGAGATCCTGAAGATGCCCAGAGAGCTATTAACATTATGGACGGGGAATGGATTGGTTCTCGCCCTATCCGATGCAACTGGGCCCAACAGAAGATGAGAAATGTTAATCTCAGTAATCACAACAATAATCGTAACCCGTATAGCATATCTCCACCTCAGCCACCTCCTCCTCCTATTCCGCAGCATCATTTCGGGCCTCCTCCGCATGGCCACCATCACCCTCATGCTCATCCTCCCGCGCCTCCAGGTAATTATGAAATGATTGTTCATCAGGCGCCGTCATGGGTGACGACGGTTTATATCGGCAATTTGAGTCCGTACACTAACACAAATGAATTGGCACATGTGGTTCAAAATTTCGGTTACGTTGTGGATCTTAAACATCAACAGGATAGAGGTTATGCATTTGCTAAATACGATTCTCACGAGCGGGCGGCCATGGCCATACTACATTTGTCTGCATATCAGATCAATGGCAGGTGGTTGAAGTGTGGGTGGGGTAAGGATACCAATAGAAATAATTATCGCTATTAATCGTTTGCTTGTTGCTCTTGTTCGTCCTGCTGCTTTTGCTCGTTGGATTGTTCCTGACGGTCTTCTTCCCATGGTTTTCTTCGTTGCAATACCTTTTGCCTCCGCTGATTTGCATTCTCCCTCTTCTTATCCAAAACTTCACTTTTAGATTCCGCCTTTTCGACTGCCTTTTGTAGCCGTTTCTTTTGTTTAGCTGTTAATTTTTTTGTCTTTTTTTTGCCCACTGCACCGTCTTTTCCGGCCAGTTTTTTCTTTTCAATAGCTGCCTCAACGGCTTCTTTTCCTGTAACGACCATTGTGCAGAGTGGTAGGTGATTACGGATAGAGATGCGATTAAAAAAAAAAAAAAAAAATTTCAGGGATTTTTCGTCGGTCCGATGGCCCATTGCGTCACTGCCACTGTGGCTGTGGTGTGATGATTGGGAAGTGTGTCTATGGAGGAGGATTTGGCCGACTTTGGGAAGAGGGATGATTCAAACTATGCGAAAGATGGGCCAAATGAAAATGATATTTGATGGAACAAAATAAAATTAACTGCCCTAATCGGAACATCAGGGTGATTTGTGATCGTAATTAAATAATACGCTTTGATAAACTATTCAGCTTTCATAATATTGTCACGTATTAAAATTGATACTCCATTGATTAGCATAGTGAGCCGTATCTGACACGATTATTATTACACGCCATCTCTTGGGGTCCGTCAAATTTAAATAAGCACTGTGAGAGAGACTGGTGCGTTAAGTTTCACGGCTGTTATGCTATGACATAACTTATGCATATCAGGCCCCGGAATTTGTGCGTATACCGATTATCTGTGCTCTTATCTCATTTCAGCAGTTGCATGAATTATTTAGAGGTCTAATATCCTTCTCAACACGCGTGTACATAATTATTTTTATTCTTATTTTCTGATGCTTTGTGTTCAGGTAAACATCTCATTACATGTACAAATAATACCCCTGTTTCGCGGTCAGCATACCAGTTCTTAAATTGGCATACATAGTTCTTCCCACTGGAGCCACTCTCAAGTCGAGTGCGCCATTTCGTTCCCAAATTTAATGTTTTTAAGTTTCTTTTGTTTGCAGCCTTCACTCACCATGAATTGTCCCTTCGCTGAAATCCAAAACCCGGCGTTTTCAATCGAAAACCAAGCGGCAGAGCAAATCCACTCTAATTCCGAAGACGTATCCGGCCCATTATTCAGAGCCATCGAGGTACAACCAGTTCAATATCACTCTTCTGATTGTCGTTCCACCGCAGAAAAAGACGATCCTCAGTGGGGCTGGATTGAATATCAAACGAAAAGTATCCAATTCCAACGGGCAATTGAGGCGGAAATCGTTAAACAGACTACTGAGAACCCCTCTTGTGACACCCTCATCCGCATTCACGGGGTTAAAAAAAGATGCCGATATGGATGATATTGATTTCTGTTTGGAAGAGCTTCTTGTCAAAGGAAAGGCGACTATAGATCCTGTCTCTTGTACTTACAACGTTTTTGTGCCAGGCTTACTTCATGGACCCGCCTCCGGTGTTCCATTGGCTTTCAGAGAGTTGGTGGTAGATATGGTAACAGCTGGCTTGCTCATGTACTGTACGGCAGTGAGGATCGACCTAACCGGTATCACAGTGCAAAGCAGCATCGCACCGACTATATTCTTGTGTGGCGGCGAAGTCGCAGAAGCTGAGGGAAAAAAAAGAATGTTCCAAAAGGAACCAGATTTTATAGGCTATTGGACTATTGATCCGCTTTTGGCTAGTGCTCAGATGACATACTTTCTCACAATTTTTTCACGAAGCTGACGTCAGTGAATCAGCTGAAAATTTGCTACAAGATATAAAGGTCGTCTCAGCGGCACCTTTTACCTTGTCAACTGCGCATCGTCAATAAAGGTTCGCAAAGGGAGGGGTTCTCCGACAACTGTGAAAGTCTGGGACTTTACGGTGGAGAATTTGCTGGAGCTCCTCAAAGAGCATGTGTAAAGTCCTGTTGAGGAAAACCTTATCGCTTTATTTGCAGTAATTTCATTCAAAATATTGTTTGGAATACGGCGCAACATCGATAAGCTCGCATTACTCTCATTTCAAGGCAATCGCGAAGACTTCCACTCCTTGAAGGAGGCTTTCCGCAAAAAGTACTATCCGGAAATTTTGCGAAATGTCAGGGAGAATTTGGAATTTGAGGACCTAGGATTGGTCTATGAATCGCAATGCATGATTCCGATGATCAGGAGAGACGTGCATAATTTATCTCTGCACTTTGTGGATCTGATAATAACAATGAAAAATTGCCATATAATAAACAAACTATTGCTAAACAACAAAACAGCGCTCAAAGAACTTACGAGCTCGGAATTGCCGCAATTTGACAATGAAGGGGCACGAACAAAATTCGTTTTGCGTTTTCTGGAGGAGCATTCCAAAAAAATCATGGATTTATTTGTGACGATACCTCTCAGAAATTTTTGCAAGACAAAATTTTCGAAATCGTCAGGCCAACCGAAAGGGACGTGAGACGTGAGGTATCACTGTCGCCCCTCCGACAGTCTTCCCTTGGTCCACGATCTGGAACGTCTGTGCATTCCAAATGGGAATTGGACAGTGACGCCTTGATAGATGGACCCATTCAAACAGGCGCTAGACCAGTTAAAGTTGTTGTGGAGCCCAGCCTGACCGAGGCTATTCTTTTAGGGTTATACAATTAATTGGCTACTCGTCACTTCCAAGCGACTCTTCCAAAACCAGGGTAGAGCTCTCCATGGGCACGCTTAAAACTGTGAATAACGCTATAAAGGGAGCTCAAAGGAAAAATAAGGTGGAATATACGCAAGACGGTTTGGAAGACCTTTCAGCTGGTCGCGCGCCGGGAACGTCATCTTCAAGTCCTGCTCCAGAAATACTTTCAACAGGTCCTACTCTGTCGACAGATCCTTCTCTAGAAAGAATTTCGACAGCTTCTCCGCCGCAACGAGCATCGTCAGAACCACTGCCAGAACAACCAAGTAAAAAGAAGAAATTGGGACGTTCCTCCAAGCATTGAAACTCGGCCAGAGCTAGATGTAACCTTGTAGTTTATTTAATATTATTTACATTGCTGGAACAAGTAATTTGGTTGTCGACAAGGTTTTGGTGCTTAACGACTATGCATATTGGAAATTGTAAAAAGACCTAGTCCGTGCTAATTGCCTCAACAGCGACAAAGTTTTTCAGCTAAAAGTAGCTTTAGTCGCCCTACCCGCGGTCTTATTTTCTAGAAGAGAAGCGAAAATGTCGGTCAACGGCCTCGCTGGGGTGTACCTCTTTTTGCTTCTTTGCGGAGGAAAAAAAGCCACCGGACTGCCAAAGGGAACCCAACAACTCTCTCGGACCATTGGGGCGAGAGTGCCCTGCGAGCACCTTTTTTCGGTCGCCGGCTGATGGTCTGAAACAACTCAATCCTCCGGAAGGTGTACGCCGCGCCGCTCTTTGGTGTGGTGGGGCAAAAGCCGACGCGGAGATCCGGACATCGCAGAATAGCAAATGGTAAAGTATTTTGGGTGTCAGTGGACGTTTCAGAAAACTATCGACCTCCCCATCACTGCCCTCCGAAGGGTTTAATTGCCTCCGGCGGCTTCTTTTTTCTCCGAAAAGAAGCAAAAAAGGTAGCTCCGCTGCGCGGAGAAATCCTATAGAACAGTGCTTTTCCTCTCCAGAGCGTTATTCACCACATGCAACAGCCGAGGCCTTGAATTTGTCAGAGGTTCTAGCTTATGCTTTGCTGCCCAGTGTCCTTACACCTTTGCAGGCCACAAGAACTGAGAAAATCATTTCCAAAATGGTACGTGTCTATCATGCGGCTTGTTTGACGTAAAACGGTGATCGTACGTTCAATGTCTCTTGACAGCATTCTAACGAGATCGATCAATTACATATGACTTGCTGAATTGGGTTCCTCTTGAGTGCATGTTCAACAATCCAAAGCAAGAGAAATGGAACTACGACATATGCAACAGCCTTTCGCTTGACCACAATGATTACAAAACCTACCAACAATTCTGATTGGCCGATGTGCCCTCATTCACATGCATTCGTACATGGCCCTTGGTTGTTAAAGGCTTTTGACCGATCGTTCATATTCTTAACAGTCCGCACCAGTCTCTTCACACTGCCACAAAAAGATAAACACGTCCAGAAAACCGCAACTTTGTCAAACTCAAACCTATTCCGGATATCCTCTTCCACTTCCGTCTTCCCGTCCCCTTTTCCCCGTTATTCTCCTTCAAAAATCACCCCGCGGGTTAGGGTTGAACGTTAATTTACAATAAAAAATTATTACGTAAGCCAAAATGCCACCAAACCTCAAGGGGAAAGAGAGCGTTGACCTTTTTTTTTTTTTCTTCCTTTCCACACCCACCACTGCAGCAATTTGCACATGAAATATATATACTGGACGGCAATATTTGGCGTGCTGTATAACATATATCCACCGGCAATCCCCTTTGTAGTTGTATTGATGTTATCGGATACATTTATGGGTTCTATAGACATTGCGACGAGCAGTATACGAAACACTACGATGAACATGTTTGGGAGTAGTGTTTCGAGCGAATACCCAGAAGGCGGTGAACGAGAGTTGGCGGAGGAGATGGAGCGGAAAAACGTTGGCGGGCTGTATAACGAGGGAAACACGTGCTTTATGAATTCTGTCATTCAGAGCTTTGCTAGTTTGGGCTATTTGCAAAAATATGTAGAAGTTGAACGGCAGAATGAGGTATGCTTAGTGCTAAGGCGGATGATTGAAAAACTCAATGAGAAGCGAGAGACCCGGCATTGTTATTCGATCCACGATCTGATCAAGAGTATGGAAGAAAAAAGCCAACTCCGCTGGAGTGGATATGACCAAGAAGACGCGCAAGAGTTTTTCCAGCAAATGTTGACAGTTTTAGAAGGAGATAAGAAGAAAAAGGAAGAGAAGAAGGGAAATGACGAAGATGATGATAATGAAAAGGATAATAATAGATTGCTAACACCGTTTGACGGCATGTGTGGGATGAGAGTTGGCTGTCTACAATGTGGCGAAATGGAAGGGATCCGAAAGGGAGTAATCAGTTCGATTGACCTGAGTGTTTCGAATTTTAACCAATCTGCATTTGGAGGGTTCTTTCAAACCTCCAAGCCCCTTCAATTGGAAGATCTGCTGGCGGAATACTGCAAGATGGAGATCATCTCTGGAGTGGAATGTTATAGATGTAGTCTACAGGGCATGTTGGTGGAAGTGGAAAAGAAGATGGAAGACGCCACGTCGGACCAAATCAAGGATATCTTTACTGCACGGGCAAAGGAATTACAATCCGCTCTGGATACTAAAGTGATTGATGAAAAGGATTACAAAAAGTTGCGACCAAACAACATCAAGGTTAAATCCGACAAGTCCAAGCAAACAATGTTGGGTTTGCCCACAAGCCCTGTTTTGATGATACACATTAACCGATCCGTATTCGACATGCATACTGGCTACACGCGCAAAAACCATACCCCAGTCAAGTTTCCATTAATTTTAGACATGAGTCCATATATTGTGGACGTTGACGATGAAGAGGGCAACAGTGATGTTCATGTATCAATGAAGCGGGCGCAAGGGGAACGAACACTGTATACATTACGGGCAGCTATTGTTCACATTGGCTCGCATAACTTTGGCCATTATGAATGTTATCGACGCTGTAACCAAGGGTTTTGGTGGAAGATTTCTGATGAAAATGTATCCTTGACAAAGGAGTCCCATGTGCTAAGTGCTCAAGGAGCGTTCATGTTGTTTTATGAAAAGCTACCAGCAAGCAAGAGCCACTTGCTACCTCCCAAAGCTGACGAAACTAACGAAGGTCAAGATATAACTGACATGTAGATAGATGAATTTTTTATTTTATTTTAATTTTGAGCGAGTGCATTCTCCTGGAAATAAATCACATTATGCATACAGATTGTACAGTTTAAATAGATTGATTCGAACACTACACTCCGGCCTGTCCGTAGTCTCGTTTCTCATCTGCCTTGTCTTGGGCATCTTGTTCCTTGATAAACTGGTCGTAATCAAATTTGTTGTTGATATGGGAGTTTTGCGACCTACTGTAAGGATTGATCCGACTAGTAGCTTGAGTGTGAGCCTGAGCACTGGACGAATAGCCATATCCGCGATCTTCCTCCTCAGGGTCCGCAGCCTTTTTCTTTTTCACAACCCGGACTCTGGGTTCGTATCCCTCCAGTACCTTGTTTTTGTACGATCCCATGCCCTTGAGCACTGGGATCATTACTGCCAGGAAGATGACCACACCTCCAACGGTTAACAGCCAAATCATCTCTCTCTTGTCTTGGACGTGAGTCGGTGCTCCCAAATTTTATTTTTTTTTTTTCACCCTCTTACGCCACGTGCGGCTGACCGGGTCATTGAATTGGATCCGGAATTTGAATTCGAAACCAAGCAATTTTGTTTTTATACAAGTACACGAGGCTGGGAAATGTGGCAGTGGGTTTTTGTGGTTGTGGTTTGAGTTGGTTTAGTGTGGCGGGGTTGATTGGAGTTGTGATTGTGTGATTACCCAATTTAGGTATGTATATTGTGGGGAGGTGTGCAAAATAGGCATATTGGCGGTAGAGTTCAGTATGAATTTTGAAACTGCGTGAGCATATGAATTGAGTGGTTGATGTATGCATACTCACAGAGAGTGTGTTAAATAAATCGTTTTAAATCGTTTTACTTTTTTTGCTTCCTCTCTAAAAGGTTCTATATGAATATGCCGAAACATTCCAACTGAAGAGGGTCGACAGTTGTAGCTCAAACATGCACCAGTGTCGACGATTTTCATATGATCCACCAATGCAACAACCTTTCGTGGGTTCGTTTCGTCTTGAAGTGTGAATATCGGATTGAACATTGATAAAAATCGTAGGATCGTGTATGCTTGGTTATATGACGTATCTTCGGTCGTTGAAATCCCAATTATTACAGTAAATTTCATGGGTATTTTTATTGAACAGAGAATGTAACATTTCCGACAACCTCTTTCAAATTCCATCAACACGTAAAGATGGTCCATGATTATTGAGTTGTGATCGTATATCATTGTCGCTGAGGATATGCCGAAAAACATCGTATAATGCAAATGGAATTCTAGAGAATTTTTATTCTTTGACGTGCGAATAATCCGCTGAACAAATCGTTAAACTGTGCACACCTGGAAGTTTTCATCTGTCTTTAGAAATCGTTTTATCACGGTAAATGTCCTTGACGTTTGCTTATCGAGGTGAGATGAATAATTTCCGCCAAAACCTCCTCTGACATTCCAATGCGAGTCAAAAAGGCCAGGAATATCGCTTCATTTCCACCGGCCAGTCGTCGAGAATAGGCGCCCGTCCGTTTAATGAAAACGAAAATACTGGAAACTGACTTTTATTCTTTGCGTATCAATATTCAACTGTATCCAGCCGTTAGAATTGTGGATAGCATATACTCCTCCAATTCCCATAGCCGTTTTCAAGTGTTCAGAAATTTATAACGCCCCCATCCCATCCAAAACGAACCCCTTATTGGTACAAGTTGAGAGAAAAGCACAAGCATCGTCTGTGCTCTACACATCTCGCAAAGCGGCCAAACCCTGCATGCTCACGCCTTCTGGATATAAAAATTACCCGAATTTCCGAAAAAGTTGCACAACAATGCTATCGAAACGTGGGAAAGTTAAAGACCCTCCAGCAGCAGGGGCCGAAGCAGATAAAAAAAAAAAAAAAAAAAAGAAAAGAAAATTGAAGTTAGTCAAAATGCCCAGAGCCATGCTCCGAACGATGCATTTGTCTGCTTTCCTTGTGTAGTAACGTGGGAAAAAAAAAATAAAAGTAAAAAATATGCAGAAAACGAAAATAAGATCGGTAGACTGCATTCTACTGTACACATACAACACAACCGCGTTGTAAACCTACGTACTATTTTCGACTGTGATTTTGGCAGCCTATGATACGGCGGCCCCTTTGAGAGGTCGTCGATGAGCAAGTTTTTCTGGGGCCTTCTTTTCTAGAAAAGAAGCAAAAGCACTGGTTCCCGAGGAGCATCTCTTTCAAACGTAAAAAAAGAAAAAACTGAAACAACTCGACCCGAATGCGCCAATTAACCCGTCTCCCTCTTTATTCACCGCGTCTATAGACTAGAATAATTATCCACCCAGATCATAACCTCGCCCCTCCTATGACCCGAGACTGAAACATACCCTTTTGGCACGGTCTGGGCAGTTTTTTATTTTGAAGGAGTGTCGATGCACCTTCCCAAACCGGCAGGCAACGGAAAGGTGCATGGGAGCCTCCGCATCGATTGATGGCTGCACGATACGCACAGAGCCAATCGGCGCTGGCCATCATTTGTTTGCCACTGACAGGTGAAGGCGAAAAAAAAAAAAAAAAAAAAAAAAAAGGGTTCCAAAACAACAAGCATCAGTGATACTGGAACGTGGGCGCATGCACACCCTGTCGGAGGCCGCTTCATGTCTTATGCATCGAAGGCGAAATACGGCCCTTCGTTGCCTAAAGGCAGGGACCGAAGCGACACATATTTAATCGGGCACTAAAATCTACTAGCAGCGTAGGACCGACACCGTCCAACAGGCCTTTTGTAGGACTATCCACAATCCACACACTAGATGCGCACGACTGCAATAGACTGCATACCCAGCGGCAAATTTTGTGTCTGTGGGACTGCTGTGGGTCGATGGCGCCACTGTGCTCTCGACGAACAACACGTTTTCCGGCTCCACGTCATCACAAATGTGGGCAAATCCCAGCTGCAGACTACCATGGAAAGCTGTCTATGTTGCTGTATGGCTCTGTAGAACCCGCCACGGGGGTGTGTCGCCGCCTCCGAAAAAGAAGCAAAAAAAGGTAGCTCTGCGAGGCACACTCACTCCCAGACGACCGCGGAGACCGTAGCCCACTCTCCACTGCTTTTGCTTCTTTTCTAGAAAAGAAGGCCGCCCGCAGGGCATACTCGCCCCAGTGGTCCTAGGGGGGGGTGTAGCCTCCGGCGGCTTCTTTTTTTCTCCGAAAAAGAAGCAAAAAAAGGTAGCTCTGCGAGGCATACTCGTCTCCCAGAGGGCCAGTAGCCCACTGTCCACTGCTTTTGCTTCTTTTCTAGAAAAGAAGGCCGCCCGCAGGGCATACTCGCCCCCAGTGGTCCTAGGGGGGGTGTAGCCTCCGGCGGCTTCTTTTTTTCTCCGAAAAAGAAGCAAAAAAAGGTAGCTCTGCGAGGCCAGTGCTTTTGCTTCTTTTCTAGAAAAGAAGGCCGCCCGCAGGGCATACTCCCCCCAGTGGTCCTAGGGGGTGTGTAGCCTCCGGCGGCTTCTTTTTTTCTCCGAAAAAGAAGCAAAAAAAGGTAGCTCCGCTT
>JAJLUK010000043.1:0-12512 GCA_030570055.1 Blastobotrys chiropterorum
AGAAGAAGTAGAGAGAGCAAAGCACAAATAAGATTTCATGCTGGAAAGTTCCAAAGAAGGATCAGCGCTGGGGAGGGAGAAGCGATAGCCATGTTGAATAGAATGGATACCCCGAAGAATGCGTCCAATTTTTTTACCCAATGCCTTATCTTTACTCACAAAAACGTCAACCAGTTTTTGAAAAGTCGGCGGACCCCAATCAGAAGCCGAATAATTCCATAATAATAACACAATTGGGCACTCCAAGGACGCATGTAGTCGAGTGTCTGGAGCCTCTCGACACAAAGGACAGAGCGGTAGGGCATAGAAGCGATAGCAAAATATTTGCTTTTTTCGGCGACAGTTTACCATGTGGTCGGCAAAAAGATTTAAGCGTTCAGCTCCATTGGCCAAATGGTAAGGCATCCGCCTCCTAAGCGGGAGACTGCGGGTTCGAGTCCCGTGTGGAGCTTAGGTCTGGTCGACGTCGATAGTGATTTTTGATCAATTTTTATACTTCGTGCGGCTGTACATGTACATGTACATGCACTAGTACTGTTAACGTTATACGTTGGAACCTTATAATTATAATAATTCTCCCAATTTTGTATGGGAAATTATATGCGCGCTATGATATATATATATATATATATATATATATCACCGTCAACGTATACGCACGTATGAACATATACGTTACGTTAACTTTAATTTTTTAATTTAATTTCGAATTCCCACCAAATTAAAATAAGGATCGGCGGGCAAAATGTGCACAATTATATATATGTGCGCGTGGCCGGCTTGCAATGCAATATGCATAGTGCTTATGCAAAGAAAAGGGCCATAGGATGTTTCCTATGTTCATAATTCCAACGACCAGTGACTGGACAACCTCTGCCTGCGTGCCATTCAATCGTAGTGTTCTTCCAATGGAGGAAGAAACCTACAGAGGATTTCCTTCGTAAGGTCGACTATCAGCTTCAATGCAAATTCCCATGTCAAGTTAACCTAATTAACTGCTGCAGCCACTCTGCTTATTTCCTTTTTCCCACGTGGCGCTCCAAAAATTATTCATTTGGGATTAGAGTGGGAAAGTCAGAAACTAGAAATTGAGGTGAAGACAAGGTATTGCTAGCCACCAGATCTTCGATAAAGAGAATAGCAATAGCCAGGTGGCATCCCATGATGTCAGGGATATACCAACAGATTTCGACAAATTTAAGGCGAGACTGAAAGGCTCACATATGCCTGAAAAGCTGACAATCCTTTATTATTTATCTTTGCTTATTTATCAAATGGCTACTACAGCCAATATGCGTACAAGATCGGAGCTCCTTATACTGTGTAAGAGCATTTACTTGTCTGTTCACAAAAGGCCGCTCCCTCTCCGATCAATATATATATAGTATCTAAGACGGCGAAATTTCAAAATGGTTAACCATAATATGATCTATTCTTAATGATAGCATAATCTGTTTATGCGAAGCGTACGGAGAATTTCATCTTGGTACAATCAGGGAAATATTTTAGGCTTTATGCACTGCTTGGTTCATCTGATAGGGTTTATTGAAGTGATATTTATATGTATAAGTACGCCTTCACAAAAAATGATAGAATCCACTCTTAGCTTATAAAAATTACATATTTCCACTAAAAATACGTGCGCGTAACGTACACCCTCACAATTTCGTGTGCTCAGCATTCACGGACACTGCCCTAACTGATAGATACCATTACACCATATCGTTCCGATCAATCATGACTTCGTGCCTTAGCGCCGAAGAAAAATTTTGTTGTTTTTCTGCTCTTTTCTTTGCTCCATGGTGACGAGATTTTTTATTACGTTTTCTGGGAACCTCACAAAAGTCAGAATCCTCCTGTCGATCACGAGAATGCTTCTCGTTCCTCTCCAAAATCTTGAGGGCAGTGTATTTTCCAGGAGTCTGTTTCGACATCCTTGTCAGACCTTCCATGGTCAACAAGATTTGCCGTGTTTTTAGGTTGATATACTTGTATTTATCCACCGGGAACAGAAACTCCTCTTCTCTCATATTCTCAATTTCACGGCCTTGTAACACCATATCTATGAATGCATCGACATCCTGGATGTCTATTTCGTCACTATCGTTTTCATCTTTTTCACCCATATTGGTGTCAACACAAGCCTTTTCTACACCGACGAAATTGGTCGCACTATCAATGCATCCGGTATTGAAGGTAACGTTGCTATGGCCTGTTTCTAAATTTGGGTTGGCAAAAATCTCTTGGTGAGCCTTAACACCAACTCGGCGATCAGGGTAAGAATTGAGAACGGAATTCACATTCGAATAGGAATTTGGTTCTTGATAACTTGTATGACCATTACTTGGCACAACAAACGAACTTGGAGCTTTGCCCGCTGATGGAAAAGGTTTTGGGATGCAGGAAGAGATACTGTTCAGCATTTCAGAATTGTACGACGGAGGCGGTGGATACGAACAAGGTACATATTGATGGCCAATCTGATTGACGTAATGGGTTGGAGGCACAAAAGAACTTTCACGAGAGACCGGCCAAGTGCTAGGAATATTGCCACGGGTCAACGTCGAGGAGCCACACAAGACAGTTTGTGTCGTTTGAATATTTTCTGAACTGTCGGGTAATTGAATAGAAGTACACTTTAAATCCTCATTGGACTCCTGCTGGGTCCATTCCAAAGTGGTTATGGAATCAAAAAATCGAGTTAAGGCGGCGTTGGATTGTGCCGATGATGACAATAGAGCCGGGGGCGAATAATAAGGTGCCGTGTATGATGGCATATTATTTAAATTCATTGCACAGGATAAGTCGTATAAGTCCTGAAGTTCCATAAAAAAATGAAAATAAAAGGAAAACGACGTGGAAACGAGACTTTAATAAAACGACGTTGCCAACTAAGCCCTTTAAATTAAGATCAGTTATTTTTAGAATGAACTCTTGGCCAAAATCGGAAATAAGCCTCTCATTTATATGAGATTCCACTAACTGGAATTCCTCGAGTCCGCTCTAAAATTCAAACGTGATCCAGCCCGGCCAAGCTAGTTCGTCCCGGGCAATAGCTCTAATTCGTTCCAACAGAAACTTTTCCACTTTACCAACATTTCTCAATACTGGCCCTTGTCCTTCCTGATCCCCAATCTCAGATTCAATTTTAATGTCCTTGATTATATCTATCCGATCGTGGCCTGCCAAGGTTACCGCATCGCCTTCACCATCGACATCACAAATGAAGCTGAAATGAATTTTCCTAGAGATGTAAGTTAACACTGCCATGGAATGGATCTCCAGTCCTGTTACTACCAATTTCATTGGAAGTGATACGAAACTCGGACTAGGATAATTCAGCAACAGTGTCGCTGTAACACCAAGTTTAACATCACCTTTATATGCAACATCCAAAAAAAACTGGATATCTTCGTCATTTTTTGGTTGACCGGCCGTGTTCTCTTCATTGGATGCAGCATGTATATCGCCATGGCTGCCATTAGAACTGCCATTGTTATTTAGCGGGGTAGATGAGGGTCGTACAGGCGGCGGAGCCCCCATTGGAGCCGCATGTGGACCGAACGTTGGCAGATTCTGTAGACTTTGATATAGGGGGGAGCGGATGCTTGATAGAAGATGGTTCGATGCAAAGGGATAAGTATGCAAGTAATTAAATGCAGAATTTGGGGTTAATGGAGGAGAAGTATGCGCGAAAAATGGACCACCCGGATATTCACCACCAACTTCGGAAGAATAAGACGGTAATGAAGTAGAATTGCTCCGCACCGATTCCGAAGCCCTCGGTATTTGCGGTGAGGCAAGCGGATGTAGATCTTCGCTATTCACAGGTCGCGGCTGCGGAGAGTGATCCGAGGACGACGGTTCACTGTCCCCATACTCATCAGAGTAAAACTCAGGGAATGGGTCTGTTATATGCTTTATAGTCACATCAGGAGGGGTGGTACCAAAACTGAATGAAGTAACTGATAACGATTTGATGTAAGGTGGCAGCGGGAGCTTTTGAAATTGGCTGTCGAGGAATGACCGGATAGACTCTGACAGGCCATCCGAGTCCTCCAATAACCGATCCCAATCAATCTCAATTGACATAAGTAGTCTTAGGAGAATAGGTTGGTGGTAAGTGCGGGAGCGACCTTTCTTTCCTCCCATGAGACTCTAATCGGAAATAATGAGTAAACTTGGTACTGCAGCGTAATAGTGAGTCCTGCGGGCGTTTAGTTTATACCTCAATTAGCCTTAAGAGGTTGAGTAAATTACATGTTGATTTACTGTAATGCGAGTGACAGGGATCCTTTTGGCGTGCAGCGGCCGAAGATCTTACCAATAATGTATTACACATTACGCATTGCCTTTCGTAATGGCCAATGGTTTATACCTATGCATACAACAGATTTTAGAGTATGTGCTGTGACATTAATATGTATGTATAGACATGTTTTCAAAGTCGAGTGGATGCATAATGATCTATGCATATGACAGTAGTGTACACATACACATATGCTACTGATGAGAAAGCATTTTGACTTTATTGTGCAGATGCAGAAACTAGGCCCATCAAGTAATGTACCCAGCCCTAATTTTCGAGAATTGGTATAAACCAGCTAAATCAACAGGAACTATATCGACATACGCACGTTTAATAACAGCTTAGGAGTCATGCTCTGGGATTAATCAATCCTGCGAGTTCTACAACGGCATTGTCAAGTACTGAAAGTAAATAAAACAGAAAAAAAAAAAGAAAAAAGAAAAATATTCAAAATAAACTGTGTATCAATCAATGCACATAGAGAAATACATGCTCGCCGTCCGTTAATATTTCACACTAACTTCAAAAATTAAGGCCAACCTCTTCAACTAAATTTAGATATGTAAGGCTGACCGCGTTGTCTGTTACCCTGCCTCTAGCACAAAATTTTTCAGTGCGTGGGCCTCCTCCCTTTTTAAAAAATTGCAAAACTTTTCACCTTTTTTTTTTTTTTCCTTACCACACAAGTATAAACAAAAAACAATGGGTTTCACCAATTTGACTGCTCCAGCTGGTAAGATTAAATGAGGATGCGCGAGGTTTGGCTTTCTTTTCTAACAATTTTTCTGTGAATAGGCCTCAAGGCTCTTAACGACTTCCTCGCTGACAAGACCTACATTGAAGGTGTTGACGCTTCGCAAGCTGACGTTGTCGTCTACAAGGCTGTCGGCTCTGCTCCAGCTGAAGGCACCTACCCACACGCTGCCCGTTGGTTCAAGCAAATCGCTTCCCGTGAATCTGACTTCGACACTCTTCCAGGTGACAAGACCAAGGAAGCTTCTGCTTACGGTCCAGAAGTCGTTGCCGCTGCTGAAGAAGACGAAGACGACGTCGATCTTTTCGGCTCTGACGACGAAGAAGTTGACCAAGAAGCTGAAAAGCTCAAGCAAGAAAGACTTGCCCAATATGCTGCCAAGAAGGCCTCTAAGGGACCAAAGCCAGCTGCTAAGTCTGTCGTCACCTTAGAAGTAAAGCCATGGGATGATGAAACCGATATTGAAGAAATGCTTGCCAACGTCAAGGCTGTCGAAATGGACGGTCTCGTCTGGGGTGGTCACCAATTCATCTCTGTTGGTTTCGGTATCAAGAAGCTCCAAATCAACTGTGTCATTGAAGACGACAAGGTCTCCATGGACGATCTTCAAGAACAAATCGAAGAAGACGAAGACCACGTCCAATCCACTGACGTTGCTGCTATGCAAAAGCTCTAAGCACGTTTTGTGTAATTTGTAATTGATTAATTTTGTCACTAACTGTAATACTGCCTATCAGCCTGTGGCATCTTTGGACGTGGGCCGCCATTGCCCACCTCAACTTGCCAGTTTTGGTCCTACTCTTCCGTGATTGATGAGTTGCTTGGTTTAGACTCTGAAGTCGAACCATGTGTAAATTATACACGGAAATAGCGGACCAAACGTTGCTGGGTCGCAAGCTGAAGCCATTGAACCAATACACTTAAAATATATGCAGAGTACACTGGCCGCAGATTCTCCTCATAATACGTTCGGAACAACTCTCAAACAAGTTAAACTGTTTAGCATGTACCGGAGCTCCAAACATCTACAGCAGGTGAAAAACTTATAACTATTACTCACATTCACAAATAATATTCCTATATATCAAATCCTTTCTAATGGAATCTATACTTGTTAGCAAAGACTCACAATATCCGGTTTATCTAGTTTGATCAGGAGGAAGGCAACATGTGTTTTCAGCATTTGACACCTCAGCCGAAACATATACATCCATGGTTTCTCATCATTACAAACTAGCTAAACATTCTCAAGTTACTTACTAAAAAGAATTTGTAGAGAAGGAAGAATGGAAAATGAAAAATATTTCCTTTTATACTCTGTTATTCGCGCGTTGCGCGGGAGTATTGAATTTTGTTACCCACCACATCCATTTGTAATTTTTTTTTTTTTTTTATCGCTGAAAAATTAAAAACCCCGAAGAGAGAAATTTGTAAGGTTTGATTTCTAATCGATTCTCAATGCCCCCCAAAAAGAAGACCAAGGCAGAGGAGACGGATGAGGTGAGTATGGCTGAATCATTAACCTTCGTGCAGTGAAAACTAACTATAAACCAGTCTCAGGTGCCGGACGAAACGTTTAACGAACTGTTAAAACCGGTCTATAAGGGAAAAGCGTTGAC
Organism: Blastobotrys chiropterorum; assembly: GCA_030570055.1. Taxonomy (NCBI): domain Eukaryota; kingdom Fungi; phylum Ascomycota; class Dipodascomycetes; order Dipodascales; family Trichomonascaceae; genus Blastobotrys; species Blastobotrys chiropterorum. The sequence continues at coordinate 6,683 of JAJLUK010000043.1, forward strand.
AGATAAAATCGATACCGCAAAGGACAAATGGAATCTACTGCCAGCATTCTTAAAAGTTAAGGGGCTTGTTAAGCAGCATCTTGACTCGTTCAATTACTTTATTGAGACTGATATTAAAAAAATTGTCAAAGCCAACGAGAAGATTCTCAGTGATGTAGATCCCGAGTTTTACCTTAAATACTTGGATATTCGGGTTGGCGTACCTCAGAGACGTGATCAAGATAGTTTCAACAAGTCAATTACACCACATGAATGCCGTTTAAGAGACATGACATATTCCGCTCCCATCTTTGTGGATGTGGAATATACCAAGGGTAACAAGATTGTTATCAAAAGAGGTCAAGAAATTGGAAGAATGCCAATCATGTTGCGAAGTTCACGATGCGTTCTCACTAATTGCAATGAAACACAAATGGCAGCCATGGATGAATGCCCGTTAGACCCTGGTGGATATTTCATCGTCAATGGTACGGAAAAGGTGATTCTGGTTCAGGAACAATTGTCCAAAAATAGAATTATCGTCGAAGCCGATGAAAAAAAGGGGGCCGTTGAGGCTAATGTCACTAGTTCTACACACGAGAGAAAATCCAAAACCTATGTATTGGTTAAAAACGGTAACATTTACTTACGACACAATTCTTTGAACGAAGATATTCCAATTGTGTTGGCGCTAAAGGCCTGCGGTATCGCGACAGATCATGAAATTGTCCAACTAGTAGCGGGTGCTAATCCTATTTATCAAGATTTATTTTCTGTCAACTTTGCTGAATACGCCAAGTGTGATGTTCAAACACAACAACAATGTCTCGAGTATATTGGCAGTAAAGTGAAAACAATGAGACGGTTCAACAGTCCAAAGCTGACGACTCTGCAAGAAGGCATTGATGCATTGGCCAATACTGTAGTGGCGCACATCACAGTTGATGCTTTGGACTTTAGAGAAAAAGCACTCTATCTCGCCATCATGACCAGAAGAGTTGTCATGGCTATGCATAACCCCAAAATGGTGGATGATAGAGATTATGTCGGTAACAAGCGTTTAGAATTGGCGGGTCAGCTGATGTCCTTGCTATTCGAAGATTTATTCAAAAAATTTAACAGCAATCTGAAATCAAATTTCGACAAGGTACTAAAGAAACAGAATCGGGCGATTGTGTTTGATGCAGTAAGTTCCTTTGGGAGCTATAGCGCTGATATCACTAGTGGGTTGAACCGAGCAATTTCCACCGGAAACTGGTCGCTGAAGAGGTTTAAAATGGAGAGAGCCGGAGTTACTCACGTGTTGAGTAGACTTAGCTACATCAGTGCATTGGGAATGATGACTCGTATTTCGTCGCAGTTTGAAAAAACGAGGAAAGTGTCAGGGCCGAGAGCTTTGCAACCATCCCAATTTGGCATGCTTTGTACTTCCGATACCCCAGAAGGTGAAGCGTGTGGGCTGATTAAAAATTTAGCCTTAATGACTCACATTACGACAGATGATGAAGAAGGTCCAATTAAACGAGCATGCTTGGTATTGGGAGCAGAAGACATATCCATCATTGGAGGTCAAGAGCTGCATGCGCCTGGGAATTATGGAATCTATCTTAACGGTACTCTTGTTGGTATCACTCGATTCCCTTCCAAGTTTGTTAAATCATTTAGGCAATTCCGTCGATCCGGAAGGATCTCTGAATTTATCTCCATCTACTGCAACCATCATCACAACGCAGTTAATATTGCAACTGATGGTGGTAGAATTTGTAGACCATTGATTGTTGTGGAAAACGGCCAATCTTTAGTCAAGGAACAACACGTCCGAGGTTTACTAGAAGGCAAGTTATCTTTTGATGATTTCTTACGACTGGGTATTGTGGAGTATTTGGACTGTAACGAAGAAAACGATAGTTACATTGCATTATATGAAGAGGATATTGTCAAGGAAACGACTCACCTGGAAATTGAAGTTTTCACGGTCTTAGGAGCTGTTGCTGGGTTGATTCCATATCCTCATCACAACCAGTCCCCACGTAACACCTACCAATGTGCTATGGGTAAGCAAGCAATTGGTGCCATTGCATACAATCAGTTTGATAGAATTGATACTCTGTTATACTTGATGGTTTATCCACAACAACCGATGGTCAAGACACGAACAATTGAGTTGATTCAGTATGATAAACTTCCAGCTGGTCAGAACGCTACGGTTGCGGTCATGTCTTATTCTGGGTACGACATTGAAGATGCACTTGTGCTCAACAAGTCGTCTATAGATCGTGGTTTTGGACGCTGCCAAGTATTGAAAAAGAACACGACAGTATTGAAGAGTTATGCCAGCAATGCTACAGACATTCTCAGCGGTATTAAGGAAGAGCCTGTCTACCAGGGCCGAGATCACGTTGGCATGAAGCCGATATTCGAACATGCAAGTTTGGGACCAGATGGGGTGGCAGAAGTTGGTACTAGAGTGGAAACAGGTCAGGTTTATGTCAACAAGTCTGTTCCGGTCAACACGTCCGGTGACTTTGTTCCGAACCAAGGTTCAAGTACGGGAACTGAATATAAAGAACAGCCGGTCAAATATCGGGCTCCTGAGCCGTCATACATTGACAAAGTGTTGCTGACTTCATCGGAGAATAACAGCCCAATTGTGAAAGTTCTGTTGCGTCAAACCCGAAGACCAGAGCTGGGTGACAAGTTTTCGTCCCGTCATGGACAAAAGGGTGTATGTGGTATCATTGTTCAGCAAGAAGATTTGCCATTCAATGACGACGGTATTTCGCCAGATATTATTATGAATCCCCACGGTTTCCCCTCTCGTATGACGGTGGGTAAGATGATTGAGCTAGTTTCTGGTAAGGCCGGTGTTCTAGATGGTAGTTTGCAATACGGTACGTGTTTCGGAGGCTCAAAGTTGGGCGATATGTCCAAGTTGCTTGTCGAGCATGGGTATAACTATTCTGGTAAGGATATGCTGTATTCTGGTGTCACGGGTGAATGCTTGGAAGCATATATTTTCTTCGGGCCAATCTATTATCAAAAGCTGAAGCACATGGTTATGGATAAGATGCATGCGAGACCAAGAGGTCCGAGAGCCGTGCTTACCAGACAGCCAACGGAAGGTCGATCAAGAGATGGTGGTTTACGTTTGGGAGAGATGGAAAGAGATTGTGTTATTGCATACGGTGCATCTCAATTATTACTGGAGAGGTTGATGATTTCGTCTGATGCATTTGAAGTTGACATCTGTCAACACTGCGGTTTGATGGGTTACAATGGATGGTGCACATCCTGTCAGTCCACCGAGAAAGTGGTCAAGATGACCATTCCCTATGCCGCAAAGCTGCTGTTCCAGGAGTTGATGGCAATGAACATTGCTCCTAGACTGCAATTGGGTGACATGTTTGAAGATAATGGTGAAGGTACGAAAGAATCGAAATAAATAATAATATAGATCTAACATTGATAAGTTGTTGAAATTCACAAGTGAAGCTTAGGATGCTGGCACTTTTTATGTTCATGCGAGTTGGTGTATTTCCGGGATAGAACGTGACGATAAGAACGTGGAATTTGATTATATTTATACAAACGGTTAGAAATATTATGCAAAAGCTTTTTGAAACAATACCTAGGAGCGACGCTATATTGCTATACAGCTATAGCTGTCGCAGCCCGGTCTCGTTGCAAAAGTCGAGTTAATGCTGCGTTGGATTTCCATATTGATCGTGAAAATCGTGCGGCTCTTCTCTTTGGGAGGAAAAATTAAACGTCGACGTCGGACCACAAGAAAATTTCACGAGTCTGTTTGAACCAAAAGGAAATCACAGAAGATGGCCGAGAAATTTCACAGTCTTCTGAGAAACTCAAGGCTGGCAAGCTTGAGCAAACCGTTGAAGGGTGTGAGCAAAACACACAGTCCTCATCCAGCTCATCAAGTTGTGGCGACCACTCCAGCTTCGTTTCATCGACGAGATTGGGGGTTAAAAGCTCCTATTCCAGAAAAGCAACGGTCACTATATGTTAACGTTCAAGCGATGGATTCTCCGGAGGGCCTGGCACAGTACGAATCTGGGAGTGGGTTTTATCGAAAACTTCAACGATTTCGTGAAATGGGAGTTCCTTTGAAGCAGGGAAACATGCATTTAGATTATTTCTCCACTCGTGCTGACCATGGCAAGACATTATTAGATCTGTCTAAGGACGAGCTCAAACGGTTAATCAAGAATGCACCTGAACGACGAAACGAGTTCAAGGAATACATCAAGAATAAGAAGAAGGATAGCAGATCGTCTCTCAACACTAGAGCTGATATGACCAGGTTAGCGGTTGAGTTCTGCAATTTCACTCCTATACACGGATATGCTACTGGCAAGAGTCGAACGTCAATCGGACTCAATTATGGTCTCAAGGGCACTTTACACAACACTCCAGACGGATTAAGAACTGGTAAGGTCGTTCCAGGTAGAATTGTCCAATCACACGAACGTAATACGGTGGGTATTGGTGGCTTTGTTGCCCAATGCTCCAACCGAGGCACCAACTTTCAAGATTCACCACTTGGCGTTCGTAATGTTCAGAAATTTTTCATCCGATCCGCTGAAGCCGATAATCCTGGCAATGTGAAAATCCAGGCTACCAACATGGTCAATAAATAGATACTTGTAAATACGTAATTATGATAACAACTTTTTTGCAAAATGATTGGAACAACACTTTTGTCTGGTCCACAATAGCGTTGTGTAACCAACTGCAATTCGCCCATCCTTGAAAGAAGCGCCAAGACGCATAGTTTCATTGACAATAAATAGTACAGGAGTTGTCTACTAACGGACCCCTGAATGTGATGCAGATGCAAGTGAATAAATTCAGAAAAAATGGGGAGTAAAGATAAATAAGAGTTTAACCTTGAGATTGAGGATCTTGATTCGCCTCATCTGGGAAAAGAAGCTTGTGATCCACATTCAAGAGCCTAAGCATATATTCCATAGTGAACTCCTGATCATCTTTTTGTGGTTGCGCTTTTTCCGTTTCCTGTTCATATTCTTCTTTCAACGCGTCATATGCTTCTTTATCTTCCTTGGACAGAGAATTGTAATCAAAATCATCCCCAAATGGGGTAGAGGTTTGCATCTGTTTTTTTAATTCTTCCACTCCTCCTAATGCATCAACTTTGACCGCTGTTTCATTGTAGAGATGGCTTGCTGCCATCCTGGCCGCCGAACGCCATTCATCGATAAGCTTGTGGATATCCTTTTGCTGGTCTTCAATTTCATATTTCTCAGCCTTATTAGCCAGATCCACAAGCTGCCGCCATTTACGAATTTCATGGTCGAGCCGTTTGGACTCTTTCTTGAGGTCTATTAGAAAGGTCTTCTCGGCTGACTCCTCGTCGACTTTATGATGCAGCGGCGACGTGACGCTTCGGGATTTCGTTTGCCTATTGATGCCATTACTATTCTCTGACGATGACGCAGATGAGCCAGCCGTCAATATTCCGGCATCCCCACTATCAGAGTCCGCACTATTTGGCGTTTTTGACACACTAGACTCTGTGGAAAGTGCCGGAGACGGAGGAGAAAGAACCGGGATTGGTTTATCTGCCAATGAGGGCGTTCGTTTGTGTAACAATCTTGTCGGAGTAGAAACCGATCGATTTTTGTGCGGAGTGATCACGGAACTGTTGGCCACAAGGTTCGTTCTTCGATCAACGGGAGACGAGCCAATAGTTTCTGGTTCCAATCGTCTCCTTTTGGGTATTTGCAGTTTGCTCTCGCCATTTAATGGCGGTAATGGCGGCGAATGGTGGTTTTGCGTTTTCCGCGGTGATTCACAAGCTGGCATTGTTAACGGA
>JAJLUK010000043.1:12612-35926 GCA_030570055.1 Blastobotrys chiropterorum
AAAAAAAAAAAAAAAAAAAAAAAAAAAAAAGGTGCGCGTCAGCGCGCGCCTGCCACGTGAGATTGACACAGAGGCGCTGAGAGTCGAAAGAGCGAAAGAGTGCCATAATCTTTGAATCACAGAATTGAATTGGAGGCGATATATCTACAGATTTTTACCGACATTACTGGACTGGCGTGCATTGGTTTATATATTTAGCAATTTCTGCTGTGACGCGGTTTTCCCCTATTAATAAGCCATAATAAGCTAGTTCTTTCCAAATGCATGTCAGCTCCGCCTCGTACATTTTATATTATGACCAAACGACAACCGTTCACCGCGTACGCACGTAGTAGGAGAAATTGACTTCATACAAGGACCATCTATACTCGTCCTCCGACGCACTTCAGCTGCAGAACTCACGGTCCGCGTGAGCCGCACACATAAGTACTGGTGTTACGCGGTGGAAGTTCCTAGACCGGGCCGGAGAAATTTTTCTGAAGCACCGTTATCCACCTGAAAAGTTTTGATTTCGAACCATCCATCCACAGTAATCATGGGAAAGGTCGGGAAGAGCACCAAAAAGTTTCAGAAAAACCATCTGAAACGGGAAATTGACCAACGGAAGTTGGAGCAGAAACACAAGCAAAAGCATGCCCAGCATAAGAAGAAGAAGAATGCGGTGAATGCTGAGCAGGAAGCGGAGAAGAAGGCAGTGACCAAGAAGAAGAATCAAGAGGTGTTTGATGACATGTCTGTTGAAGATTTCATGAAGGGCGGCTTTGAAATTCCGAAAGAACAAAAAGAGACTGCTGCAGGAAATGAAATGAGATCGCACAAGGAAGACTTATCTAAGCTTGCTGAACAAGACCCTGAATTCTATCAATACTTAAAGGAGAACGACCAAGAATTGCTGGAATTTAATCCTGACGACTTTGAGGATGATGACGACGAGGAAATGAGCGAGAGTGATGACGAGGCGAAGGCCGACGAGGGAGCGTCCGCTGAAAAGGATGGTGACGAAAACGAGTCTGGTCAAATTGAAGTCACAGCTAAACATATCAATGCATGGAGAAAATCCCTTACTGAAGAAAAATCTCTCAAGACACTGAAAAAGGTGTTCAAAGCTTTCGTGGCTGCAGTCAATTATACACAAAACACCGAGAACAGTTACAAATATATCATCAACAACGCCGACGTGTTTAATAGATTGTTGATTTTGACTCTCACCAAAACTCCAGAGGCAATCCGTCATCATATTCCAATCACGTCATCTGGGGTACCAACTGAAAACAAAAAGCTGAAGTCATTGTCCCAATCGTTACGATCATTTGCTCACTCTCTATCCGTAATTCTTTCTAGTAAGCATGACGACACCACGACCACCCTGATCCTCAAGTCCACGGAAGAATTGCTACCGTACTTCATTTCCTATAGAAAGCTTTTGAAGGACCTCGTCAATTCGATCGTGGCAGTATTTTGTGAGGCGCAAAATGATGAGATCAGACTAATGGCATTCGATTTCTTAAAGAATAATGCTGCAAAGTACCAAAAGGCCATGCTAGAATTAACACTCAAAACTTCCTACTCTGGCTTCATCCAATCCAGCAGAAAGACCAACATTCACAACATGCCAAGTATCAACATGCAAAAGAACTTGTTGGCTCAACTCTTCTCTATTGACCCAACAACCTCTTATCAGCAGGGTTTCCAATTCATTCGGCAGTTGGCCGTTCATTTAAGAAGCTCCATTGTCAACAAGACGGCTGATTCTTACAAGGTTATTTATAACTGGCAATATGTGCATTCGCTTGACTTTTGGTCAAGAGTCCTTTGTTTTGAATGTGATTTGACCAAGGAGGCCAAAACTAACGGCGCGTCTCTGTTACGTGCATTGGTCCATCCATTGGTTCAAGTCACGTTGGGTGCGATGAGATTGATTCCAACTCCTCAATATTTCCCACTGCGTTTCTACCTCATCAGATCTTTATTGAGATTGTCCACTTATACTGGTGTGTATATTCCATTGTTACCAGCGCTCACAGAAATTTTGACCTCCTCAGTGATCACACGGAGCCCAAAGGCAAGCACACTCAAGCCACTTGATTTTGATCATAACATTCGTGCTGGTAAGGCGTATATTGGTACCAGAGTTTACCAGGACGGTGTTGCTGAGCAATTTGTCGACTTGGTGGCTGAATTCTTCGTTTTGCATTCTAAGAGTATTGCTTTCCCTGAACTGTCCATTCCTGCGGTGATCACGTTGAGACGTTTTGTCAAAAAGAGCAAAAACATCAAATTTAACAAGCAAATTCAACGGCTGGTGGAAAAGTTGGAACAAAATGCCAAGTTAATCGAGCAACAACGATCCAATGTCGAGTTTGGTCCATCTCAGAAAGAGCAAGTAGCAGCTTTCATGAAGGACTACGATTGGAAGAAGACTCCGCTCGGTGCATTTGTTGTTGTTCAAAGAGAGGTGAAGGCAGAGAAGGAGAGAATTTTGAGAGAAAGTTTGGCACAACAAGAAGCCGATAGGCAAAAGAAGCAATCTGACAATGAGGATGAAGGTAGCGATGGTGAAGACGTTGAGATGAGCGACTTGGAACAAGTTGGTTCTGAAGAAGAATTAGAGGAGGAAGAGGATGAAGAATAATTAATAGACTTTTGTAAATATTATAAAACTAACAAATCCTTATAATTGCAGATGTACGGCGACAGTGTCTGTAAGAGCCTACACGTAGCATCTGCCGATGCAGCATTGTTTGTTAAGATGTTATTTTCGCAAAAATTGGTGGTAATCCTGCTGGAACCACGGAGAGCGTGTCCCAATCCATAAATAGTTCTTTTAGAGAAAAAGGTAGACAGTTGCCATATGCATATATATACGCAACCTGGATTCCAATGGATTTCACAAAGGGCGGGGAGGGCCTTTATCGATTACGAAAAAAGAGCAATATACTAACGCGACAACGTAAATCTTCTGTAAGCAGACATTCAGCGATTATTTTTTATCTTGTCTAATTGGCTTCCAGTTTCTGTCATATTCCCTTTACTGCTTGACACTAAATTGGTAAGTGAGCGCTAATTACTTTGACGAGGTGAAACAATTGTATAGTTTGCAGCTACTTATCATTGAGCAGATCCGAATCCGCAACCCACGACGTAGCTAAAATGAGCCGCACAAGCCGCACGTCGATTAGGTGAGAAAAAAAAAAAATTAAAACTATAACCGATATTTTTCTCTATCGAAATGCTTATCTATAGGTTGTTGAGAAATGGAAATATCAGTCGCATACGGCGCTTTGGCCCACATAAGCTGTATTCCACAGGAGCAACTGCATTGACAGACGTTTTCCGTCGATGCCAGGCCTGTGGTAGTCCATTTCATGAGAATGGAGATAGAAACAGTCCGGGACACGTCGTCAAGAATCTGAAAAGCACAGTAAAGGAGTCTGTTAAAGGACGAGAAAATTTGAAATTTGATCAAATGTTTGGGTCACTAGATGAGGATAAAAAAGGTTTCCTGCAGCAACAGGCTCTTCAATTAGGGCGAAAGGACCCTAATAGTGCCCCCGCCAGTAGCACACCAGAGACATGGAACACGAACTCTAACGAGGTCTTTCCCAAATCTAAAATGGACGTATCAAGGGAACGGAAAGAGCGTGATAGAAAGCATATCTGCTCTCGATGCTTGGCAGTATCGGCAGATCAGAATAAAGATCTCTCATTCACACAACCAATTAATGACTACGACAACTTTATGACCGAAATGATACCTCCGAATTCTACAATAGTCAACGTGGTCGATGCAGTAGACTTTCCAACTACTCTTGATCTGGAGCTTACCACAAAACAGTTCAAAAATAATAAGGTTTTATGGGTCGTTAATAAGGCTGATATGGTTGTGACGCAACAATATAAATCCAATGAACGCTTTTTGCCGTATGTGCAGAAAGAATTAACAAAAGTTGTCAATGCTGATCCGAATGATGTGTTCGTGGTGAGCGCACAGAAGAAATGGGGCTTGGAAAGACTTAAGAATGCCCTTGGAAGTGATAACTACTTTGTCGGATACACCAATTCTGGCAAAACCTCATTGGCATTGGCCATGGCGCAGAGATTTGTTGGAGAGGTTCCGATCCCCCATTTACCGCAGAGGAAACTGGGAATTTCGAAGTTTCCGTGGCAAACTCAACGTCCGTTCACATATGAATTGGATGGGGAAAAAATTGTCAACGATCTTCCTTCGTATCCTGAGAAAGGGAACGGAACCTATGGATTTCTCAAGTATAAGATGCTGAATAAGGTTTTGGCCGGTGGTAAGGTTCTTTTAAAAGATCCGGGTATTTATAACGCGAGACGAGTGGTAGCTTCCAGACCACATCATGTGATCAGTTTTGGCGGCCTGGTTGTACTTGAAAGGGATACCAATCATTTGATTGCATGGCCCGTTGCAGGTGATGCTTTTGCGAAAACACGGGTTTATTCTTCACTCGAAAAGGTTATCCAACAGGCATCCATCAAGCCAGGTGAGAAGCCATTTGAACAAGTCAATCGGTATTTCTACCATCAGCCAGAACATACTAACGTGGGGTACACCACACACATCTTCAAACTTCATCCGGGAGGGCTGACTATAGCGATTCGTGGCGTTGGTATTATCCACCTTCAATCTTATGGCCGAATCCCCCCAGAAGGTGTGACAATTACAGCCCACGTGTTGAACGGCATTGAGATTGCCACCAGAGGGAACATCTTGCCATACTTACGTGATACCAACGAGAAGAGCCGTAAGGCGGAAAAAATTGCAGAAGCGGAACTAAGCACAACTCGAACGCATTGATGCATCAAAAGCGAACGATAGACGCAAAAAATACCATGTAAATAATAGTAATAATAGTAATATACATAAGTTAGAAGCTCTGGCTATTCCGCATAGTGTCAGTCGGCCTACCCCCTCCCGCGCGCCTCCCAGACCCCACCTCCGTCCCAAAAACATCGTGTGGCTTTAAATTGGGAGGTACGATCAACGCTTCATTTTGATTGTTGCGATAGGGGATAGAATGGTGAAGCCATCACAGCAGTGTCAACGATGCCATTTGCCACTTGTTGCTAATGAAACGTTACGGGAATTGAATTTTACTCAGACAAATTTGTTAACAAATCGCCATGACATAACACGGTCGAAACACAATGGAAGACACCCAATAATTCGACCATCTACTGATTCGCGGTTTGGTAGCAGCAGAGCGTTCCAGAACCCTGGAGAATCTTATGTCGTCCTAACTGATTCTATTTTATCCGGTTCAACAAGTAATAATAAGATTGACGAGTCCGCTAAAGATTCCGGTTCGTTATCTCACCGTATTGACACTTTGGAGGCGTTATTTGAAGCATTATCGTCCAAAAGCGATATCGATTATCCTGTCTGTAGTGACTGTGCTGAGCTTATTCGGGAAGGGTTGAAAAATAAATACGAAGAGTCGTGTGATGAAAGAGATGTTTATATAAGTTTCTTGAATAAACTGAAAGACCAACCCGGTCAGGGATCAGAAGAAGTTGAGGAGCTGATGAGGGACATACAAGAGCTGGAACAAGATAATGAAACTTCTTTAAATGAATTGAAGGAAATGGAAAAAGCCAGAGCTGGAGTTGAATCAGAATTAGAGCTTTTGCGGAAAGAATCGGACAATCTAAGCAAGGAAGAAGAAGCTTTTTACGCACAGCAAAATAAGTTCACTCTCGAACTACAGCAGCATAGGAGTGAAAAATTTAGGGTAGATTCCCTATATGAGTATGAATCCAATCAGTTGCAACGACTGCAGAAAATCAACGTTTACAACGATGCGTTTTGTATTGGACACGATGGCTATTTTGGTACAATCAATGGCCTTCGATTAGGGCGGCTAAGGGAGAAAAAAGTTGAGTGGTCTGAGATCAATGCGGCTTGGGGACAGTCGTTATTGTTGTTGGCAACCGTTATTCAAAAGCTCAATTTCAAGCTAGTTGGTTACCGCCTACGTCCATTAGGTAGTGTTTCCAAAATCGAACGATTAGACAATGATCCCAAGACGGGACAGCCGACAAAGCCAGTTATTCTAGAGCTATATTCTTCAGGGGATTACTCATTTGAAAGGCTACTCAATCACAAGCGTCTAGACGCGGCAATGGTTGCGTTCCTGAACGTTTTGAAACAAGTTGGTGAATATGTTGAGCGTCTCGACCCAACGTTGAAGTTGCCATATGTTATCGATCAGGACAAGATCGGCGGATGCAGTATCCGCTTGAGTATGAACTCATCTAACGAATCATGGACGACCGCGTGCAAATATGTTCTGACAAATGCCAAATGGATCTTAGCATACGCCAGCACACGATAAGCTATTTGTGGAATTCTTTCCGCATCTTTACGATAAGGACATCTGAGGAGTTCTCGCTTGGTGGTAAGAGTCTAGCTATACGATATTCTTTTCGTGTGTGACGGGCCTTCAATTTCAAGTTTATTTGATGACTGCCTATTTTGGATTCTGCCGATCTCGCGCAACATGTATCGCCACAACCCGATTAAATCTTGTCAAAGAATTGAAATATCCCATACCCAGTAATCTATGAATAAACAGTAGGAATAGCATATCAACGGGATTACTGGGATTGAAGTCTTAAAAATAGGATGGATTACATGTGCTTCGTCACAAGCTGCCTGGCGCCTGCAAGGTTGTCGATCGCGATGGTCTTAGGTATCGACGATCCCGTTGTGTACATAGATTTATAAATACTGACGTCTATCGTCTTCAACATATTACTCTTTCAAGATGAATAAATTATTCATTGCATTTGGTGTTGGACTTACTCTTTCTACGGTGGCCGCAGATGGCTCTCCTGCCCCGGGAGTCGTGGGTTTTGAGATCTACCGATCTCATCGGCCACCTCTTCGCAACTATCAGGTTTACAGCGATTCACTGGGTGCAGATTTGTTGAATAAAGAATATTACTATGGGGCAGATATTGAGATAGGTACTCCTGGCCAAAAATTGAACGTTCTTATAGACACCGGGTCCAGCGACCTATGGGTTATTTCCACGACCAACAAGTATTGTGCCACGAACACGAATCAGAGACTAATTGAAGAAGGCGGAGATTACATGGATTGTACTGAGTCAGGGACACTTAATTCGAATAAATCTTCAACTTTTAAATATGATGATACGAACAAATTCCACATTCAGTATGCTGACTCCACATACGCTAAGGGCCGGATGGCGACCGACGTGGTCAACCTGGGTGGAACAGAAATTAAGGATGTTGTTTTTGGAGTGGCAAATGAAACGAATTCGATTGCAGTTTTCGGGATAGGCTTGCAGGATTTAGAATCGTCCGATAAGCCTTACGACAATTTCCCCATAATCTTAAAGAAACAGAAGAAGACAGGCAGTACGGCATATTCGCTATGGTTGAACGATCCGAACTCCCAGAATGGAAATATATTGTTTGGGGGTGTGGATCACAAAAAATACTCGGGTGATTTGGAAACTGTACCAATCGTGAATACAGGAAACCAAGATAAACCGAAAAGACTTGAGGTTATACTTTCGAGAGTATCTATGAAACAGGACAGCAAGTCGGATGGCGAAGAACTAATGGCGGGGAATATCCCCGTTTTGCTCGATTCCGGGACTACTGGTTGTGTGCTTCCCAAGGACTTTACCGATTACATTGGTCAAATAATTGGGTGCCAATATTCCCATGGGAGATGTCTTGTTCCTTGTTCTGACATCGATCAAGACACGCTATTTGAGTTTGACTTTTCAGGACGAAATATTCAAGTGCCATTATCATATATGTTTAGACCATATGCTGAAGACTACTTTTCTAATGGCGACACTGCCTGTTCATTGGACATGGGAGGCGGCGACTCATATATCTTAGGGGATTCATTTTTGAGATCGGCATACGTCGTTTTTGATCTGGATAATCTCGAAATCAGCTTAGCTCAAACAGTCTACAATCAAACTCAGAGCGATATCCTGCCCATTAAGTCATCAGTACCAAATGCAAAGAAAGCGAAACATTATTCTAGCACAGCTACTGCAGCGCCAACTGTAAATACGGGGACACACTTTCCTGGAGTCTCATCCACTCTGAACCCCACCAATACACTGGACCCGACCTCAAGAAGCGCAAATAAATTTGACAAGAGATTTGAAAATAATTCCTCGCGTACAAGTTTGCCCTCGTCTGCTGCCGAAACCACGGCCAAAGAAATAGTTTCTGGTATCTCCAGTCTTCAAACTCCTTCATTATTTCTAAGTTTGACTGCAATTTTGGCGCTCATTTGCTTTGCATAGATTTGATGCCAGCAAACTTTACCCAGGCTCTAATGTTAAGTACGCATATAATAGAATAAATTTCGGGTAATGGTACTCGCGTACACAGTCGACGGCAAGTAGGGGGCGGTATTCACGCCAATGCTATCGTGATTGTTCGGCTGCCGGTGCCATTTCCGCAACGTAAAAGAAGGGGTGGTGAAACAACGCTTCAACCCGAAAATGTTTGCCGGGAGATCTCAAGGACAACAATAAATAAATAAATTAAATGATGTTGGAAACTGTGGAACTGCAACAAAACCATTTGAACGACCCCATCCTCATTGACTTATTATAGGCCAAGCTCCTTAAGGCTCCCTGTTCTCGCGCTGGTGACAAACAGTCCTAAACACCTCCTTTACTGTCTCACCCCTTTGGTGGTTCGTCTTTGTTCGGCACTCGGTTAGTTACCCTATACGCATAAATTACGCACACACCAACATGCACAGTTTCACTTTAAAAAATTAATTATGCGCCAATGATTGCTATGCGCATCCATTGAAACGGTTCAGCGGTTAGTCCCACAATACGTTGCTAATGGTTCAGAAAGGTGAAGGGTATCGAGGGGGCACTGCCAGGTTTCAATAATAACACCAGCCTGACGTATATGGAACTTCAAAGTGGTGCATTTCTAGGCTTGCTAACTACTCACTGCCCACTTTTTCTTTAAAGCAGCTATGATCCGGAAAAGGAATCCGGATTGTCGATCAGCGATGATCATTTGAGGGCGGTACTTTAGCTGTTTTATGTGTAAGAAGGCTATAAATAAGCAACAGTGTCATGGTTCATTGAGTAGATCCAGTCGGTATAAATGAAGTATCCAGTCATATTGATATCTGCTCTTTTGCCAGGAATAGTAATCGCCAATAGCTCACTACCACCAGATGTTGTGGGATTCGGGATCCGAGGATCCTATCGAAGTCCTGTTAACCACAAGCGGGACGACGACAGTTCGTTTGACATTGATTTAGAAAATAGATACCTGTACTATGCTGCCGAAATAGAAGTCGGAACGCCTGGTCAAAAGATGAATGTGTTACTGGATACTGGATCTAGCGATTTGTGGGTTATTTCAAGCGACAATGAATATTGTGCGAGTAACCAAGATGAGTTGAGCGACGGAAACCACATAAATTGTAAAGAATCGGGAACATTTGACCCTAGCAAGTCTTCAACTTTTAAAACAGACGATGACAACGACTTTTCTATATTGTACGGTGACACTACATTTGCCAAAGGATCTATAGTATCAGATAACATCAATATCGATGGAACGACAATAAAGAATGTGAATTTTGGCGTGGCCAACGACACAAACTCTACTCAAGCAGTTTTTGGAATTGGGCTTCAGGGGTCAGAAACAAGTGATAAACTTTACGACAATTTTCCAATGATTCTGAAAAAGCAAAAAATGATTGACAGCACTGCGTATTCATTATGGCTGAATGACCCGCATTCGAAAAAAGGTAGCGTATTGTTTGGAGGCATCGACCAGAAAAAATACTCTGGGAGCCTCGAAACTGTTCCAATTGTCAAAAACGACGACTCAAAAGACGATAGTCCAACAAAGTTCGTTGTTGTCCTTTCTAGTGTGTCTCTTAAACAGGATAAGCACTCTCAGGCGGAAACCGTAATGGATGGCAATGTCCCTGTTCTGCTTGATTCAGGTACTTGGGGAAGTACGTTGCCAAAATCGTTGGTCGACTACATCGTCAAAATCATTGGATGTAGATACGATGGTGGGAGCTGCATCCTTCCATGTTCCAACGTTGATAAAAAGGCCCTTTTTGAATTCAACTTGTCAGGAAAGAAGATTCAAGTTCCGTTCTCGGATATGATTACCCCTAGTCGAGATATGTCTAAGAAAGATCCATATTACTACTCTAACGATGAAATGGCATGCGAGCTCGGACTAACCGGGGGCAAGGATAGCTTTATTTTGGGAGACTCGTTTCTGAGATCGGCTTATGTCGTCTATGATTTAGAAAATCTTGAGGTTGGATTGGCTCAGACTGCGCATGATGAAACGGAGAGCGACATTGTCGCAATTCGTTCGTCAATTCCTAATGCCAAAAGGGCACAGAACTATCATAGCACCAAATTTGCAGGTCAAGTTGACGTGAACACAAAAGTTGGTTTTAAAAGCGCTACTAAAATGTTAGACTCTGGTGTGACATTGAATCCTACACCCGGGGAAACGGGAGGAGAGAAAGACTCGACCGCAACAGCGACATCGTCCGACGCGGAAACCTCTTCTTCAGTATCGCATAGTTCCACTATAGCTGCCTCCGATTCTTCTTCTGGAGCTGCAACTTCAGCTTCAAGTTCAAAAAGAAAACAAGTTTCGGAACCGGCATCGACAAGGACTATGTCCAAAGCTGCACATTCTGGAACTTCTGCACTTATGTCTGGAAGCTCCACAATAAAGACAAATTCTCCTCGTAGTTCTGCAAAGACTTCGGCATCCCAGTCTGGCAGTACAGCAAAACGTACTGTTTCGGGCTCGTCAACAGGCGTTAGTTCGGTCTCGGACTCTGCGTCTGTCAGCTCACATGTTGGACTCTCATATTTATTTGTTAGCATTATTCCACTGTTCATTCTGATCTCGTGTATTTAAATAACGGAATTGCATCAATATCAAGACCTATTATACAACTGCATGAGGGACCATGGTAGCCTAGACTTCCAGAGGTATTTAGAACCGGTGTAAACCCCATATCTTCATACCGGCAGTGAGCACGCAGTTTGGAACCACTGTTAAAGCTTGAAATTGTGAAAAATTTCCGGCAATCAGTGCGCTGATAAATCTCGAACGTTTACAGGAATATATATTAGTGACAAGAGCTCGCGCGTTAAACAACAGATTATACTTTCAGTTAGTCCCACCTTAATTTTTTTTTTTTTTTTGTGCGCTCTCACCTTGGTCATCAACCAACACAATAGTGTGCACGTGTAGAATTCAATTTAATTTTACGTACGTACGTACGCCGTTGTAACGGCAAGCCGCGCAGATTCTGGTGACTAGGAAATGAAATGCATACGCCCCGTTGAAGATACTTCTACTTTGGGAACCGTTTCTCTTTGTTTGGCGTTATGACGAGTCGTGTCTTAAACTCATCATTTCCGTTTCTGGTTCGGCTTCTGTCGCTTCAGATATAGCCACTCCCCGAGAGAGCCCAAGGCTTTGCATTTAATTCAGTTTTCTGTCGATGTGATAATAGAGTGCGCTCTATAGAATGTTTGATAGCGGTCTTTGCTACGTACTCGTTTTCGATTTTTTTTTTTTTTTGGCCTCTCTTTTTTTTTTTTTTTTTTACGTCAAAAAAGGAATCGGTCATGCTGATCAGGGCGATCACGCAAGGCGGTTCAGAGGCTGCTTGAAATTAAAAGATTGATAAAAAAATTTGCCAGTGTAATGGCATTATTTATATAAATATGGACCCCTACCTGAATCTAGACTCATAATGAAATTAGCATCACTATTTACTGTAACTCTCACAGCATCGTGGGTCGTTGGGAAAGAACGAACCCGCTCAGGGGTAGTGGGTTTTGAAATCCGCCAATCTGGATACCATGCTCTACACAAACGAGATCAAATGTTGGAGGCTGGGCTCAATAATAAGAATAGTTTCTATTCGACAGAAATTGAAATCGGCACCCCAGGTCAGAAACTGAACATTATGATCGATACAGGATCTAGTGATTTGTGGGTTATTGCGGAGGATAACAAATATTGTGCAACGAGTTCAGACCAAAAGTTTACTGTAGAAGGTGGAGACTACGTGAATTGTAAAGAGTCTGGTACATTCAATTCTGAAAAGTCATCAACTTTCCAGAGTGAGGACAACAATTACTCAATCCATTACGTTGATTCCACCTTTTCCAAAGGAACAATTGGTACCGATATTATCAACATTGGAGCGACAACGGTCGAGGACGCCCATTTTGGCGTAGCAAACGAAACAAACGCAACTCAAGCAATTTTCGGGGTTGGCCTACCATTATTGGAAACATCTGATAAGCCCTATGACAACTTCCCCATGGTTCTGAAAAAGCAAAACATTATCAGTAGCACGGCCTATTCGCTGTGGCTGAATGATCCAAAGGCTAGAGAGGGGAACGTTTTGTTCGGAGGTGTCGACCAGGAAAAGTATTCTGGTGATCTGGAAGTTGTTCCGATTATCAACGCGGACCCATCTAAAAGTGACAAACCGAGAAAGCTCCATGTTGTACTCTCCGGGATTTCATTGAAAGAAGATGAAAAAGCCAAATCCGAGGAAGTCGCCAGTGGGAATATTCCGGTTCTGCTGGATTCTGGTACCAGTCTTTCTAGACTTCCTAAAGAATTTGTGGACTATGTCGTCAAAAAAGTTGGGTGTGGATATTATCAGAATGACTACAGTTGCACGGCTCCATGTGCTAGTGTTGATCAAGATGCGTTTTTCGAATTTATCTTTTCCGGAAAGAAAATACGGGTCCCATTCTCAGATATGATGTTACCGCTTAGAGACTTCAGTACTGGTGAGCCGTTCTATTATTCAAACGGAGAAATGGCATGCGAGCTCGAAATGATAGGGTCAGAAAACTCGTATATCCTGGGCGATTCATTTTTGCGGTCGGCCTATGTGGTGTACGATTTGGAAAACTATGAAATTGGTCTCGCGCAGACTAAATACAACCAGACCGATAGTGATATCATTGCTATTGAATCGACAATACCCAATGCCCAAAAGGCTCAGGATTACTCAAGCACAAAGTATGACACAAAGCCAACAGTTAATACTGACGCCAGCTTTTCTGGACCTACGTCTACATTAGGACCCGGTGTGGTCATGAACCCTACAGCGGGGAAGCCTGGGAAGTTGCTAGGTAGAAGAGCTGCAAAGGCCACAAAAAGCGTGAACGCGGTACCGGCAGTCTCCTCCACGATATTGCCATCAAGCGATAATATGTCAGTTTCCCAACAGAGCCAACTGCAAGTAAATGAGAATGCTGCGGCTATTGCCCAGACTAGCTACATCTTATACTCCATAGTCTGTCTAGTTGCCATGACTGCACTTTGTTGAATGATACCAGTCTATTGGCAACTGAGCAGTGAGTATTGCCACAAGAGCCAATTATAACTCGAATCTGGATGAAAGTAAACAGTATGTGCGTACTGTAATTTACGCAGTATCATTGTCTGCGTAAGGTAGGAGATAAGATCTGAGTGACGTTACTCCCCGTTAGTAATAAGATCCCGTTTTTCTTTCTTTTTTTTTAATTTTTTCTTTTGGGTCCGAGCCGCACCACCGGGGATAGATAATACAAAATTATTTTTTTCATTCGCCACATTGTAAGGTGCAGTATATGCAAGGACCATGCTGGTAAAGAAACGAGGTACGTTCAGATCATCACAGTGGAATAATTGTATTACCCATTTGCTAACTAGTTTAGATGGCGGCATGGAACCGTTTGAGAAAGGGAAACTCCTTTCGAGGATCCAGCGCCTGGTATTTGGGCTGGACCAGGAACACATGGAATCATTCTGGCTAATTGATCGAGTGGTCGATGGGATTTACTCTGGGGTACAAAGTCGTGATATTGATGGATTGCTCTCAGAGACAGCTGCAAGTATGACCACAGTTCATCCGGATTTTTCATTTGTGGCTTCACGGGTGTTGGTATCAAGACTTCATAAAGAGACGGAACCAAAATTCTCTGAGACGATCAAGAAGCTCTACAATTACAAGTATGAAAAAACCGGGGCTGATGCAGAGAAAATTTCGCGGGAGACGTATGAAGTTGTGCAAGAGCATGCTCAAGCGCTGGACCAGGCAATTGACTACTCCAAAGACATGGAATTTAGCTTTTTCGGTTTCAAGACGTTAGAACGAACATATTTATTGAAAATCGGTGATAGAGTTGTTGAGCGGCCACAGGACATGTTAATGAGAGTTGCGGTTGGCTTACATGGTAGCGATTTGGACAAAGCAATTGAAACGTACAAATTGATGTCAGAACGCAAGTTTATCCATGCTTCACCGACGCTATATAATGCTGGAACAGTACATCCGCAAATGTCTTCCTGTTTCCTGGTAGGAATGAAGGAGGATTCTGTGGACGGCATTTTTGATACACTCAAAACCTGTGCGATGATCTCAAAGGGAGCTGGTGGAATTGGAATACATGTTCACAATATTCGGTCGAGAGGGTCCTATATCAAGAGTACGGGGGGGTTGTCCAGTGGGCTTGTTCCCATGCTAAAGATTTACAACGATACAGCTAGATATGTTGACCAGGGAGGTAACCGGCGGCCAGGAGCGTTTGCTATATACTTAGAGCCGTGGCATGCCGATGTGTTTGAATTTTTAGACATGCGCAAAAATCATGGGAAGGAAGAAGCTAGAGCAAGAGATTTGTTTTATGCATTGTGGGTCCCAGACTTGTTTATGAAAAAAGTGGAGAAGAATGAAGAATGGTGTTTGTTTTCTCCTGATGTTGCACCCGGGTTGAGTGATGTTTATGGAGACGAATTTGAAGAATTATATGCGAAATATGAAAGCGAAGGGAAATTTACGCACAAAGTAAAAGCACAAAAGCTGTGGCATTCAATTTTAGAGTCACAGACTGAAACAGGAAACCCATTCATGGTATATAAGGACGCCTGCAATAGAAAGTCCAATCAGAAAAATGTTGGTGTGATCAAATCATCTAATTTGTGCACTGAGATTGTCGAATACTCATCGCCTGATGAAGTTGCGGTGTGTAATCTGGCGTCGGTAGGCTTACCAAGTTATATCGTGAGAGAGGAAGACAGAATTTGGTTTGATTTTAAACTCCTTCATCGAGTAGTCAAGGTGATTGTAAGAAATCTCAATCGAATCATTGATATCAACAGCTATCCTATTAAAGAGGCGGAAACCAGTAACTTTCGACATCGGCCGATTGCGGTGGGCGTTCAAGGTTTGGCTGATGTGTTTATGGCATTGAAAATTGCATATGACTCCGAGGAGGCCTCGCGGTTGAATATAAAAATTTTCGAAACGATCTACCACGCCGCAGTCGAAGCATCGATTGAGCTCGCAAAAGAAACCTGCCCATATGATACCTACGAAGGCTCACCGGCATCGGCAGGACAACTCCAGTTTGACCTTTGGAACCATAAGCCAACTAGCTTATGGGACTGGGATAAGCTCAAGGCAAAACTCGCGAAGCATGGGATGCGGAATTCTCTACTAGTCGGGCCAATGCCAACTGCGTCAACGTCCCAAATTCTCGGATTTAATGAGTGCTTTGAGCCGTATACTTCTAATATCTACTCTCGAAGAGTTCTTTCTGGAGAGTTTCAAATTGTCAACCATTGGTTGTTGAAAGATCTCATTGAACTGGGTCTTTGGAACAGCTCGATGAAAAATCAAATCATCGCAAATGACGGTAGTATTCAAAACATTCCATCCATCCCGGACAAGATAAAAGCTGTCTACAAGACTGTATGGGAAATTTCTCAGAAAACGATCATTAACATGGCAGCAGATCGAGCCCCGTTTATAGACCAGTCACAGAGTCTGAACATCCATTTGAAAGATGTTACAATGGCCAAGTTGACCAGTATGCATTTTTATGGATGGAAAAAGGGGCTCAAGACGGGAATGTATTATTTGCGTACTCGTGCAGCCTCAGCACCTATCCAGTTCACTGTTGACCAGGAAAGGCTGGCTGAAAGCATGGACGTACGGGTGCCTGAGACCAAAGTGGAGAAGCTGTTGGGTAAACGGAAATACGTTGAACCGTTGGTCAATGAATCTGATGTTTCCTCAGACATCACTGACCATGATGACAAGGAAGAGAATGGCAAAGTCCCAAAATTGCGACGCACTTCTTCTGTCAATTCTTCCGACCAACCTCAATTAGCCACAGCTAGAAGGAAATCTTCAAGTTACAATATTTATTGCAACAGAATTCGTGGGTCCATCCAGTACTACGATGACCACTGTGATATGTGTTCTGGTTAATGATTTTAACGATATGATGATGAAATGACACACAACTTTTTGTATATAACGAGTTTAACATAATCTATACCCTTCTCATTTATTAATCAAATCGAAATCTCCTTCCCCGTGTATTCTGTTGAAGCCCGCACTAGCTATGTGCTGGACAGGGTGTTTCGGAATTGTCGGCCCGAGAGGTTTTAATTTTGTACCTTCCCGACCACTGCGGACCCTTTGGGTTCTAGTAAAATCAAGTCTTTACCAAAATTCAGCGTCAATAATGGACATAGAACGGGAGAGTATAGATTTGAACCGATTTGGAGCTGATGACGAAGAAGCGGAAAACCTTTTGCATGATTACGAGCGTAGCGGAGGGAGCTCGGAGACGGCGCTCAACACCAGCGATAGTAATAATGAATCTCAAACTTCGTTAAGATTAAGGAGAAGCTGGTGGAGAATCTTGATGGATGGACCCGACAAGTTAATCGAGCCTCATGTTACCATGCTATTCTCGAGGGTTCAAGAATTCCCACATAAGCTATGGGAAAGATTTTCCACTAGGTCGCTTCACATATTTTTGGGAACGACACTTTGCATTTGGACGATTGTTTTTTACATGATCTCTAAGCATTCTATTCTGGCCGCGCCATATATTGATGGTGACGAGGCTGAACTGATTGGTTGCAATCTTGTGCCGAAAGTTTGGCGAGGAAAAAATGCCAAGTGCGGTGTTGAAGGGGAAGACTGCATACATGGAGGAGAACTCAAATTTAAATGTTCCGCAGATTGTGTCAAGGAATCCTGGACATATTCGGAAACTCCGGTTGGAACGTTTGAGAGTATCTACAGGCCATTTGTTGTGGGCGGAGGTGGATACAATGGGACTTATCGAGCAGATAGTTTTGTCTGTGGAGCTGCAGCACATAAAGGAGTTGTTAGCGACTTCACCGGCGGTTGTGGCGTTTTGAGGTTTACCGGAAGACAAACTAATTTTGAGGCGGTCAAGGGTCACTATGGAATCGAGTCGATTGGGTTTGACTCTGAGTTTCCAGAGAGTTTTGAGATTTTGAGCACATCTGGGATGAAGACTAGCGGGTGCGGTGACTATCGATGGACGATAATTGGATTCAACATTGTCGCATCGTTTGTGTACGGATATTTTGTGTACAATGCACATGGATTTTTTTGGCCATTGTTTATAATGGGATTTTGGACAGTGGCATTAGCATCGAACCCACCATTGGTCCTATCTGGGAGCGACACTGAGCTTGTTGATGCAGAATTGGTTTCCCTCGCATTCAGGAGACTACTTCCTGGGCTGCTCGCAGGGTATGTGATATATGTATCTTCAGTGAAGGGCCAGCTGGTCGGACTGCGCGCCAATCTGAGTCGCTCGATATTTTGGCTTGTTGGATATTGGATGGGTATTCTGGAGAATTATGTTTTTGGTCATCTTCCTTTGGATCGGCTGACGGTTCATGATCTCAATGCTCAACCAGGCGCGTGGTTAGCGGTAGGAACCATCGTGGGAACCATCGTCGCGATTGCATTTGGCCAGGCATATATTATTTGGAGGATGGGCAAATTCAAGCCATACATTTTGTTATATTTGGGTATGATCGGTGGGTTGCTTGTCTTGAGCTTCTTCCCTCACCAAACGCTTCGTGTGCATCACTATATTATGGCATTGTGTCTTCTTCCAGGAGTCGGCTTCAAAACCACCCCAAGTTTGTTTTATCAGGGCATTTTGGTTGGCCTCTTTGTGTCAGGAATCTCGCGGTGGGATTTCGACTCGATTATCCAAACATATGAACAATTGAGACGAGGTGCACCTGCCCTGGTCGGTGGCATCCCAGAATTCTTCGAGCCCACGCGCAATGCGACTGATATTATTTTGCACTGGTCACAGACAACAAACAGTTCATGGTGGGACCGCTATTCACTCTTGATTAATGATGTGGAACGATATAGAGGGACGTGGACGAATTTTTCTCTCTCAAACTGGATAAACGCAGAACTGGGCAATGACACTCAACCGTTACGTTACTATGTGCGCGTTGCTTTTGCATCCAAGCGTACCACCGGGGATTATACAAAACCAGGCGTTGTTGATCTTATTAATGATGCCAATTGGACGAAGCCCGTAGATGGTGCAACGTAGACAAGATTCATAGTCCATTTTGTCTTAATTTATTAGTATAAAAAATATTATTTAACCCTCACGCAAAAAAAATAAAACGTTATCATCTAGCACTCTAGGTCTTGGCTTTTTGTATGGCGATCCATAGCTGAATGTGACAATCACTCTATGATCATCGGTCCAATTGCAACATAGTTATACCATTACCATGAATAGGCTCGGGCACACCTCCGCACGTTCACGGCAACCGACCCAATTAACTACCCTCACCCGCCTATCGCATACTCACCCGCACACACATGCGGAGATTTGGTTACGTCAACCCGCATTATCGGGCACGTGGCCGGTGGTAACCGCCGGGAGCGGTGTACCGACGCCGATCCTAAACTCGACTATAAAAAACAGGGGAGAGAGACCTTATCTCCGTCCGATAGCATTAAAACAGTTTCACAGATATAAATGCACTACTCTTCAAAGCTACTCCTGCCGTTGAGTTTGGGCGGGCTCCTTACGGCCGCATTCAGCTTGGGCAAGGAGCAATTGGTCCTACGGAACGAGGACGATGGCCACCATGAAACATGTCCGGTAGACACTCCATTGTCTTGCAGTGGAGGATCAAGCAGTTGTTGCTATGAAGCGGACAATGGGGTGTTCCTCTTGACTCAATTGTGGGACTACGATCCGGCAATCGGACCTGATGATCTTTTCACGATCCACGGCTTGTGGCCTAATAAATGTAAAGGTGGTTATGACCAGTTCTGTCACCCAGCTTGGGAGATTAAGGACGCAAAGAAGGTGTTGCAAGAAGCGGATAGACAGGATTTGATTGATGAAATGGAAAAAGTGTGGAAAGATTTGAGCGGGACTGACTCCGATCTTTGGTTACACGAATTTAACAAGCATGGCACGTGTATGGACTCATTGAACCCAGATTGTTACGGTTCAGGCGACAACCCACATCAAAACGCGGTTGATTATTACTCCACAGTTTTGAAATTGTGGAAGACGCTTCCAACCTATGAATGGTTGGAGGATGCTGGAATTAGCCCCTCCGAAAACGATACGTTTACCCTGCAAGAGTTTTATGACGCCTTGGGCAAGAACCTGGACAATGGAGAGGGTTCAATCAACTTAATGTGCGATAATCAAAACGCATTGACCCAGGTTTATTACCACTTCAAGCTGAAGGGAGCTGCTGTTGGCGGTGATTACGTTTCTACCAAGGCAGTTGACACATCGAGTTGCAAGGATGGCTTTTACTGGCTTCCAAAGGGTTCAAAGGGTACAAGACCGCCACACAACCCTGGAAAAGGAGACAAGGGCTTGCTGGTCCCCAAGGGCCAAAAGGGTTGTTTGATTTCAAACGGCAAATGGTACTCTGTAGAGTCTGGATCATGTGCCAAATTCGCAGTTGCAGACGCCAAATTTGGAGGAATTGAAATTCGCAGTAGTAAAGGGCCCTGTGACGTGAACAAAGATGGCATGTTTGAATGTAAGAAGGGAGGAAACACTGGCCAATTTACCAAAGACAATGACAGCATTGTGTACGGAGGTAACAAGATCTGGAGTGCCCAAGAAGTTCCCAGCGGGACCAAGCAAGTTCCCGTTTATTCTGGTGACGATAACTCAATTCAATTTGAAATTGAATTCAAGTAGACATATAGTCGCAAGCGCATTTCTTGATTATTAGGATGTATTCAGTAACGACCTTATATATTGTTGTCTCTGTCGAGTTTGGCCATGAGCTGACCGGAGCCGTATCGCAAAACGCAACGCCCAGATTACCGAGACCAACCTTGGCTTCTCGTTTTGTGTGACCACATTTTCAGGCGCATTTACGCCCATCGCGACTAGCAGCTTTTTCCGACTAGTGGTTGATTTTCGGTAATTTTCCAGTTCCTTTTTCTGATATGCACAAATTATTTTGAGTTCATCACGTCGCATCTTGACACGTTGATATGAGTACTTGAGAATGCAAATTTGGTTGTCCTTGTTTTTATCTTCAGGTTGGGAATTAGGTTCGGCTGATGATTGATGTTGAGATCGAGATTGAGCTTGTGTCTCAATCTGCGGTTGAGTTGGTGCTTGAACTTGAACTTGGGCCGAAGGTTGTTGCTGTTTCTTTAAAATCTCAATTTGATTCCGGAGGTCCTTATTTTCTTGTATTAAAGCTTGGTATTTCAAATCGGAGCTGTCGGCCGAGAATGGATCAAGTCGCGGAGAGAATGGATCGCCCTTTGATTCTATTGATGGTGATCGTAAAGACTTTAAAGCATTAGGTCGTGTGGGCGTTTCTGAATGGTGGGGGGCATTATTCATAAAAGGAATGGGAGATATCTCTCCGTCTAGATTCGGGCTTATTAGGTGCTCATCCTGAGGGATTTTGGATGACGCAATTGGCGCTGGAGATAAGCTGTCTTTGGGAATTGGATCAGTCGTATGCAGTTGCTCTGGAGGTCCTCTTTTGTTATCTGGGAGAGGCTGTGGAAATGGTGGCTCCTTTTCTTTCGAGAACCCGTTAGCTTCCAATGGTTTCGGATGAATTGGTTCAAACTCCATCTTTCCAGCTCCATTCAGGACTTCAGCTGGTTTGTCTTCTTCAGTTTTTTTCTTCTCCGGTTGAGAAGATTTGTTTTCGACTGTTTCAAGTAAGTTTGATTTTGCATTCCCTGGCTCGTGAAGCTCGTTCGGACGAGCTTTTGACGCCATTCTCTCCCCCTTCTTAACTGCATTTTCGTACTCCTCCAAGATATTGTTAAAGTCCTTGGCGTTTTCCAAGTTGGATCCGAGCTCCTTCAACCCGTGCTCGCTGAATGCCAATTGAGCGCGTAGTTCCGACAGGCTCTGCGACATCTCACTGATATCACACCCCTCATTGAGCCTATCTGACAGCTGGTACAACTGAAACTTGACATTAAAGTTGTTTTCCTGGATTTCCTCGTACCGGCTGCTGGTCATCTTGTCGCGTCTAATGGTGAACGAGACTACGCGTTGCGCAATATGATTCCCGGCACCCCGACATTCAAAGATGGCTCATCATCATTTCAGGGGTATCTTATCACTGAACGAGAAAGCACTGCTAGCTTCGTCTGTAGGAGATATGATAGATATGTTATGGTAGGAGCATTTGTGTAGTGTAGTATCGCGCATTTGATCTGGTTGTCGATTCAATGTGAGGATTTCAGTTACCGCCATGGCCATCTTAGCAATTCGGGCAAAAATTATGGATTCAATTGAGGGACTGATAACCACAATGGGCGGATCGATGCTCTCTCGTGTTATCATTCCTTTGTCTGTGAAGCAGCACTCATGCCGAACAAATATGCAAATACTGCATGATGTGGTGGGTCAAGATTCCGCAAATTCTTAATAATGCAGATATGCATATCCAGTGGTTAGCTCGTTTCCTGTATGACATATGACACTGTGGAGCTTTGAATTGGGGGGACAGTGTGCAGTTTATATACTAGAGTCAGTTTATTGTGTGTGAAATATTTGACTATGCATATCACTCTAAGGTCTGGTACTGGTTTATATTTCATCTTTTGTAGGGCACACCAGCTGGGTATATGCCAACGACAACGTCAAAACACTCCGATATAGATCTGTGCATATCGTCTCCGGATCCAATCTCGTATTAGGCAAGCCACATTAAATCTACTGCCGCCTCTGCAGATCCGTGCGCAGTGATTGGTTTGTAACACATGCATTGCATATAATATCAATCAACTAGCATACCAGTAAATGCCCCCCTACCATCCGGAAATTTTGTTTTGATTCCATCCGCTGCAGTAGCTTCGGAAAATGACAAACTTTCTTCAAAGTTGACAACTCACACATCTGCCATTATCATGGACCTGGTAGCTTCTCCTCAACTGCCGCAGTTTTCATTTTTTCAAAACATATTTACACATTCATTCGACGTTGTCGTTTCTGCCGAGGGCCAGCTCATGGAGAGCTCGTTAGATGAATTTGAAAAAATATTCAGTCAAATCCCGCTTCTTTGGAAAACCCAGATGATCGGGTCAAGTCCACTTACATACTTTATTCTATGTTTAAAGCAGCTTCACCTGAGCTTAAAGTTTTTTGGGGTCCGGGCCCGTCACACTCCGAATGTCACGATTTTCACAGTGGGCGCTCTGAAAGAGTACGGCATTGATGCCTCAATAGACCAAGTTCGAGTCATAAACAAAGCCACAAACCTTTTAATGTGGGCGAACAAAAAACTGGTCTACCAACATTCGGATATACAACTTTTGGTCGATCAATGGTCGCAGCTAACTTCTACTCCATTCTCACTGGAGACGAATTTTACAAACTCATTTTATTTTCGCCTCTACGATTTTGCTACCAATTCTCCCGAAGCATGCAGTGCGACCACAGATGACTTGTTTAACTCAATCTTCTTTGTTCTGGCTTTTATGAGTGGTGAGTTCAACGGCCGGAAATTTGCACTCTTCCAATCCCGTACACTGGCATACATTGAAACGTTAGCTCAAGCTCACAGCTCTGTGTCTACTGCAGAGCTCATGACGATTATTCTGCATGATTTCCGGCAACGAATCTTTGGTGATGTTATAAATCTCATCTGGACAGTCCTGTCAGATCGTTTACCTTGCCACGCGTACTCCATGTAACTTAATATATTCAGGGATCATGCACAAGGTTCATTGAGCCTCGCCTGTTGACGAGACTCGGTTTCGTCTGTTCTGCGGGTGGCCCTCTTTTGGCAGCGCTGGACAATGGCCTCGCAGAGCTACTTTTGCTTCTTTTCGGAGAAAAAAGAAGCTGCCGGAGGCACCACACTCAGCCTACCCAGTTGCGGCGTATTTTTGGAACCAAAGAGGGGTCCTTCGCGG
>JAJLUK010000043.1:36026-47276 GCA_030570055.1 Blastobotrys chiropterorum
CAAGTAGAGGTGGGGCGAAAAATCGATACCCCAAAAACGAATTGCGGCTATAAAATGCAGCGCAAATTCCGTATTTTGATCTTTTTTTTTTTTTTTTTTCTTCCCATAACCTTTCTCATCTGCCAATTATGAAAATCAGACGAGAAAGCGCCAACAACAAGTTTTACCACAGGCTCTTTTCAAACGCACTTGATGTGGTAAGCGCTTGTGAGGATTTGAGGGATGCGTCTTCGTCAGTTGCAGAGTTTCATAGCAATCTGACAAAGATTCCCTATCTGTGGACGAAGAATGTCAATTGATCCCGATGCCATTTGGATTTCCTTCTTTTGAGTTTACAACAGTTGCAATTGAGCCTTGGGTTTTTCGATCTCTCTACTGTCTCCTCCAAGCACTTTTTCATCTTTACACTTGACTACATTCAAAAATACAACCCTTATGCGTCGCTCGAGCAATTACAAGTTCTTAACAAGGCGGCCAACATCCTGCTACTAGTCTACGGAGTCGAGGCCAAATACACCTGCAGTGACTTAAAGGTGCTGGCGCTAAACTGGGACAACCTGACCGACAGTCCCTTCCCGGACAACAATCGGTTTTATCATGCCTTTTATTGCATTCTCTGCCATCAATCGTTTGGAGAGTACTCTGACCTGTCGTCGTTTTCTGTTGACGATTTATTTTCGGCCTTCATCTCATGTGTCCATATGACAAGCAATTTGGATCCTGGGAGAAAGTCGGCTATCATGGGATCTTCAACTCTACAGCAAATTGAGACGATCATTAACGACCACCCTGACCACACACCCCAGCAGCTTTATGAGGCGGTTCAACGGCATTATCGAAAGAAGATTTTTGGCAGCTCTGCAAATCTTGTTTCTATACTCTTGGACAACAACTCCCCGACAAAGTAAAGGCCGCGCGGGGCGGAGAGGGGCAAGGTTGAAAGCTTATTCAAACGCTATTTTAAACGCCCTTTTTTAGACGTTGACCTGTCAACAAAACCAAATGGAACAGGACTGGGAGCGCCAATTCTTTCACAACTTATTAGAATCGGCAACGGATGTGGTCACTGCGTGCTTTGACGTGGTGGGCGCAACTGAATCGGCAGAGACCTTTGATAAGGAACTGTCTATGGTCGCGCAATGGGCAAATCAACGGCATTCAAAAGAGCAAAGTGCGCTAAACTACTTTGCATTGTGCTTACAACAGTTCCAATGGAGCATGTCCTTCTTTGACGTCACTGCAATCGCTTCACGAAATGCAGTCATCTTTTCATATGAGTATTTGAAAAAGTACAACCCAAACATTGACAGGCACCAACTCCGCACAATTAACCAGGCCTCGATACTGTTGCTCCTCGCTCATGGCACAGGGACCACGTATCTAGATCTCAAGTTTATCATTCTGAATTGGAGCAACCTGACCGACACGCCGCTGCCACATGACACCAATTTTTATTGTGCCTTTTATTTCATCCTCAACGAGGTTGTCGAGACCCTCAACGTTGCCGATTTCACGGCCACCGATATGCATTCGCACATCGTTCCCATACTCGACTTGGCAGTCCGAAACATCCCCACCGATGTCTCCGCCCGTATTCGCGCCAACACCCTGAGCGAGGTCAACCAGATCTTGTACAACACCCGTGGCAGGAACAACTACGAGATTATTCAGACCATAATTGACACCTACAAGCCGAAGATATTCCGATCAACGTTAAACATGGTGTCCCTGTTACTGAGCGAAGACGAGTAGACTTGTTTTTTTATCTAATCTGTATGCATATTTTGTAATAAACCTATTTTCTTTCCCGTCCTCACAAATGGCACAGCCTCTCCTTATCCAGCTCAAAAAAAAAAAAAAAAAAAAAAAAAAAAAAAAAAAAAAAATAGTTCGCCTATTTTTAACTGTGGCGGTGGTGGCAGCGGTGGTGGCGTCGAAAACCCCCTATGATGACGTCGTACAGATCACAAATATATAATATTTCCAACCCAACCAACGCCCAACTTTCATCGGAGATAACTTCCCGGACACATTCTCTCACACACACATTGTGTCAGACAAGCATCACGTCTATAAATAGCCTCGGCAGACTAGCATCCAGCCCAATAAGAGCTTTCAGCCGGACATCTTGAAACGAGACCGCAGTTGGCATACAGCCTCATTGAGCAATAATTGCCCGAATAGGCAATTAATCCTCCCAGCAGGGTTAGGGCCAGGGCTAGGGGAGGAGAAGTTGCTTTTTGAGAGAAGGGGAACAATGACGTCAATGACGTCACGCTGGGGGAGAGAGGGAAAAAAATGAGCGGGCGACACAATAAAAACGGAGCTGCATCCACCCACGCACTTGAGCACAGGAGATAGGAACAGACGAGAGAGCGAGAGAGTAGTAGTAGACAGACCATGAGCTATTTCCTCAACAACACGAGCAGCGCCAGAAGCGGCGAGGCGGAGGGGTGTATTAATAGAAAGACGCGGCCGGCAAGCTTAAATTTGAGCAACAGCCGGAAGATTGCTACAAGCTCTGGGTTGCAGACGCCAAACTCGGCCACTTATGAGTCGTCGGCATCTGCTGCTTCGACAAGTTTTTATCAACCAGTTTCTGCCGGCGGGATAGGCCATATGGGAGGTGTAGGAGGCGGTGGATCCGTATCCATGCACACAAAGTACCGAACGCCTTCGTTACCCACAAACACGCTCAGCACAATGGAGGTTCCGGACAACATCCACTGTGTCACTTTGGATGAGTTATATGCCATATTAACAGATAAGACCATAGTGGGGGGTGGTGCAGGAGGAGGAGTGGCCTCCCCACCATCGCCAAATAGCTCCAAATCCAGCACACCAACAAACTCGTGTCTGATAATCGACACTCGGCCATATTCGCAATATTCTCAGGAACGCATCACCGGCGCGATCAGCGTCTGTATCCCATCTACACTATTAAAACGGTCCACGTTTGATATCAAAAAGTTTCTCGACTGTATGGCGCCCAACCAACGAAGCTATCTGTCTGATCTTTCCATCTACGACCATGTTGTGATATACGACGAGGCCTCGGCACAACTCACAAACTCGACATTGCTCTATACACTTACAAAGTTCTCCAAGGCTGGCACCATCGCGGGCAAATTGGGTTATCTGCAGGGCGGCATTTCAAGCTTTGGCGCCAAATACCCTAATCTAATAGACAAGACTAATCTTCTCGCCGAACAGCCAAAGTTAAAGTTGAACACTGAAATCGCTCCCCCACTGCCCACGGCGACCAATTTCCTCACTGGGTTTAGTCTTCCCAAGGAATCCACCCGCGACGGTCCCATGAAGGCGTTCTCATCTAACATCCGTGCAGAAATGGAAGTGTTTAATGATTCCATTGAAATTAATGTGCCCGGGTTCCTCAAGGAAAAATCGTCAATCCGCAATTCCCTACCACCGTGGCTAGCCGAAGTTCTCGAACAAGCCAGCGATTGTAAAGTCGTGGCATCCAAGTTTCACAAGTTGGAACTAACTGAACGAGATCGTTTGAAATGCGCGTTTGATCCGACATGCTATCATAATAGTGCCAAGCTGGCCGGAGTTGAAATGGGCACTAAAAACCGCTACCACAACATTTGGCCCTTCGATCATTCCAGAGTCAAGATTGTCTCTCCCTCTGCACCCGACGACTACATTAATGCCAACTATATCACCACCAGTTTGTCCAAGAAACGCTACATTGCAACCCAAGGGCCTCTGCCATCCACCTATAGAGACTTTTGGAATGTTGTGTGGGAACAAAAAGTGCCAGTCATTGTCATGTTGACCCCGGAACGTGAAAACGGGCTGCTCAAGTGTGACACATACTGGACAGACTGCAACTTCAACCGGTTCCACGTTGAACTCACATCGCAACAAACAATCACGTTGAACGAGTCATCAGGAGCAACCGTGGTTATCCGGAAATTCACCCTCTACAAGGACGGCAAGACTCATCACACCGTTCAGGTCCAATACTCCAATTGGCCCGATTTTGGCTCACCCGCGTCCGCCGGTGATCTTCTTGCATTATCCGCTTTAAAACAATATTACGTTGATCAGGCTGGTCAAATGGACCCAGAGCCATATGCATTGGTTCATTGCTCAGCAGGATGTGGACGAACCGGCACGTTTTGTGCAGTCGACACTTGTGTCGATTTTTTGAAAAACAATCAAAAAACTGCTAGAGACGATATTGTTTATCAGGCTGTCGATGATATGAGGCGGCAACGTTTATCAATGGTACAGAATCTACGTCAATTCGCGCTCTGTTACGAATGTATATTATCTTGGTGGGCTGAGCATCACCAGGAATAGTTGTAGCCTCATTATTATATTTATTTATTATTTATGACCACAGTAACTAGTCAATCTGAAAATCAAAAACGTCGATTCACTTTTACATTTTTTACGATACAGATTTTAATCGGGCTAAGTGTTGCTTCAATGACACCTTCATCACAGGATCAGTTACTGCATTATCTGGTAAAAATGTTGTTGGCTCGAAATCATCCTCGTTTTCCGCCACATCTTCAGAAATGCTGATGATTTGAGGTAACGTTTCACGAATGTTTTGATTTTGTGACGAAAGAATCATATTAATCAGGCCGAGGCATTGCAATTTTTGCTCCCTTGGTGAGCCCACATTATCATACCTTTCTAGCCATTTGTTCCAAATGTCCTCTGTCTTGGGCTCGAAGAAATACCAAGTTGTTTGTGGATCGTCAATTGCCATTCGACTTAACAGGCTGAAAATTTTCACAGCTGTAAATGCACTAGTGTCCGAATCGAACGTCTGTCCAATCAAGGTGGCTAAGAACCCAGTGTCCCGATAAATTGGTCCATATTCTGAGACCGATGATAAAATGTGCAGTGTATCTAATGTCTGACATAACGTCGTCAAGGCTTCAGGTCTAAGGTTTGGAATGTATGAAGTGAAAAGGGAGAAAAGTTTTTGCCCATAGTTTTCCAAAACTAGCTTGTATGATAGTTTGAAATAAGCAGTGAGGATATCCAGTAGCTCCATCAACATTTCTGTCGAGCTCTCTACCCCCTCAACTAGCCGGTCGAGTAGTTGAAACAACTGCAAATCTGGCTCTTTTGACATTTCCACAACACTTTTCCATAACGGCAGCGCGTCCTCATATAATAAATTATCAGCCTGCAAAGTTACCTGAAGAATTGGCGTCGAAATCTGCGGACATGGGTTTTGTGTTGCGTCAATTAGATTTGCTAGAATTTGTAAAACCACACCCTGTAAAACCTCTTCTTCCCATGCTTGTGGAATCATTTGTAAAACGGCATCAGCATAAGGGATTAAAGATTCAGCGCACTGTTCAATCAATATGGATAGGATCTTTAACAATTCCAGTTTCACTTCGACAGTTTTAACCTGTTTCAGTAATCTGAATAAGTGATCCACAATAGGGTTCAAATATGGTAAGAAATTTTCAGCAACAAACATGTACTCATCTACCATGTATCGTATGCCCTGTATTGCCTCCAGTTGAACGACTAGGTCACTGTTTTCTAGTAGACCCACCAGCAGTTCATATCCTCGAACTCGATTTTCTTTCGAGCATTTGACTGAGACCCACTCCGAAATGACATGACAAACCCTTCTTTTCAAAATGCTCGAATCGGTATTAACTGCTAACGGTAAGATTCCGTTGGGGAAGACTTGATCAAAGTCAACTTGTTCTTGTAACGACGCCGAACTCATCTGAAATGCTTGCAATGCACAGTCCTTCGTTAAAGCGTCGTTAGTATCATTGCTTAAAGCTAGTTCCAAGTATGAAACAACTTTGGGGACCATTTGCTGGTTGAAATTTGCCAGCAAA
Organism: Blastobotrys chiropterorum; assembly: GCA_030570055.1. Lineage (NCBI taxonomy): Eukaryota > Fungi > Ascomycota > Dipodascomycetes > Dipodascales > Trichomonascaceae > Blastobotrys > Blastobotrys chiropterorum. The sequence continues at coordinate 41,879 of JAJLUK010000043.1, forward strand.
TCTCCAAATACCTTGGCTGCCGTGCTCCGTAACTGGAATTCCCAAAGATCCCTCAGGTCCATAATGAAGAATTCTTCCGGGTCCTCCTGCCATAATTCCAAATCCTTTTGCTGTAACTTCATAAACTTGAGTAAGTTCTCCACAATCTTTACCAGAACCGATTCTTCGAATACAACGCCGTTCAAAATGTCAGTTGTTATCTTCACTTCTTCTCTATCGCTTTCAGTTTTGTATCTCATTTTGATAGTTCCGTGCCGTAGTTTGATCAGACTGTCGATTAATAATAAACTTCGGACCACAGTGGCCTCCCAAAATTCATCGTCCGCGCCATCATTGGGCAAATGCGACTCTAAAATGGTCATGTTTGTCTCAATCGCTTTTAACGAATCATCCCCCATTAGAACAAATGCCGCTCCTTGTCTACTAATCAACTTGATGTTCATTTTTCCAATCAACTTGATAAGCTTTTCAACCAATTCCGATCCACTACCGTTTTTGTATAAAGTTAGTAGTTCACCAAAGTGTCTGGTTGCCAAAGAAAAGGCCGTTCGTCCAATTTCTTCTCTATTCGCACGTTCATAACCCTCCACTAGCAACTTTGATAAGCACTTTAGCGTCATTACTCTCAATTCGGCCATTTCTTGATCCACTCCTATATTAATCCGCGCCCCAATGAATTGCTCATATTGCTGTACCAGTAACATCATGAACGGGTTTATCTGAGATTGCATCTTCGGTCTCGTCTGTCCAAATCGCACCATTGATAACTCCTTGATTGTATAATACAGCATCTTGAAACCATTGATCTTCATACGCACAGTACCACAATGCTCCAGCATTTTATAAATATCTTCCAGAAACCCCGGCCAGTCTCGAGGGAAGTCGATTCGGCCAATCTTTGCAACCGTCGACGCAATTTGGTCCATGATTCGCGGGTTACTTTCATCAATCAAGTTAAACAGTCTAGACCGGATGGTCTCCTTTTCTTCATTTGAAAGCGGCTTTGCTGATGTCTTCCGCCAATGCGAATTAATGGAATTTTTGAAGTAAATAGCTGCCTGCCATCGTATCTGTTCGTTCAACGTTCTATCGGCACACACCTGTTGAATAAGAACATGGAACCCTGGTTCATCCTCCCATATCCGTAGCTGTGACTCCGAGGCATTCCTGATAGAACCTTCAGGAGAGGAAACCCCTTCCAGACACCGAATTACTCCTGCAGGCTCCATACTAAAAAATAAAAAAGGTTGTTTCAGGTGGTGTTGGGCTTGGGACCTGAAATTTTCGAAACCACCGCAACCACCACAACTCCGCCGTGCCGGCCGTGGTGGGCAAACGAAAAGGTTGTAGGTATTATCGCCTACGCTGTAGATGCATCCAAATAGTCAATTTGGTAGAGAGTTTGAATAATAAGCTATGTTTTCGATGGCTAAGCTCTAGTTTTGACAAAAAACGCGCGGGGGTAGAGTGTTCAGTACGTAAGAATTAAACACTGGGATAATCATAGCGCTAAACGCTGGTTCTGCAAAAACCCGATAATTTACCATCTCTTTGACTCGTCACCTTCAGCCCATTCCTTCTCGGTATAACCTAATATCTGTTTGACCTTTTTCACCGTTTCAGGGTCTCCCGTGTTCTTCCCGATATTATCACTAATTTTGATAGCCGGGCTTCCATTAACCGCAGAAATTTTAATTACAATGTTCAATGGGGTTGACTTTTCACCATCATGTGTCTTGAAATCGTTTGTGAAGTACGTCCCAACGCCAAAAGTTGGAACTAATCCATACTTCTCCGCAGCCTCCTTATATTGGAGACACTTGTCCGCATTCAGACTGTCACTGAAGATGATCTTCTTGCTGTTTGGTGGATAGCCAAGTTTCTTATAATGTTCCGCTGCCTGTTTGGTATATTCCACTGGGTCTCCAGAATCCTGTCTAACCCCGACATAAACATCAGAAAAGGGCGGAACAAAATCCTTAAAAAAGTTGTCTGATCCGAAAGTATCAGTCAGGGCGAATCCTGCGGCTTGCTCCCCCATTGTCTTGAGCCAGAGCTCCATTGATGTCTTGTTGGCAGATTTGTAATCGCCAGTATATGCAGCGGTTCCCATCATCCATTCATGAGCCACAGTACCAATCGGCTTGAGTCCAAATTCTCGAGCAAAGTGAACATTCGAAGTGCCTGTTATTGACGATAACTTGTTCACTTCTTTTGCGCCCTTAATAATTCCTTCCAAAACTAATTGTTGAGCCTTATACGATCGTCTTCTTCTAGTACCAAACTCGGAAAAAGTGCATCCATGTTCCAATAGGAACTTTGCCTTGTCCGCTGCTTTAGAAACTTGGCCAGTATAATCCCAATTCGTATCCACAAAGCGGAAATACGCCTCTGAGATCAACGACAGTAACGGAATTTCATATAAAATGGTCTCAACCCATAATCCCTTAATTGCAACATGTAATTCTCCTTGCTCATTCTCGGTGATCTTGACTTGCTCTCGAGGTTTAAGCTGGAATCCGCTCAAATAGTCCAAATATCGCTGCGGAAGGAACGGCACCGCAGATGATAAGAAATTGATGTCTTCCTCAGTAAACCTCAATTTTTCCAACGATTCTACTTCAGCCACAAGCCAGTCAAACGCCTCTCTATTCATCTTCTTTTCGGGTGTCCGATTGGTAAAGCCATATTCAGCATCTATATATTCCATTAGCAACCGTTAGTATCTGGGTTCCTGCCACATATTCCACTCACCGGCATTGGGAAAATGATCAAGCACTGCCGCCTGCATCGTCAATTTGTACAGATCAGTGTCCAACAATGATCCAATAACATGGCCTTCAGAATTGCTCAGCATTGTAGTAGTTGTGGTTAAAAAGCGGTGATCGGATCACCTTTTTTTTTTGGTTTTCTCGGGCACAACTCCCGACGGAGCACGGCTATAAGCTCTGCGAGAATCGCACGGAACGTTTTGGAGCAACAATATTTGGAAATCACCGGCAGCAACAGTAAGATTGCTTAGTTTTGATGTTAGACACTGTCTTTCATATGCAGAGCACTCCAACAGAGATGTTCTTCGGACAAATTAAAAGAATTACTATTAATCATATATACATTTATTGACGTTTCGGACTAATGACTCCAAGAACCTTGTCAAAGAGGGTCTCGAGATTGTCTAATGAGTACTCAGACCCATCAAATACCTTGTCGAATGAGTGAATGTCCAACACTTGTTGACTATCGTCATCATCATCAACTGGCTCGTTGACAATGTTGGCATGCTGTTTGATACTGTACAGATGAGTGAGCTCAAAGTTGAAATCTTCCACATCAGTGGTTTGTTCCTTGGTATCATCAATTCGTCTTGTTTCAAGCGTACTCAGCCGACCGTGGATGTCCAAAAACATGAACCCGTTCGTTCCTGGAATAGACTGGATCGCAGATAACCCCTGAGTATTGTTCTCAATGTGGATCGGTAATGGACTGTCAATGGCAAATATAAATACCTTGGACTCAACCTTAAACTCCTTAGTGAAGTAATTCACACCCAATGCAATACGTTGATTAACAGTGTCATAAGCTATCAGTCGTCGTCCGCCCTGTGGCGCCTGCACTAAAATGGACCAGACTTGGCTGTCATTGAGTAAGTTCCATACTATTAATCTGGTTTTCGACAGTCCAACCAAATAGTTGCCAACAATCTTCAAAGACCGAACTCGGGACCCTAAAATGTTGCTCATGGTCCTATGTATTGTGAATTTCCCTGCGTCAATCACATATATACTGGTCTCAAATCCGAGGATGATGACGCTTGAATCTTCGGACCATGTCAACGAAACAGCAGAAGATGTCATGCCACCAGGGGGCAAAATCTTGCGAACACTCCATGCAATCGTTCGTGTCTTGCTTCCAATGTCACTAACGTTTGATGGTCTCCATAATCTAACACCTCCATCCTGTGCTGCAGTGACGAAGGCGTGGCCGTTGTAATATGATGGATCGGCAGGAGTAATGTCTAAAATTGTCTTGTTCAGACCATGTGGTGCAGAGACTCTGGTTGACAATTCCCACTTGCCACTCTTATCATTTCGGTGCCAGAATTTGAGCGAAATTTCTTTATCGTCCTTCGAAAGCAGGCTATCAATTGGAGGTGTCGCCGTCTCGTCAACAGTGGCCATCCATTTCCCGTCTCTGGTGAAACAGACATGCGTAACTTGAGGGTCTTCGATGAGTTCTTCCTTTCGCACTTTACCAGTTTGGATAGTGGATGCAACTGTAATGACACTGTCTTGCTCGTCTCTCGTGGTATCGTAAATCTGTATTTGGGATTGAGATTTCATCGGGAAATAGGCACTCTTGGTTTTAGGATCGATGTAAAACTGAGCTGTGAAATCTCCAACTCGCTCATTTTCGTCTCCGCCATGTTTCCTCCGTCGTCGCTTTTCCTTCTCTGGGTCGCTTGGTAATTTAGTAAATGCTGCCTTGACACCTGAGACCTGTAATCTACTAATCAGGTCGACGGCTGACAAAACTAGAACTTCGTCTCCGCCCAAGTTCAAAGCATACAATTCACTGGATGGGTCAACAGTAATGTTAGTAATTTCTCCTCCTAATCTTGGCAGGAATTGAGTGTTATCTGTCTCCAATTGCCAAAAGACCAACACTTTTTCTTTACCGCCAGAAAGTAAATAATCTCCATCCAGAGAAAAGGACAATGTTAACACAGAGTCCACATGCCATTTTAAAGCTCGCACTGCCGGTTCAGCATCTAAAAAGCATTCGTAATATAAATCAACAACTCCTGATTCTGATCCTACAGCAATTAACCCTTCATCACTAACGGCCAAGGAAAGAATTGGTCGAGAACGTTTAAATGATTTTTCAGTTACCATCGCACTTCTGTCCCCATTCAACTGGCCTGCCGTGATCTTGTTTGTTTGCTTATGTGATGAATAAAACGCATAATATTTTCCAGAGTTGGAAATCGAAAATAGTTTTGCATTTTTGGAATGACTGATTAGCGTGTTCTCAGCGGTATTGAGGTCGTGGCTGAGGAGAGACAATCCTGCACTAGTGCTGCTTCCAAAGTTGTCACTTATGAAGAGAAATTTGTCGTTTGGTAGAACCGAAACAATCTTGTTGATCGGGACTGATACGTTCTTTGATGGCTGTTGCTTATTAGGTTCTTCTATCTTGAAAGTTTTTTCAATCTGTCGATCCTGCCAATTAAGAAGATGGCACTCGCCATTGGATCTCGACACTAATATTTTATCAGTATCATTTGCCATAGAAATGTCAGTGACATTGGATGTGTCGATGGCTACTGACCTGACGCACTGCCTGGTCGCTAATAGGTATACTCTAATCTCTAACGATGTGAGGATGATGAAATGGCTCT
>JAJLUK010000043.1:47376-88760 GCA_030570055.1 Blastobotrys chiropterorum
AAAAAAAAAAAAAAAAAAAAAAAAAAAAAAAAAAAAAAATTGGAATCCAGCCTCACAAGTCCCAACACATCGGGCCGACAGAACATCCTCACTTTTATTAGTATTACGTGAGACAAGAAAAAAAACCGTTCTATATTACACCAACATCAAACCATCAATTTTCTATCTATAGAGGATCTTATACCATCGCCACGTTAGCTAGTAGTTTATAGCATCTTACAAAGTACGCTGCAAGTAGGCCAACTTTCTGATCAGTGGATATGGGTCACGATCATAATAAATCATCCAATTGAGAAGACGATGAAGATTTTCCGAATTCAATGTGAAGATCAACAGCTTACTATCAAAATCAATATAATCGAACTTGGGGTGAGCGATAACATGTTGCAAATCCTTGTCGAGGTCCCAGTCGACAACTCCGGAAAATGGCGCATAATTGTGCAGCTCGGGGTCTTCGCCCGCACACTCCAACCAGCCAAGCGTTCGGTTCAAATCCTTGGTGTCCATCGAAAGAATCTGTTTCCGGTGGATCGAGCTAAGATACTTGTATACTGGATGTGTGACAACTTGGGCCAATGTATCCTTGTCAAAGTTCAAATAATTCAAGATGTTGTCGTCATCTGTGAAGATAATCTGTGGCTCTTTTTTGCCAGCGGCGCGATTGCCGCCGGTTTCTGATAACGAAGAACGCTTCTTATCCACCGCACCCTTGTTAACTCCAGAGGAGCTTCCAGTTGAATGCTTCTTATCACTGAGCGCAGCGCTAATAGTAGAATCGTCAACTGGTTCAGGTTCTTCGGGAATTGGAGTTGGGGGCTTTTCGACTCTGTCACTGAGCCATTGGACCCTGCTGTTGTTATTATTGTTAGAGGGAGTGGAGCTAGGAGTGGCAGTAGCAGACATGGCAGGAAGCAATACTGGATAGGTAGGAATTAACGCTACACGGGGTGTGAAGGAAGAAGGAGAGACTGATCGCAACTCTGGGCACTATTTATAACCTAGATCCAGAAAGTTTATTTCATAAAATAAACAATGGGTTCTGTGGCGGTTACCCTTTGCATTAGAGTTCAATTCCCTCCGGTCCGAACTCACTATGCACTACGACACTGTCAAGCGGAAGGAACGTTGTAACGTACATACCATTTGGATAAGCCTATTCAGGGATTGTGGTATGTCATGTCATCTCAATGAAGGAACTGACTGCCAGAGACCTTAGCCTTCGGCTAGGATGTGTGCCGCCGCACGGGATAACAACGGTCCGAATGACTCCGATATAAATCCTTGAGGGGGGTGTGTGGGGAAGCAGAAACCAAACACCAACATGATTAACAGGTTAAAAGACCTAGAGGCGTATTCAAAGAACGCGCATGCCGCATATGAAGGGTTTTGGAATAGTGGAGCGGATGACTTGGTGACATTAAAGGAAAATGAACAATGCTTTGAGAACTACAGGATTCGAGCCCGCGGATTCCAAGACGTATCCCGCATCGACATGAGACCTACAAAATCCTTATTCGGCAAACAGTTCAGCGTCCCAATTGGGATTGGTCCAAGCGCCCAGCATGATCTGGCCACGTCAGAAGGCGAGCTTGCGACTGCGCGAGCATGTGAAAGTAGAGGATGGCCTATGGCCCTGAGTAGCTTTTCCGGGAAATCAGCTGAAGAAGTTATCGAATGTGGGCCGAACAGTAATGTTTTTTTCCAATTGTATGTCTTTAAGAATCGGAGCACAACTGCAAACCTCGTTAAAAGGGTAGAAAACGCCGGATACAAAGCGTTGCTTGTGACCATTGACACGCCATACCCCGGGAATAGGATAGCCGATAAGGTCAACAAGTTCACAATCCCCGGTCGTCTGGAACGAGGTAATTTCAAAGGTGTGGATTTGGCCAACCCAGTTGAACAACGTCATGGAGCAAACCAGTCAGATAACCGACTGGATAGCTCGATAACATTTGCAAATACAATCCCGTGGCTCAAGTCCATCACCAACATGGAGGTGTGGGTGAAGGGCGTAATGACGGCTGAGGACACCGAAGATGCGATCCAAAACGGAGTTGACGGCATTTGGGTGTCTAATCATGGCGGTCGGCAACTGGATTCTGGACTTTCCACAATTGAGGCACTGCCTGAGGTGGTAGACACTTGTAAACGTCGTGTACCCATCCACTTTGATGGCGGGGTTCGTCGAGGTGGAGATGTTTTCAAGGCTTTGGCTCTTGGAGCCGATTTTGTGTGGGTCGCGCGCCCGGCATTATGGGGATTATTCTACGACGGTCAAAATGGAGTGGAATTGATGCAGGATTTGTTAACAAGAGAGTTCAGACTGGTGATGGCTCTTTCTGGCTGTGTTCAAGTGGACCAGATTGATAAATCTCGACTCATCCGAGTCTGGCCGCGACCACAAATACTCTCGCTTTTGTAGTGCCTTTATATAGTGAGTGGCCAATTGCACTCGGTCCGTTAACCCCATCATTATACGCACAATTGTTCCGGACCGACATGGCATCAGCAGATTCATTGAATTGAATTACTCGAAATAGATAATATATATATTTGTGGATGTTGGTGTGAGTCGGATTAGTTGGAGGCCGGTGGCGGGTTTCCAGATGGATCCATGCCTCTGGCAGCACGGTTCTCCGCTAGGGCCTGTCTGACCGATGCCAATCGTTTGTTCAGGTCCTCAAGCTCCGCATTCTGTTCCTGTATCGACTGCTCCTTGGCCTGGACTGACTTCTTCAGCTCCTCCTCTTGCCGTGGTTGTGTAGCGTGAGCAGAATTTGCATTGGTGGATGAGGACGAGGACATGGCGTTCTTATAAATGAAAGTACGAAACAGATGCGATGATAACACTTAGTTTGCAGAAGACCACTGTGGGCAATTCACAGAATAAATAAGATGATGTCAGTGTTTGTTTATTGGACCCAGGAGTCAATTTACACACACTGTCCTTTCAAACGTCATTATGCAGGTTTCTGCATTATGTGCGGCTCTCGGCCGTGCGGCGCCGGTAACGATGGGATGATTAATTATGTTCCGGCTCTTTATCTTAGACGAGAAATAGCTTTGGATGGGTTTAGTGAGAAACCATATGAAGAAGCTGTTGCGTAGTGTAGTGCTGTCTCAATTGATTGGTTGAAATGTGTGTGTGTGAAAGGCCGGGGGAAGTATTAATATTGGGCTTATGAGATTCTCTATAATTTGTGTCCATCTTCGTAGCGGTATCCAGTTCTGCATATTTGCACGGCTAACTAAGCATATTGATCTTGTGCCTTTTTGTAAATGCTCTTGTCAGCGGGATCATTTGGGTCAGGTAATGCTATTGACCAGTGAATGAACTGTTCCGATTCTGTCGTACGCTATGCTCATAGCTGCTATGCATAAAGGACGGCACCTCATACAGGACCCGTTGCAATTCGAAATTCGAAAGATCTCGCCGATTGCACTGCACTACGCTCGATGTTGCTGTGGATTATATTCACTATACCGTATTTCGCAAACTACAATTTAAGGTTAAATGCTAACCAATGGCTTCCTCCTCAGCCCAATCACAACAAAACATACATATCGCTAGCTAACAATGTTGCAAAATTTTCCAGAAGAAATAATTGAAATTATATCGGAATATACCACAAAGCACTCCTATACATCTCTCAGGGAGGTGAATTGTTATTTGACGCACATTCTGGACAAAATAATGTGGTCACGAGTGCAATTGCATTTTATCGATATAACCTCCTATACTCCGAGAGTCTTCTTGAGCTATCCCTGTTCCACTTGGACTTCATCACCTTTGCGTCAAATCCGGCACGTCAAAATATTTTGTAACGAGGCTAATATGGGACAGCTATCCGACTATGTCAGACTGAGTTGCTTCAAATACACCAAAACTTTGCATGTTGTGAAAACGGAAAATAGATACTTGGAAACTTTCTTTCGGATCGTGGGGGATGGTTTCAACTTTGAATCGCTAAGACAGTTGTCTGTTACAATTACAGGCACAAACGTTGGGGGAATTCCTGACCTTCTGGCATCAATTATCACAGCTCATGAGAATTTGCGTTTAAACATCCAGCTTGATACAATTTCACTTCACCACAGAGAGATTACCCTGCCTATTTTGGATCAATTCATCATTGACCGAATACGACACATTTCGCTGATACTGATGCGCCCCTCTGTCGATTATAAATACGTATTATGGGTTCACGCCTTGTTAAACCGATCCAACCGCATTGAAACCGTCAGACTGACATTCGGCAGCTTAACAACAAACGAAACGGTAAACCATTTTGTGGCTGCTTTACATGATAAGGAATTTGAGTTACAGCTAGCAATGTTCAATCTATCCGGGGCAGCCAAATTCCCGTTGAGGTGCGCACACGTGTTCCAAAGTATTGAGGTCCTTCATCTAGACTTGCTGCAGTACGATAATGAAAACTTTTTAACTCAAATCGACGGTACAATATTGCTATCAGTTAGAGATTTAAAAGTCTCAACCAAGAGTCCAACCTGCATTGCAGATGTCATTCGCATGTGCAGACGAACGCTTCAGACGTTACGAGTATTGGATTATGGAATCAGCGGACACTGGAAACTGCTTCGATCGTTTGACTACGTTGCACAGGGCTACACTCTCGGAGAAGCACAACTCCTTGAGAAACTGTCAGGCGGAGTGGCAAGAATTATAGGGAGCATGGTGGAAGGGCGACTCAATCTTCCATTGCTACAAACTTTCTATTATACCTCAAACTGCAAAGCTGACTATAGAGGGTTTGAGCGGTCGATTCTAGACCCATTTTTGTCTGCTTGCCCACAGCTGAACAAGTTGTATTTACCAAATGTTTCAGAAAACGAAACGATCGTCGCCAACCGCAAACGTCCTAGTTTGAAGGTATGGAACAGCTACCTATACGGCCCCGGACCCTTCCCCTTAGATATCGTGTAGCTTTTTCAGTCAACAGAAGCCAAAATAGTGGCAATTGTGGTATGTTATAAGATCAGATCTAGAAATTAGGGTAAATAATCAGCCGTGCATGCAGATCTTCTACGCGGTCGGGCCGACAAAATATTTTTCACTTTCGATGTGATTTTTTTTTTTTTTTCTGCCCCGCAGAAACTGGCTGATAACGTAACGAATTGATGAGAAGGATGACTAGTACTATACCATCATCAGTATACAATGGGCGAGCATTGAAGTTTCAGGTTTTCGGGAAATGTTCAAAATCAAAAGCCCGAGCTGCCACCATGACACTCCCACACGGAACCGTTGAGACACCAATGTTCATGCCAGTAGGAACCCAAGCGTCACTAAAAGGGCTGACCTATGAACAGCTTGAGGACGTTGGTTGCAAGATTTGTCTGAATAATACGTACCACTTAGGGCTCAAGCCGGGCCAAGATGTTTTGGATGCGGTTGGAGGAGCACATAAGCTGCAAGGCTGGAATAGAAACATTTTAACTGATAGTGGTGGATTTCAAATGGTTTCTTTGTTGAAACTGGCTACGATTACCGAGGAAGGCGTGAATTTTTTAAGTCCTCATGACGGTTCACCGATGTTACTAACCCCTGAGCATTCCATCTCCCTCCAAAATAGCATTGGCTCGGACATTATGATGCAACTAGATGATGTTATCGCCACATTGACCACGGGACCGAGAGTGGAGGAGGCCATGTGGAGGAGTATTCGGTGGCTAGATAGATGTATAGCGGCTCATAAGAACCCGGACACTCAGAATTTGTTTGCAATTATTCAGGGAGGATTGAACGATGAATTGAGAAAGATTTGCTGCGAAGAAATGATGAAACGCGACACTCCGGGTATTGCAATCGGTGGTTTATCTGGTGGTGAAGATAAGGAAGCATATTGTCGAACAGTATCTGTCTGCACAGATATCCTACCGGAAAATAAGCCTCGATATTGCATGGGTGTTGGATATGCTGAAGATTTGGTTGTTTCTGTAGCATTGGGCGCGGATTTGTTTGATTGCGTTTATCCAACGAGAACTGCCAGATTTGGGAATGCAATCACAAAGCATGGTGTCTTAAATCTGCGCCATCGATCATATTCCAACGACCAGGGCCCAATTGAAGACGGTTGCAAGTGCCCTGTTTGCAGGCCCAGGGAAGAAGGAGGTATGAGCATGACGCGTGCAATGATTTTCCACATTGCCGGCAAGGAAACTGCAGGAGCTCATTTGTTAACACTGCATAACGTTTACTATCAACTGCAATTGATGCGAAACGCACGTATTGCTATTATGAATGATGAGTATCCGCAATTTGTTCGCCAGTTCTTTTACGATTGGTATAAGGGCGACCAGGACAAGTATCCTCAATGGGCGGTTGACTCTTTGCAAAAGGTTAATATAGAATTGAAATAGATAATGGTACTAACTTGATTTTGGAATTTGGGTGTCGCTCGATTCTCGCAGTTGTAACCTATCAAAAAGAAAAAAATTTTGTCGGGTGGTGCGGCTCGGCGGACCGATAATAAAAAAACACCCAAAAAATTTCAAATTTTGTGTCCGTCGACGTCGATAGCGATTTTTGGAAGGAATCAAAAATGATTATTCCAGTTAGATGCTTTTCCTGTGGCAAGGTGATTGGCGACAAATGGGAAACTTATTTATCATATTTGCAAGATGAAAGCATGACTGAAGGGTGAGTGTTTATTTTCCTGTTAGTCGAAAGACGATAAGATGTTAACAGACATGATTAGCGACGCCCTCGACAAGCTCAAGTTGAAGAGATACTGTTGCAGACGAATGATTGTAAGTGATAGTTCGAATTATTATGTGGAGCTCCGCTAACTTTGCAGCTTACTCACGTTGATTTGATTGAAAAATTCCTTCGATACAACCCATTGGAAAAGAAAGATTATTAGGTTATTTATTCTAATAAATGTATTATTAATGTTTGAATTTGACTTTATTTGGCGCAAAATTGGTCTCTGTCCGTGTCGGTTCTATTTACAAATTGTTTCGATCAGTTTATTAGAGATTCGCATGTGTTCTGACTTTTTAGGATCAATTATCTATTTGAATGCAATGTCTAATGGGGGGGTTTAACACATTGTGTATTGTCAATTTCAGGTCTTCGCAACGGACACATACTTTTCAGTATGCATAAGGCTGATAATGAGCAGAGACGAATATTAATTCCGTGAATCATTACGCATAGATGCAACTCCGCTCTATCATATGATGTGTTTTGTACCCGCATTACTATAATAATCTTTAATTTTTCGCAAAATAATACTATGCATAGAATGGTGAAAATTATCAAATCCTCATCTGTGCATCTGCACGTTCGTACTTTTAAAGCCTTTGCCAAGTGGAATACGTAAACCTCTTAGCTATGCATAATTCTCTTCTGTACACGCTCCCACTTCAAATACAATTTTCTTTATTCAATAAATACAATCTATCCGAGCACCAATTCATACACAATAATTGACAAGTTGAACGCTATTAGGAAGGCTGTGACTGGTTAGTATGACGCGGTTCCCCTCTACAACATAATACTTACGTCGCATAACGGTTCGAGTAGCCTTAATGAGGCCAGTTAGCCTGCTCTTTAGCGATTCCTCACCAGGGTTGGCACCAAAGCCTTGATTTTCGCTTCCGCTCGTCCACCCAACTAGTCAAAATTAGCATTTTCTCATCGTAATCCTCTCTCTAAAACTCACTTCTCGCCAGGAATCGCTCCTCAGACAAAATGGCCACTGCGTTCAACAGCAGGACAATGACTAGCTTTGTTTAGCATAATAAGCGCCGTTCAAATGGACCCAAAACTCACCATAGTACAGTAATCCCAGGCCAAACATTATTGTGGTGATGAGGTATCCTTTGATAAGTCCCAGCGTTTTGGGTGGTGTTAGAAATCAACCCACACAAATTTCAAACACCCACTCGCACACGCCCAAATGTCACTAATACGACACCATGGAGTGGTTTCTACTGGCAGGATTCTACGCATGAAGCAGGGCCTATCTCGGGGCAGGACGTTCTATGCCAGTTCGAGAAAGAACAGCCTCCTGACCAGCCCCAATACTCCATTTTTTGTAATCAGGAGACTTCACAATCAGTCTTCTCTCTATCCGCCGCCACACAATAGACAGTTCTCATGGAGTTCGATACCCAAGTTTGCCGCAAGAGCGACCCGAATCCCAGCTGCTATTGGCAGTGCTGCGGTGGGTGGCGCGGCCTATGTGAATTATAAGGTACAAGAGGTGCATAATTATACTACGGACAAACTGAACCAGGCCAGTGACTGGTTGAGTGGGGTATATTCTAGTGTTAAGGAAGGATTGGAGGGATTTGAACTCCCAGAGTTCAAGTCAACCAGGGAGAGCGGCAAGGAGAGCGATGGAGGGTCTGACGGTAATAAGAGTGATGGTAGTGGTGGCGAGGAAGTCGCACTTGCAGCTGCAACTGCTATGGCGGCGTCATCACTGGATCCTGAAAACGATGAAGATCAAATGATGGTTTTGACCAAAAAAATGATCGAAATTAGGTCCATTTTGCAAAAAGTTGACCAATCTGAGACCCTTCAATTGCCGTCGATTGTAGTTATCGGATCCCAGTCATCTGGTAAGTCTTCCGTCTTGGAGGCTATTGTCGGCCATGAGTTTTTACCAAAGGGCAACAACATGGTCACACGAAGACCAATCGAATTGACGTTAATCAATACCCCAGACTCTGCTGCGGAATATGCAGAGTTCCCTGCATTAGGTTTAGGGAAAATCACCGATTTCACTCATATCCAGAAAACACTTACTGACCTCAACCTGGCTGTCCCCGATTCTCAAGCGGTATCCGATGATCCCATCCAACTTCACATCTACTCGCCAAATGTTCCTGATCTCACAATGATCGATCTCCCAGGTTATATTCAAGTTGCGGCATCTGATCAACCAGGGTCGTTGAAACAACAAATCAGCAATTTGTGTGAGAAATACATCCAGGCACCAAACGTCATTTTGGCCATCTCGTCGGCTGACGTGGATTTGGCTAATTCAAGCGCTCTCAAGGCTTCGCGGAGAGTGGACCCTCGAGGTGAGCGCACAATTGGTGTCATCACCAAGATGGATTTGGTCGACCCTATCCGAGGCGTGCAAACGCTTCAAAATCAATCCTATCCGCTCCAAATGGGTTATGTCGGTGTCATTACAAAGACTCCCTCATCACAAAGTGTTGGAATCTTCAGACGGACGTCAAATATTACCACTTTGGTCTCTCAAAATGAGCACAATTACTTTTCCAGCCATGATGAATATGACGATTGTACTGTCGGAACACTCAACCTACGCGGGAAACTGATGCATGTCCTTGAAAAGACAATGGCGAATTCTTTGCAGCCCACCGCGGATGCAATTCACCAAGAACTAGAAGAAGCGAGTTATCAATTCAAGGTTGAATACAATGACCGTGTGTTAACGCCTCACACATATCTCGCGGAATCTGTGGATTCGTTGAAACTTCAGTTCAAGGAACTTTCGACGCAATTAGGACGAAACGAAGTGAAGAGAATTCTCAAGCGCGAATTTGATCAAAAAGTTTTGGATCTTTTGGCGCAAAAATACTGGAACAAACCAGCGTTGGACGATGATAAGAGGATTTCCCTCGAGCCACCATTGTCCGGATTACCAAACGCAGCTGTAGATGACCTCTTCTGGCATAGAAAATTAGACTCTTCCACATCAAGTTTAACCAAATTGGGTGTGGGAAGGCTCTCCACTAACCTGGTCATCAACACGCTCACGTCAGAAATGGAGCGATTAGTCGACAACACCAATTTCCGGACTCACCCATTCGCACGAGAGTCCATCTACGACGCCGTCATTTCAATTTTGAACGTCAAGTTCCATTCCACTGCCGATCAAGTGGAAAACTGCATCAAGCCGTATAAGTATGAAGTGGAAGTCGAAGATCGTGAATGGGCATCATCGCGTGATCATGCTTATAACCTGCTCAAGGAAGAACTTCGCCAATGTGACGATGCGTTCCAGACACTCAAGAGAGCAATTGGGGCCAACAAACTGACTCAGGTAATGAAGTTTGTTGATCAGACACGGCAGAACAATGGGACGGCAGTTCTCGGACCAGATAGTGAAGCATTTGGGTTCTCACAAGCATTATTGGCCAAAGGACGAGAAGCCGTTTTCCTCAGAGATCGTAGCGACATCCTGAAAATGAGAATGGCGGCAGTTCGATCACGTCAATGCAAGTCCAAAGAAAACAAATACTACTGTCCAGAAGTGTTCTTGGATGTGGTTGCTGATAAGCTGACGCAAACTGCAGTCCTCTTCTTGAACGTTGAACTTTTATCGGACTTTTATTACAATTTCCCCAGAGAATTGGACTCGAGACTAGGTAAGAATCTGAGTGAAGAACAAATTGAAGTTTTTGCCAAGGAAGACCCTAAGATACGGAGTCATATTGAGCTTCAGCAACGTAAGGAGCTGTTGGAGCTCGCATTGGGGAAGATTGAGGGGGTTATGGAATTTCAAAAAGCTCGAAAGACCAATTCTCGACGCAGCAGTAGCAGCAACTAATGTAATGTAAGACAACGTGTGTAAATATAATAATCTCATCAATTTTTCTTTCCCATAATTATTAAATATACAAAAAGTTCAAGACGCTTTCAAATTGTCTGGAGATCCACCCAGAAGCCTGTTCCATGTTGTAGATGCGGAACAAGCTGATGGCCCTAACATTGTAGTTCCCAAGACAGTAAAATAGGCCTCATAGAGGGTCTTTGTGTTGTACAGTCCCAGCCATTTTCTCCAGCCATTAACCACATGGTATGCTGTAGCACCCACTAGGGATAGCAGGGCAAGGTTACCCAAAATTGGATATTTGTGGAGAGCATGCGAAATGAATTGGAGGCCGATGATGGACGAATCGCCCAATACCCACAACGGGGCCAACCTTGTTGCGACAACATGGGCAATGGCCAATGGCGCTAGTATATATCCACCAATTGCCACGTTAGAAGGGGCTGGCGGGAGTTTTTCGTGTCGTTGATAATAAAGATAGGTAGATCTCAGTCTGAGAATGATCCCAGATGCAGCATGAGCTGCAATAGACCCATAGACCAGGAATGGCTCGATCAATTGTTCCTGGTACACCGCACCTGTGAAGTTTACGGTGTAATCACCAACTTCTGGTGAGATTACTGGTGCCACAACTACGGATGCAGCATGCATTGTTAGGAACGCGGTGAAGGTGTATGATGAATACCGTTGCACTTTTTGCAAAAACGGAAAGAATTTGGATGGAGGTCGTGAAGCTGTATTCGGCTCTGAACCTTCTTTCTGTGGATCAATTGGTTCTGGCATGACTTCTTTCAGCTCGTGCTTCTCTTCGGCCATTATGTTTGTATGTCTTCCCTTTGCTTATTTCTATTGCTTTATATTGGCTCATTGGGATCTGCCCCAAGAAAAAATCACCGGACTCCGGCACGCCGACTGGCGTCGGTCTTCCGAACACGTAGCCCGTCTAGCCGTCCTAAAACAGTAAAGACGAGGGAAGATTGCTTTTTCAATAGCCGCTTTGGTCCAATTGAGCCCCACAAAAGGTGGGGTATGCGATGGATACGGGTTTTGGATTATTAATGGCATTTGTCGGAGTCTGGTGGTTAGGATCTCGATGAGTAGGTATAGAAGTGGAAATCATTCGAGTTTGCAATATTCAACGTCAAAGGCGTTTCAGCCGCACTCCGCCTGCATTGGAAAGCATATTTAATGGTATGAACAATGGCGATCTGTTATATTTTTCTAATATAATCTAGTTTTTCAATTGTAGTTTGAATCGGAAGAAATGCCCACCGTATAATGGAGTGTTCTGATCCGGTATTTTGCAGTTCATAGGACGGAAATCGGTCTGGTTCGATATATGTTTTACGTAGGTACATTCAGACGCCTAATGGTAGCCTCAACCGTGTCCATAGGCGTGTTTATGCTGGCATATGCATATACAAATTACAATTGGGCATATGCATATGTACATATGCATTAAAGAAATTAAGCAGCGACCCGTTCATATACATATATGGATAGGCACACATAAGCGATAAGTTCCACAACCATTTCTGGAAATTGCAGAGGCATGACTCGTAGGATTCCATCAACTGGTCACTATGTGCTACGGTTAGCAAATCACTTGCCTCTCGTTTGGCCTTGACAAATCAAAGTATTCAAATTCTAGATAGGCCTATCTTGATCTCACCAGGTCCATCTTCAGCCGCACAGCCGCACCCTGCGGCGCGGTTTTTTCAAGTTCGAGTGCCGCCAAAAGTCGGTCAAACCACCATAACCGCACAACATGTCCTCGGAAGCCACTGTTTCGTCGCCAGAGGGCGATTATAGTGAAAGTGAACGACTGGAAAACCTACGTCTAATACAGGAGGCGAACGTTCAGGCGCATCCAAAGAACGTACGGCCAGTGGATTCGATCAAAAAGCAAAAAATCAACCGAAGAGCGAGTAAGACGCCAGTTGAAACAGATGAGGAGCTCTATTGCATCTGTCGCAAGCCAGACACTGGAGAATGGATGATTGCATGTGACTTTTGCGATCAGTGGTTCCACGGACCGTGCATAGGGCTTACGGAAGCAGATAGCGGGCTTATTGTGAAATATTCGTGTCCCGACTGTGTCGATAAGAAAAAGGGCCAGAGTATATGGAGACGTAAATGCCGGCTGGAGAGCTGTAAGAACCCTGTGGATAATAATTCCACCAAGTATTGCTGCCGAGCTCATGGAATCATGTTTATGCGAGGGAAATTGATTGGAGATGATAAATACGGCAACGCGTTAAATGAGAAAATACTTGCGGGAGTTATCGACGAATGCGGCAATTTAGAAACATTCAAGGCATTAGGAGAAAGCTTTCCCAAGGTGGCAGATGAAAATGAGCTTTCAAAGTATATGGATCAAGCGGAACTCGACCAGGTAAATGCCAAGAAAGCTGAACTGGAGAAACAGGTCGAACGATGGGAGAAACGATTGCAATATCTGCGGCTTGCTAAAGAGCGCACAAAACGGATAAATGAGGAATTTACTCAAGAGCATGGCAAAAAGAAGGATATATGCTGTATGGATGGCGCGTTTGTCAGCGATGACGAATTGGTGAATACTCTGTGTGCAGCAGAGGCATTAGAAGGACGAGAAGGTCTATGCTTAGAAGAAAAGAGGAAATGCCTCAAGCACAAGGATTGGGCCAAAATTGTCGCGGTGGAGGCGGAGATGGGCATCAATGGGGCCACTTATTCTATAAAACTCCTTGATGACCATGTGGAACAGATGAAGGAGCAAGCACGAATAAGAGCTGCCATGTGATGAATTTGACAATTTGTATGGAGAAAGTAGCTTTCCTTCAAGAGATGGCGAAAAAAAAAAAAAAAAAAAAGAAAGGGGACCCGATTAACATTCAACATGATTCTCCGGAGAATTTGAGAATAAAACCTTGTGTAGATTTAACTTCCCCCGCCCACTGGCATCTTCTCCGTTACAATTGAACGTCCAAAAAAAGATAATAAATTATACAGCATTTTACAGTTTACTATTCCGCCGATTCATCCATTTTATTTTCATCATCCGTTGGCTTCTTATCGTCGTTATTATCATCACCACCCTTTGTGTCCTCTACTTTATGCGCCTCCTCTTCGTCTCCTTCTTCTTCTTCCTCTTCATCAAGATCTCTATCAGCCACTGAACCGGCAATCTTCCAGACTTGGACCACATTATCCTCGGACACGGACGACAACATCCATGGGATCTTAGGATGCCACGACACATCGATCACTTTGTTAGTATGGCCCCCATGTACGAACAGGAGCTCTGGAGGGCCTTCTTGCTGTTCTTCTTCAGATTGTTCTTGCTCTGCCAGACTTAGATCCCAAACATTGACTCGTCTATCGTAGCCACCAGAGGCTAACACTGATTCATCATGTGGGGACCATTCAAGAGCAGAAACGTCCGACGAATGTCCCTGGAGTGTGTAGAATGGCTTCTTTAGACATCGGAGGTCCCAGATATTAACTAAACTATCAGACGAGCCAGTAGCAACGATGCACTCGTTGAACGGATTGAACGAAAGTGTGTTGATGGACGTCTGATGAGCATTTTCATAAGTCGAAACAATAGAAACTTCTGGGTCCGAACGAATATCGTAAATTTGCATGCTCAAGTCATCGGAAACAGAGCCAAATACCTTGGGCATGGGTTTGGACCATTGAACGTCATTTACTGATGCAGTGTGCTTTCGCATCACATGAAGCGGAGTGGAGGTTGTGATATCCCACAGCGCTACGGTGCTATCTTCAGACCCAGAAACCAGCTTCGTCTCGTCTTCAAACGACCAAGCCAATCCCCAGCACTCTTTTGTGTGGTGCTTCAGCCTATACAATGGCGAGCAGGTTTTTTCATAGTCAGCTGCCAGCTGGTCTCGATCGAACACCAGCACATCTCCGGAAACCGCAGTTGACGCTATCGTCGACGGCTTCAATGGGCAATAACGGGCCCGGTTCACCTCTCCTTCATGTGCGATTTTTTGTAATGTGTCCACCTTTTTGATCTGGGTATCCCCACTAGACGTAAAATCCTTAGTTGGAAGATCAACCCCACAAATCTTGATGTACTCCTGGTCACTCTTACACGTGTGGGTTCCGAGCAAAAGTGAGAAAGTTCGGAACCCTGGGGTGTGGGAAGCTTCAACGTCTTCTGGGAGCCATTGGCAGGTTAGAGACGGCCAGTCCAATGCCCTGGTCAATAGGACGTCGTACAAGAATGGTGCCTGTTTCTTCCAGATTTTATATTCTGCAATAGTTAGTGGGAACGTTCCATTGATTTTGAGAAAATATTTTGTGCATCATCTCTACTCACCTTCGTTTGCAATCTTCTCGTTCAGCTGGATTTCCGCCCGATATCCAACGTCCTCAAGCAATCCGCCCGGTTGTTGGCTACTTAATGGCGCCTCAGAACCTTCGGCGTTTGCGCTCTTCTCCATTCGTGTTGGAGTCATGACTTCCCCAGTAGACATTGTTGTATAGCTATCTCAAATTCTGTGGCCTGCGGATGGTAGTACTGCACTAGCTATCGAAGAGAAGAATGGGTGTGTACGAACTCGCTTCCGCGCGCAGTCCACGCGCGTCGTCTTCTTTGAATACTCCCAAGCTAAGGATTCGAACTTGCCGCCGCGTGCGGCTTTGAGATGGGAGCCCGATGGCCATGGGCGGCTATATAGTTAGAGGCAGTTTAATTAATTAATTAATTGATTATTCTGGTGTTAATGATAATTTTGTTGCCGGCATGGCAATGGCCGTATGCCAGGGTGGTGTATATGTTTATGTATATGCGTTGAACGGTCCATTGTGGTTTTTTGAACACTGACCGATAAACAGTCAATTAACGCATATAGAAAGGTTGTTAACGATGCATACGCCTTTTTTTTTTTTTTTTTGGAATGAACCACGTGACACCGGTCACGTGCATATATTTGATCAATCTCTTCACATTGTCATCAGGAATAGAGCATTTAAAAAGAGCACAAGAAGTCCGCATGATGCAATTCATTTACTTATATGCAGGTGCCTACAGAGGATTGGAAACAGAAGCAGAAGTGGAGAATGATTCTGGATCACACCATTTTTGCAATTTATATTCCAACAATTACGTCTGAAATACGAGTAGCAAAAAACTAATACCCTTAATTCCCACAGTTCTAACGGACAGGAGACGAATAGGTATCGCAATTCCAGTAATAACGGATCAGAAACGGCCTGATATCGCCATAAGCTTAAGATGAAAACTGCGCATTAACGCCGCACATGTGTATCAACCAGCTACAATGTGCCATACACATAAGAATGTCGGGAATGCCTTTTAATTCTATTTCCAGCGTGCGATTAAAAATCAATAACAGGGGAAACGCCTCAACCATTTCCATCCATTGCCGACAATACTTTCAAGTAGAGAGAGCATACCTCCGCATGAACTCTAAGCACACATTTTCATCTTATACAATGATCCGGCTCATACAAAGACGATAGAGCATGGCTACAGCTATGCATATATAAATCTCATAATAGAACGGACAACAATGATCTACACTCGAGCCAAACAACACAAAGTTGACTTCAAAACCACTATGTAGATATACCACCGTCCACTGGACTGGCTGCAAACAAACTCTACACCACCTGGCTCGTAACATCTTCATACAATCGGGTTAAATTACACGAGTACTAACATTAAGCGTAGTTGGTTTACTCAGCAGCCTTCTTAGCAGCTCTCTTAGCTTCTCTCTTACCAGTACCGAAGATCTTCTTGCCACGGTTCTTCTTCTGGGCTCTTTGTGGCTTGGAGACCTTGTCGACCTTGTCAGCCATGCCGTATCTGACGAGACGGTGTCTTGGCTCAAACTTCTTGAGAGCTTCATTAGAGTCGTAAACTAAACCGAAACCAGTAGACTTTCCACCACCAAATTGGGTTCTCATGCCGAAGACGGAGACGGCGTCCTTTTCAGACTTGTAAACAGTTGCGAGTTTTTCACGGAGCTCATCCTTGGAAACGTTAGCTCTGCCTGGGTGGAGAACGTCGACGACGAATTGACGACGGCCCAAAAGTGGGTTTCTGATGAACTTTCTAGTACGGATGGTAACAGCGTCGCTCTACAGGGGACATGGTTAGTGATCGTAGCTCCAGCAGATTCCAAATCAGTCGTTCCATCCTTACCATTTTGTTTGTCGGCGGTTGTGTATATCTGGTCGTTTGATAATCCGGTGTGGTGAAGCGTTGAATTGAAAAGTCTGGCGTGTTGGAGTCGCTGGGAGCGTAAATTTGGGTCTGGAAAAACAGTCACAGAGCGGATGCACGAAATTTCCCAATTTGGACTGGGAAATTAATGCGGTGGGGGACAGTGTTCGAAAGCTGATGTATGTAATATTTGAAATGTTTATGGAGGACCCTGAGTAGCTGTGTGACTTAGAGATCGGAGCTGAAGACTAATTGGCTGTTCAATAGCTATATGTAATGTTTTAATTCAAGTGTGCACACACTCTTCGCAAAGCGCAGCTACCTTGTTTCTTCGTTTCGGAGGAAAAAGACGCCGTCGGAGACTAACAGCACCCCCCAAGGTCCACAACCCTCCGGCGGGCTCGTATGCCCTGCGGGCAGCCTTCTTTTCTAGAAAAGAAGCAAAAGCACTGATCGCACGCTCTCCGCGAAGCGGAGCTACCTTTTTTGCTTCTTTTCGGAGAAAAAAGAAGCCGCCGGAGGCAACACCACCCCTTAGGTCCACGACTCTCCGGCGGCCTCGTACGCCCTGCGGGTGGCCTTCTTTTCTAGAAAAGAAGCAAAAGCACTGCCCAACGGCGTGGTAGAGCTACCTCTTTTTGCTTCTTTTCGGAGAAAAAATAAGCGGTCGGAGGCAACAGCACCCCCTAGGTCCACAACCCTCCGGCGGGCTTTTATGCCCTGTGGACGGCCAACTTTTCCAGAAAAAAGCACAAGCACCCGTATCAAACGCTCCTCCGCGGCGGTGAGATATCCTTTTTGTTCGTTTCGGAGAAAAAAGAAAGGCAATTCGCGGGCATAGGCCTCTCGAACTGAACAAGATAAACTTCCGATAGCGCGGCATACGTTAACAAATCGAGTCAATACATGAGACCAAATGTGAGTGGAAAATATGCACATTAAATTAAAAGAGAGCACTCTAACTATTGCTGTTTGTTTGTTGATTCGCGTTGTGGCTTTCCTTCGAAAGACTTGTATGAGACCTGCAAGCCGGCGAGCCAGGACATGGCCTGACTCATGACGGCAAGAAGGAGAATGGAAACGATGATGGCCATAAAGATGCCGCCTGAGAAAAACTGGTAGTTTTCAAACAATGAATCACCGGCAAGTGTGTTGTTGCCGTTGGCGATTTTATCGCCCTCTTCCTGAACGTCCATCTGCTTGGATCCTTGGGCCTGACGGGAGGCGGAAGAGGCTGGCGTGGAGGTATAAATCAAAACGTAGTCAGGAGATGGTAGCATTGAGACGACGGAATAGAGAATTTTGTCGTTAGTTCTCAATTGGTCAACCCGGGTCTTTTTGTCATCATCATTGACCGCATCAAAATCGATAGAGATGACTCGTGGGGTGGTGTCGACGTAATTTTCAAAGGAACCCGAGGTAGCGTCGACCTCAATGGCCTTGGCTCCACAATGAGACGCCAAAAATTCCTTAACTTCATCGCGTGACTGTTCGTTATCGTTGTAATATACATTAGCAGCCTCGTGGAAGGAGGCAGCGCCCTCAACCAGCTTGGTCAAATGAGGAGCCACAGGCTCGTTCTGCTCAAAGTCGGATGCATGCAGACCTGGCTGGTTTACAAACACGTACGCATCAGCTGGACATGTGGCCAAAATCTTTTTAGTGTCCTCCATCATATCACTGGCAGATAAAGACTTTGAGTTGCCGTGAGATTGCTGTGTAAAGTCCAGGTTTCTGGCCGACGAAAGAAGCAGGAATGGAGAAGCATCCTCGAACGCATAGGCCCCGCGAAGTAATGCCTGGCTCACGCCAGCTGCGACAAGAGATCGGACGGAGACCATTATTACGGGATATGTAGGTGTTGTTGGTGTTTGTGTTGTGTTGGGTCCTTTGAAACCTCTCCTGAACGGGGAGCAGAGGTGAATGGTGGGTGACCCTTCGAAATTCTGGGGAGACAATAGCTAAGCCAATTTACGTATCGCAATATGGGGTAGTAAGCGAACTGTACAATAGCTATTGAAGCAACATGAGCATGGCTCGGGTGCTTAAAAACGCTGCCACTCGCCTAATTGGCCCCTGCCAGGGCAACACTTTTGGTTCTTTTCTGGAAAAGAACGACACCCTCCCCGCTTAATTAGTCCTGTTTCAATTGTGACGGAGTATTAATATATGCACGTTCGACGCTACGTCACAAGCCGTTCATCCGGGGAAACACACCAGGTTTAGAACGTTGCAGTAGCATCTAGACCAGAACTTGGCTGGTGATGGTTTCTAAAAAACCCCCTCTAGAACCCCCACCACGGCTGCTGCTCTTTATGCATCACTGAGAACTCTGGCAGTGGCGATCTGCCAATATAATAATAACTTCTCGTAAACAAAGAATGGCTCGCATTATGGATCGACGTGGTGGACGGAAATACGAGGTTTGTCTCAGATGTAACGTTGCGAATGCGACATTGTAGGCCACGTTCCATCCAGTGTGTGTCGTTACTTTGGCAGTCTCACAGTATCAGAAACACTATATAATCAACCCTGCAGCCATCAACTGATTCAACAATACCATACCCACATTAGAGCCATTCATCCGAAGGAAGCGGCCCCTCGTGCTGTATGTGCTCCTTCCGGAGAATCCGCCGGAAACCCCAGAAAAGGTCGTTATCGCGACTCCTTGCGGGCAAACACCCGAATAATTACCGCGAGTGGGGCAAGGCTGGCAAAATATTTAAACTCGAGCATTAGGCGCTGGCCAAAAAAAACAAAAAAAAAAAACAAAAAATAAATAATTGAAGAGAGAGGAGGGAGAAGAAAGTTTTCACTATACAGATTTCTATGTGGACATGTAAATCTCAGACAACATTGAGCTCACCTCACCATCGGGGAGGATGGGCGTTGTTGACTGGAGAGTAACAAACTCCTTGAATGGAGATGTATCAGGGCAATAATAAGGTTGATGCAGAGCCTGATTGGTTTTGAGCTCAAGCAGTCGGAACTCGTTTATACAATGGGTGCTGATCCCGCGGACCACTTCGGTCAAGCTCTGCAGCAGAGCCCGCAGGGTCTGATCTTCTGCCGCGCTCGGGGTGAGGATCATGTGTTCAGCTAATGCATGAGTAATGTCAAACAGCTTCTTTCGCATCCCTGGGCCATGGGCCATGAGGTCCTGTAGGGAGACGGAGGTTGCGACTTGATTAGCCGTTTTGGCAATGTTTATCGGGAATTGCGGGTCCATGAGGGCGCAGTTGGAGTCGGACGTTGTTGTCCACTGGTAGCTCAGCCGCCAGAGAAGCAGCAGAAGCCATGGCTGTGTGATGAGCACGTTGGATTTCTGGATTGGGTTTTGGAAATGCGGTAAATCGGACAGGACGTTTTGAACCCGTTCCTGCATTCGGGTGATCACTTCCACGTCCTTTGCTGAGGGCGCCGGGTCAAGCCACACGGAGAAAAAATCGTCGTCAATGGCCGACATGAGTTGGACCAGAGGAATGAATTCTCGATGAAGATGGTCAGTGGTATTTTCCGGGTCCGGTATGGATATGGTGCGGTCTAGTACCAGCGGCCTTCGTTCGTGGATGGAAAACCCTCGCTCGCTCACAAAGAGCCCCCAAAAGAGCAGGCGACGATCAAGGTCCTCGGATGCGGTTAAATATTTATATGCTTGTTCAGAGTCTAATCCGATAATGCGACTGAAGGTTATCGCCTCCTGGAGATAGTACCACGCAACGTCGTATTCTTCCGTGGCGCAAAAGCTGAGATATAGGAAGAAACACGTCTTGACCACGGCGACTGTGGGCTGCCGGATGACTTTGAAGGATGCTTTGACCCGCATTGCCTCCGACAGCAGACATTCGCGGAACTTGGGGTCGCTGTATTCCGGCGGCAGACACGATACCCGTTTCAGGGGTACTGCTGCTAATGCAATCACCAGCGCATATATGTCGTCAGCCGGTTCGGTCTCCAAGTATCGCAGCGTGGTCACCCTGTCCATGATTGGCACGATCGGGTTGATGTAATCAAAATACGCGTTCACAAGGGTGTAGAGCATGCCCTCGGGGAAGCTGGACCAACTGACTGCCAGGTTCTCGTCCGCTAGGCCGGATGCAGATGATGACCCTGTGGATCTGGTCGCACCGGTTCCCTTGCGAGACCTCAGCCATAGTAGGACCGACGACTGGTTCCCCTTGGGCCCTCTCTTCTTTGCACTAGAGAAGGTACAGTTGAGGTCGGAGGTGACACACCTCCAACACGGCTGATGGCCGTCGCACTTTATTCGGCGAATCCGACAACAATCACACACTGGAGGTCGCTTATTATTATTATTATTGGTCGTGGTGGTGGCGGCGGTGGTAGTCTTGACGGTCATTGAACGGGTACAAGTTGATTACGCTCATTCTCTTATATTGTCCGGGCCTTGGCAAACGGCTTTGGGTCTGTCTGCAGATTTCCCCTCTCTTTTCTTTTTTTCAATTTTTTTTTTTTTTTCTCCTTCGACTCACACACAACACGCCACGGATGATACGCACAATCACTCGGGTATGGTAACGAAAGGCTGCTCAGAGCAATGGAATCTGCTACCTCGTTTCGTCTGACATCTCTTTGCCAAGAGACACTATTTTTTCTGATCTTTGATGCCTTTTTGAGTGTGGCTAGGGGGTAGCCTCCCCTCCCCAGCCACAACCGCCACCGGCCCTCGGCGAATTCCCCGGACTTTCTTCTTATCAGTCAGAGAGCGTTTTCCGCTGGCGACTTTCCCCCCCTCCCCTCCTACTCCTGGCCCGTGTCGGAGCGCTGTCGGCGGGCCGGTCCGAGGCGGCAAGTTCCGATACCCGCATATTACAACGGTGAGATGTTACACTGATCGATCGCGGGGGAGGCGGCCATATTCCCGTTTGGAACAGAATAAAAAGCAAAAAAAAAAAAAAAAAAAAAAGACAAGAAAAGGAGGGAAGGTGGTACAAAATGGGGAGATGTATCGACAATAGGCTCCAGGCGAGCGGACTCAATTGAATACCTGCTGGTTTGTGTTCTCTCAGGAAACAGAGTAGGGTACGCTGGGCTGAGCTTGGTTTCTGTTGCAGGGGATACGGCCCCACTTGTGCCTCTTCGGATCGAGTTCGGAAGTTTTTGATTTTCTCCGAGCTGAACGATGCATATTCGGTTTCGGACTTGTCCAGTGCTCTCTTTCTCCCCCTTCGTTCTGGTCATTGCTTCAAACCAGGCGTCTTCATTCTTTCCCCACGGTTTGGGTAATAGAATAGTGTCTTTCTCCCCAACAGAAGAGCCCTTTCAACGACAATTTTGAGAACGATTCGGATTTCAATCGTGAAGTAAAAAGCTCCCCGAAATTAACCCGAGGCTGCATTCCTGCGAAATTTCATTGCCAGCTCAACGGCAGTTGAATAATTACTTTTTCGTACGATGCTCAAGAGTGCGGAAAGATATTCCGAATTGGGGTCAGTGAACCCCACCATCCACCTAGAGTTGTCAAGACTGCCCTAATTTGGTTTCACAGCGGTGCTCACATAGTTGAAAAACATGGCCAGATCCTACATTATTACTATATTGCTACTGCTGGCTTGAATCTAAAATTGATCCGAAAGAATAACGACGTTAGAAAATGAAAAATCCGAATCCCACTGATCAGCAATGATTCATGATCTACAGTAACCAAGGAAATGTCCGACAGGCGTTTTGGGCATAACGTCACCAGTGCCGTTTATGTGGAAGAGGTTTCCGCGAAAGGGAGTGATGTGTCGATAGGGCCCATTGCACTGGATGAAAAAAATGTGCTCTGCCAGTTACGGTGTGTGTGATCGTCGCTTTGTACCAGAACAAAAACTCAGCAAACTGGTAGGTTTCGCTGCCGTATAAATTCTTCGCCATCGCCCAAATGACGCGGCGGAAGCTACCCAATCCTCTCTCGGATTGCGACAGTTCCCGTATGCACGCATTCCCCAAAGTTAAAGTTCACGAGCATAAATTGACGTGTTTGACACCCAGTGCAACAGCCATTCGCATAAATTGGGATCATGTCTCAAAATAGACGTGACGCAGAATGTGATTAGCTGCAAGCACTATGCAGACAAATATTCACTTTCACTTTCACTGAAACTTTGATTTCAGTCTTACAATTGCAGTCCAAGAGGACGATTAGTTCATACGATGTAACAACAGTCGAATGGTCTATGCTCATGGCCATCACCAACAAATCCATTTGCATCCACTATCAACCGCGGCAGCCTAGCGTAGTACAAATGCGAATATGGTGGAGAAATTGGCAAGGCTAACGACCTAACTGATTTCTGTTCAAATACCACCCGTGTTCTATATTTCAACGTATCTGATCGAGAAAGGAAGCGGTAATAGAAACGTGAATTAGAAAGTATGTGCATATCTCCGTACTACCTCGCCCAATTATACTAACGACTTGAATGTGCATATAAACTCTACTGTTGAATATATAAAAAAGTATTCTAATGTTATCCTTCAATATTAATGACAGGTTGTAAAAAATTGTTTTCTCGACTCTACTATTTCCCTCCTCCATTGAATGCGGATCAAGGTTAGAAAAAATGGAATCAACTCTTACATTTGGCCTGAAGGGCTGCAGTAAGCAACTCGACCGCCGATCCCTGAGACATTGGCGTTGGAGAGTGGTTGTTATTACTCCAGTCTTCGCCAAAGTTGGCATCGTCTCCCGCATTCTTCATCAACTCTCGTGCATTGGTATCGATAAAGTCAGCAAACCTACTATCAGGACTGACCTCATGGAGCTTTATAAGATTGCGAATGAAGATCCCCTTAAAGATTCCTCCATCGCCGCAGCCAGGCTCACACGTCTCGTGAAGAATTCCGTTTCGAGTAAGCCCGTCAATAGCAGCATGGGCGATTTCTTTAGCCACCGACAAATCTCCGCCTCCTGCCTTGCTCAATTCCACCAGACCACCAAGAATGACACCTTGGTTATACGTCCATGTTGTCTGACCGTTATTCTGACATGTGTTTTGGTCCAACCCGTCATTGATCAAGTTGTTACCATTTATCAAACCAGATTTTTGGAACCATTTCCATTCCTTATTAGCCCAATCCAGGTACTTGTTCTTGTCCCCAGCCACTCTGTTTGCCAAAGATGCAGCTACGGAAAGAAAGAGTTCATTGGTGATTGCATTCACATAATTCTGCTTTGTATTCCACCACAGCCCACCGCCACATCTGTCATCATCCCATGCAGCAGTCATGTTCTCAAAGGTATCAGCAGCAGAGTTCAAATAGGTATTGTCTCCGGAAAGGTCATAAGCGTTAATCCATGCCAAAGCCCACCAACCTTCGTCATCGGAGAATGTATTTGTGAATCCATTCTTCATTGACTTGGTGCTCTTCTGAGCTTCGGAAGCGGACTGACGTTGTCCTTGATGCGCCAAATCAAATGCCTGAGCTTTACCATAGGTATTTTCCATAATATCGCGATACTTAGACTGCGATTCTGGCTCTACCCTCATGTAGTCCATAATTGCCGTCAAACAATTTGCAGATGTCCACCACATCCCGTTGGCAAACCCGCTAAACTCGGGACCATAAAATCCACTGCTACTGTTATACAGCCCCTGCAACGAATCTACAGCTTTTTCTGCAACACGACGGAGTGAACCGCAATCGTAACTGTTAGAAGATGATGACGAAGAAGACTTTGGCGCAGAAGAGGATTTAGATGCGGGCGAAGATTTAGAACCAGAAGCCCGGGAAGAGGTAGCAGCTGTTCCAGACGCTCTCTGAGAGGAAGACGCGCCATTGTTATTATTACCATTGGTGTCAGTACTACCACCGCCATTACTATCGCCATTGGCATCAGTACTACTACCCATGCTACCGTCGCCATTGGTATCAGTATTACCCCCACTATTATTACTACCGCCGTTGCTTCCACTGCCCCCACCTCCATTAGTATTTTCGGCTGACTGTTGTACTTTCACAGTAGACGAAGCCTGTGGATTGGAACTTCCATCTATCACGGTAGAGAAAGCTTCAGCCGAACGTCCGATGGATCCTTGATATTGAGGATTTAACCGGGAATCAGTAGGGTCCACAAACACAGTTGAAGTTGGTTTTGTGATTTGAGCAGTGGAAAAGACTGTTTCAGTTATCCCTCTGCCTCCAGCAGCAGCGGTGTCATCGTCATTTGATTTCCCTGCGTCCACGTTTTTATTGACCTTTGCAGGAGCATTGAATTTTCCAGTAGGGTTCCCATACTGTTGCTTAAACTGTTGTAGTGCACCTTGATTAAGCGTTTGCCCGTCCGGCGATACGACAACTGTAAAGATTTTGGTTGACATAGGCCTTGAAATGGCATCCCGGTCAACCAATTCTAACAGATTGGGAAGCGCAATCGTTCGGCTAACGAGAATGGCAGTGAAAATAGCCAAAAACCATGGACAGATCATTTTCAAAACTGTATTAGACCAACAAAATCTATTGGCTTAAACGATACACCCACACACGCACACTCAGAAAAAGGAAGAGAAGGACGGTTGCTTATAGAGTTTATATATTAGTCTTGAAGCATTGTTTATTTATATATATGTAGGTTGTTTTAAATGACTCAGATTTTGAAATTTCAGGACATCAAACGCTCACCCAAAAATTAAAATTTATCCGTTACGAAGTTTGAGACAAGCAGTGAGTTAGTTAATAATAATACTGTGGGATTCACTGAACCGATTATAGAAAAGTGGCTGGGTTTTGGTGAAGATTTCTGGAGACTACTAATGTGGCCCTTACATTCAAACGACCACTATCTACAATAATGGGTGCATACCATTCTGACTAGTATATTTTCTTATGTGAAACAGAGTATCTTAATAAGGGGAGTCCCTCCAAAACCGAAAAAATTTGTACCCTTTTTCTGATATTATATACGTCTCCTGGCGTTATGAAAGGTTTAAAATAATATATTTATTTTTTTGTTTCCAGACACAGCATTTAATAAAATTTGATTTTTTTTTTTTTTTTTTTTTTTTTTTTTTTTTTTTTTTTTTTTTTTTTTTTTTTTTTTTTTTTTTTTTTTTTTTTTGATTTCGAACTTTGCAGCAGGATTGTATATCGCAGTGATTAAAAGGGCTGGAGACCTGCATCTGCATATCCCGCATACGCAGCCCCTTAGATTAAAGTACGCTGGGTTGTGAAAGCGTTGTGAGAGAAATGATGAATAAAGCCGACGTGCAAGTGTGGCGCTACTGAGTGAACAGCGTCCCACTGTCATATTATTATTACGCTTGTTAAACAGGATCAGGTACCATTATTACACTCAAATATTCTTGGTCCCATTTTTCTTGGAAATTGACCATTACTGAAACTCTAACCTGCCGTTTTCTGTGTCGGTGTTGGCCATTGTTTGTTATTATGATTGTGCAGGCTTTCGTATGTGGGAAAAATAATCAATGAAGTGCCACGAATACGATAGAAACGGCTCTACATAAATTTGTGATTCTGCACCTTTTCAGGGACCAAGTAAAGCAAGTTCCGGATAATTCGAAACGCTACGTCATATTATGCACACATAGGCCGTGTTTATAGGCGTACCTAATTTATATATTTTAATTATTCTGATCTTTACGGAATCCATTCTGTTGAGGGGTTTATTCGTGCAGTGATATTTCAGATAATATACATGCTCTTCAGCTCTATTTCCAACCTACCAAACTGAATTCAACATGGATTTTAAATGGTTTGACACACTCTTTTTTCTCCCTTACATCGTTGTGGAACCCGAAATGAGTTAAAAATACTAAGCGACACTTCAATGTATCATCGTAACTGCACGTCTGTAACACATTGATTATGGCCACATCACACCGTGTACTATCAACAGAACTCGGTATCTACAATAAACTGAGAGTAAATAAACAAATAAAGAGGCGTGGTTAGGGAGATACTTATTTGGCCGCATGATATTCGTTAAAAAGAGACTGGTCTTGGGAATAAAAAGTAAAATGTGAGATTGAGACAATGCATACCAAAGCAATTCACACAGTCCTCGACACGTGTTTGAACGTCTCGTCAAAAGACATCAGAAGACGAGACCCATTGAAATAACGAGTACAAACCTCCTGGTTCGGTTAAGATAGTTTCAACATACCTACACCTGTCTCACGGGGTTCCGAGACTTTTGGTTTAAACATGCTATTGTCGCATCCCTGTTTTCGGACTGGCTTTGATGATCCTCGCTTAGACGGCACCTTGTGTGTATCTAGTGGCCGTTTGATATAACGGACGGCGATGATATATTTGACGGAATTCAGTTCTTACGCACATTCCATGATCGGTGGTCCGAAACATGGAAAGAGAAAGAAAGCTGCAAGCGTAATATCTATTTGGCTTCGTTCCCGTCAAGTAATAATCCATAACACTTGAGTACAGCTCTTAAGAAGACGCAATTTTTGAACGCATCCTTTGCAACCTCTCTCAAAACAGGATACAGAATGCCAAAGTGAGCAATAATCTCAGGTGAGACTCAATTGGTATGCCGGTTCGCAGTTTGCATCATCTTGTAACCAATGACCGACATAGATTAGTAGCTTTCCGTGGGGGGTCTGGATCAACGATATTCGTCAAAAGCTCATCACATCTGTCAGATAGTCCGAAAGCAATTGAATTCTGAGCTAGCTTGCTGCGCAATTGTCTTGGTACTCGGGCAGCTCGGTACGAATGGCTCAATCTGAACAAATATTAATAATCCTCGACAAATTGGAAGCAATTGAGCCAAATATGTCTAAAAAATCCAAGTTCAATGGCGTTGATCAAGTGATTGGCCCTATATTTGCTTATCTTCGCGGAGTAATTTCACCCCGAATCACCGGTAATCAAGCTCATTGGCCGGGTAACCGATACTTCGGAGAAGTTTCGGTCCATCCAGCAAACAAAACCGGAGAAACGTTGCTGGATGGGGTTTGGACGATCAATTCGAGTGATGATAAGACTTGATGGGTCTTACAAAAAATAATATGAAAATTACAGTAAAGTCGATCCATTCGTCCGGATACTGGATCCTACAGTACTGGGGACATTGGGTTTATTCACTGCAAGTTTCCCCACGTTTGGTCACCCATCACGCTGTTGGATGCCCGTTTTGGGCAACCCAAATAATAATCCGTTAGCGGGGAAACGTAAACCCCGAGTTGACAAGGTTGCGGGTATAAAAGGGTGTATGGGACCTCCTCTTTTGCACTTTTTTTTTTTTTTTTCTTCTTCCCCTAACCTCATCACTGTACTTCTTATTTATTTCCAAAAATGAGTCTGTCTACTACAATTACCCTTCCTACTGGAGAAAAGTATGAGCAGCCAACTGGCCTGTTCATCAACAATGAATTCGTCAAGAGCTCCAATGGCAAGACCTTTGCTGTTGAGAATCCATCCACTGAAGAGCACATTGTGGACATCCAGGAGGCTGGTGAAGACGATGTGAACAGGGCAGTTGATGCCGCTGACGCCGCTTTCCAGACATGGAGCGTTCGTGAGCCAACTTACAGAGGCAATCTCTTGCTCAAGTTGGCCGATAAGATTGAAGAACACAAGGAGACGCTTGCCGCAATTGAGTCAATGGACAATGGTAAGTCTTTGTTCATGGCCCGCGGTGACATTGCCCTTGTTATCAACGTTATCCGTAATTACGGTGGTTGGGCTGACAAGATCTACGGTGATATCATCGAAAGTGACCAAGATCACTTTACCTACACTCGTAGAGAGGCAATTGGCGTTTGTGGTCAAATTATTCCATGGAACTTCCCATTGCTCATGTGGTCATGGAAGGTTGGCCCAGCTTTGGCCACCGGTAACACCGTGGTGCTCAAGACTGCTGAATCCACTCCTCTCTCTGCATTATACGTTTGCAATCTTGTCAAGGAAGTTGGCTTCCCAGCAGGTGTTATGAACATTGTCTCTGGTTACGGCAAGACTGGTCAAGTCATCTCTTCCCATATGAAGATCAAGAAGGTTGCCTTCACTGGTTCCACCGCCACTGGTCGACACATCATGAAGTCTGCCGCCCTGTCCAACGTCAAGAAGGTCACTTTGGAACTTGGTGGCAAGTCTCCAAACATTGTTTTCGATGACGCTGAATTGGAAAAGACCGTTGAACGGGTTCACACCGGTATCTTCTACAACTCTGGTGAAGTCTGCTGCGCAGGCTCCCGTATCTACGTCCAAGAAGGCATTTATGACAAGTTTATCGAAGCCTTCAAGGCTCGTGCTGAAGCCACTAAGGTTGGTGATCCATTCGACAAGGATACTTTCTACGGTCCGCAAACCTCCAAGCTCCAACTCGACAGAGTCCTCGATTATATTGAGGAAGGCAAGAAGGGTGGCGCTACTGTCGTCACTGGTGGTAACAGAGTCGACCGAAAGGGCTACTTCATTCAGCCAACCATTTTCTCCGATGTCACTGAAGATATGAAGATTGTCAAGGAGGAGATCTTCGGTCCAGTAGTGACCATCACCAAGTTCAAGTCTGTTGAAGACGTTATCGAGCTAGCTCATGACACTGAATATGGACTTGCTGCTGGTGTTCACACTACTGACGCATCCCGCGCTATTCGTGTTGCGAACCGCCTCCGTGCTGGTACAGTCTGGGTCAACACTTTCAACGATTTCCATCACCAGGTTCCATTCGGTGGTTATGGCCAATCTGGTATCGGCAGAGAAATGGGTAAAGAGGCGCTTGACAACTATACACAGACCAAGTCTGTCAGAATGTGTCTTGAAGAACGCACTCATTAAACATATGTAAATGTAGTATTAAAATGAATTGATGATTTGCCTTAGTTCGGAATTGTGTGGACACAAGAGTCGGTCGGCTACTCGCACGAGATAAGTGACCGATAGTGTTTGCTTAAGAATGTATGTATAGGGGCAATTGCGATTTTCGAACTTTGAGGGGAACGGTCACAATGTCTATAGTACAAAAACACCCAAACGAAGACTATAGAGCTAAGTTTTTTTTTTTTTTTTTTTTTTTTTTTTTTTTTTTTTTTTTTTTTTTTTTTTTTTTTTTTTTTTTATTGACCTATCGCGATGGTGTTCATTCACTATAGTAAATATATTTGATTATATCATATCTCTGTCACTCAGCCAAATCCTTTATAAAGTGGCATATCCATTCTATAGGTCACTGAAAGATTGCTGCCGTTGTTGGCATGGCCTTTATATGCAAAACGAATCCTTTCAACTATTGGTAGTACTTGTTTTTCACTGAGCGGTAAGTCCTCAAAGTATATAATGCAATAAGCTCTTTTTTGATGTACTCTCCATGCTCTAATCGCTTTTCGACAGTAGAGTCTTCTTTGAGCGGACTACGAAAGGCCTTCCTCAACTTAACAACGGCGCTGTCGTATCCCGTCCTGAGACTCGTTAGAGAGAGTATGGAATTGATGAGTCAATACTCACGGATAGTCCTTAAGCATATACAAGAGCTCCTTGTACTGGTAAAGCACTCGTCGTCTCAACTCGCTATTCATTCTGGATGGAAAGTTGGGAGGAATCTCCGGCAATCAAGATTCGAACCCCGCAACCGATGAGCGGAGAAAGAGCGGAGGTAGGAACAATCTAGTTTCTGGCAGATCTATGAGATTAGAATAGTTTGTGGACTAACACATATATCAGACACCGAAACGGCTCAATGCTTATGTTCGTTAAGAATGAAGTGAGTTATGGACCCCAAGAAATTGACCATAAGCAGTATGTGAATACGTAACATCAAACTGAAAATATGCATATGGACATGCGCTTGTGCGCTATGCATAATTCACATATGCATATGCATACCAGTGGATTATTGGTTCAAGTTACTCCCTAACTAAAGTCTAACGTGTATGAAGTATGGAGCATGTGCTTTGACAAAACCCGCGGCAATGCGGCTCACCTTTTTTTGAATGCATTAAATTATTATATTCGTACCTATGCACATCCATATCCCGTATTGTATGATATATGATGGATATCTACATGAGGAAACTAGTTAAGCACATAGCTAAGCTGCCACGGTGTACGTATGCGTGTTTATATTGAAATCCAATATATTAATCGTAATATGCAGATCAACTTCTCTCTGGCCCGCAATTTTTAAGCATATGACTACGACGTTATACTCACGTGTAACTACGAGAACAATAATAACTCTTTAGAACACAACACTCTGTAAACAGGACCAGAATTATTCAGTCAAAATTGCCCTTTACTTGGTTACGTTTACCTGTTGTGATGTGTAGTTTGACGTCACCGTTGGGAGTTCGACTACTCTCTCACTTACACGCCAAAGACGACGACACACTCAAAAGATAGAGAGCTATGGAGCAGTCAGCAGTGGGGCGAATAGCAGAGCTGTTACGCCATCAAGATGATCTTGACAACATTTCCGGGCTGAGGGCAAAGCTGATGAAGGAGAAGGCAGTTGTGGACGGACAGCTCAAGGCCGGAGTGCAGGCACAAATAGGCGTAACTGTCAAGGGTACCAAGAGCTTGGCCGGAGCAAGAGCGACTATGGACAGTATTCGGAATGAAATGCAAAAGGTTGACCGGTTACGGGAAGAAAGCAGTGAAGCTGTTGTCAGTTTTGGCAAAATTAACCGCTTGAGCAGGATATTGCAGAATTTCGAGCAGACCCAAAAATTCCTTGACAATTTCAAGAACATGCCAGGTCAACTAGAGCAGATCGACGAGTTGATGGCGCAGGATGGAGAATTCTCTCTAGAGAATCCTTTGGAAAACCTGATTACAGTTCATTATTTGTTATCTGGCTTACGCGATGTTCAAGATGACGCTCAATTTCATGCCCAGCGGTCCACTGACGATGTCAGACGAACAATTGCAAAACATTTTTCGCAATTGGATCGTTCTGTAGAAAAATTTGATAGCCTGGTGTTTGAAGTAGCAGAGGCACTGCTAGAATTGGTCCGAGTAGGCAATCGTGGCCTAGCGGTTAGGGTCGCCAAAATTATCGAGGCGGAAGAAAAAGCGGATCTTGCGGCCGAAATTTCCGCAGAGATGGATACCCAGCGGGCGTCCAAAGATAGCGTTTTGGGTAGCCTACAGGCTAAAACGTCGAACCGTGCAGTCCGAAGATATCCAGCACGCTTTTTCGAGGCCATTGAACGCGCAGCAGATGAGACGTTCTCTAATTGTAAAGAAGCATTCGAAGGTGACATAGACGAATTGCTAAATAACATGGACTGGGTATTTAACGATCTGGAACTGACTCGGCTGGAAGTGTCAAAGTGCGTTCCAAACAGATGGCGTATCTTTGATCGTTATGTCTCAATTTATCATAAACAGGTCCATTCCATGTTGAATGGTATTATTGGCCACGATGATGGAGCCGGACCTGCTGCCGCTACGTTGTTGCATGTTTTGGATTATGTTAAAGATTATTATGAGAAAATGGAAGTTTTGGGAATTCCCAAGGATAGCACGTTGCTTACGCCGCCATTGTTAGATGGCAGAGAAGACGCGCTTTATGATGAATATCTCGGGCTCATTGTTGCAAAGTTGCGAGAATGGCAAAACAACCTCGCTACGTCCGAGAAGGACGCGTTCTGCACGCGTGTTGTCGCTCCACGCACGGACGCAGATGGTAAGCTTGCCCTTGAGGGTGAAGTTGTCATGTTCTCGATGGTATCGCAGCAGGTGGATGTTGCTGCAGACTCTGGTCTGGGGAGAGTTCTGGCAGGCTGCATCGAGGAATGCTCCAGTTTGCTGCGTGACCGACAAGCAGAATGGGAAAGAATTATGAAAGAGCAAGTGGAATTACAAGTCGCTGACAGTTTGAGATTACATAACAATAAGAGTTCTGGTGACGAAAATGAGGAAGAAGGTGTCCCTGGCGGGCTGGTTGAATATCTCATTGCTTTGGCAAATGATCAGATTCGCGGAGCCGATTACACCGAGGCCATTGCGTCACGCGTTGCCCCTCTAGTGTCGAAAAAATATCGAACTCAAATAACCAGCAACCTTGACGGAGTTTCGGATGGATTTATTGCATTGGCCAAAAAGTGTATCACAGGGCTCATTTCAATCATTTTTACGGATCTTGAGCCAGCGTTTGCGCAACTTTTCAGCTCGTCTGCTTGGTACAAGGGTCGGCCGTCTAAGCAAATTGTGGATACGATTCAAGAGTACCTGGTTGACTGTTCCCAACAACTGAACAGTGTGATTTTTGACGTTTTTAGTGATGATCTTGTTGAAGAGACCATTCTCAAATACCTTGGTGCTTTAGCGTTGGCGCCAGGATCACTCAAAGTGTCAAAAGCATCTGAACAAATTAAAAGTGACATTGGTATGCTTTACGACTTATTCACTGCCAACCCCGATTATGCCTGTGACCCGGAATATATCCAAAACCAATTCCTTGTTTTTGAACATTTCTTGTCAACGTTGGATTCACCAGTGGACGAACTTCCGGAAAGGTTTCAGGCGCTTCGTGATGACTTTTGGGATGCCCCATTGGATCTATTCGAAAAGATGGTTCGATCTAGAAAGGATCTTGACGCTAAACAAGTCAAAGAGATCATGGTACGTGTGCGTGCAGATGCATTACACAATCAGCAGAGTCCTCCGCAAGCGTTACAATCCACTTATTTATCAAGGTTTCAAGTGACTTTCAATAAGAAGAAGAGGTGACTTGGTACTCACCTGTTTCTTATGGAATAGCCGGCCTCTTCCAAGCGTATTTCAGTGACTGACGATTTTACGTAGAACAATAAAATGAGTTTTCAGAGCTAATGATGCTTTTTTCTTTTAATTGCCGGTGCTGTTGAACCGAAACAAACTATAAAACAAAAGTTAGAAGCGTAAATAACGGGCCGACAATAAGATGCCAGAAAAAGTGATATTAAGCATAGACCCCCAAGTTGGGTTGATAGCGAGATCTGAAACAGCCTAAATATCCTCTTGGCTTTTATTGAGCCGACATCCTATCGAATTGCCTTTTTACAAGAATCCCTAAGGTATTTTCACCCTCATCTGTCTCTCCGTGTAAAGTGTGGAATTCCGCATCTTATATGATAAAGTCCGTGAACCGCAACGGAATTGAACTGAACAGACAATGCATACCACCTGCTTGTTGACGTATGCCGTAGGCCTTGTTTGCTTTGTTTGAAAGCGTTCAAAGTTGGAAAGTAAAACAAAAAATCACCTCTTTTCAAACTCGTCTCTGAAACCTCCACCACAGAACAAACTTTCCATATAGATCAGATCAAAGTAAAACTGAACGAACAAACGCCAGCTTACCGCTTCATGAAAAATCTAACTAAGCTCTCCACCACAGGAAAAAACTGAACAATTAAACTTTCAGTCCAATGACTTTGTAATTAAATTGCGGAAAGCCACAGAAAAAGCTTAACCACTGAACCCATAATATGCCTCATGATGGTCAAAAGTTTGAACTGGAGGGAACAGAGTTGCTTGCGGAAATGAATTGGATTTCAGAAGAAATTAATTTTTAAACTAGCAAGGAGTATATAAAAACACCAATTGAAGCCGGAGTTTAAACAAAATCAATCCTTGTTCTATCAAACCAGACGAATTATGAAGACTGGGGTAAAAGTTTTGGGCCTGGCCGGATTGTTTTCCAGCCAAGCTATAGCTACATTTGGAGATTTAGGAAGTATATTTGGATTTGGCGGTTCAATTGGCGGTAACGCAGCATGCCCTACCATGCTCATAGAAGAAGAAGATTGCTGGAAGCATTGTGAAAAGGCAATCCAGCAGGCCACATTTGGTTGTTTGGCAGTGCAAAACAATGTGGACAATTCTAGAGACAATATGGCAAACTGCGCTGAGTGCCACCGAAAGGCCACCAGCAACGAGATCCAACTAAACTTGGCAGGCAGTGATATGTTTGTGGACCATGACTTCTTTGATAACACTGTGCAAAATGTCATGTTCACGTTCTTCCACGATTGTGGCATGAGCTCAGCCGACTGTCCACCACCAGTGTCGCCTCCACCACCACCACCTCCACCACCAGAGCCAGAGCCAGAACCAGCGCCAGCTCCAGCTCCAGCTCCGCCGCCACCACCCCCACCACCAAAGGTGGTCACCGTCACCAGAAAGCCGAATACCAAAATCTACACTATTACGGGTAAGGCGCAGACGGAGAAGTATGTTATCACCAAGCATGTGACCAGAACGCTTCCAAATAAGATTATCACTATTACTGGAGGTGGCGGTGTGAAGAAGACGATGACTATTTCCGGTGGTGGTGGTGGTGGTGTTCAAGTTGGTGGCAGTGGTGGTGGCGTGCAAGTTGGCGGCAGTGGCAGTGGCGGTGGAGGTGGCATACAAGTTGGCGGCAGTGGCAGTGGCGGCGGAGGTGGCGTGCAAGTTGGCGGCAGTGGCAGTGGCGGTAGCGGCGGCGGCAGCATTCACTTTGGCGGAAGAGGAAGCGGTGGCAGTGGTGGTGCCAAAGTAGGAGGAAGTGGCAGTGGAAGCGGAGGCAGTGGCGGTGGTAGCATCCAATTTGGAGGAAGCGGTAGTGGGGGAAGCGGCGGCGGCAGCGGCGGTGGACTTCAAATCGGTGGTGGATCTGGTGGTGGAAGAGGCAGCGGAAGTGGAGGATTCACTATTGGTGTGGGTGGGAGCCCAGCAGGAGGTGGTGGCCTCAATTTCGGAGGCTCTGGTGGCGGTATCTCCTTTGGAGTTGGCGGTGGCCGAAACCTCGCGGCGAGAGACGGACCTATGACTGTTCCTAACATCCCACTGGGTGACTACGATTGAAGAGCATGTGTCTTTTTTCGACGTGAGTGTTTTTGTTTTTTAGGGATTTTTTTTCTTGTTATCAGGATCTTTTTTCACAAAAGACTTCTTTATAAGTAGAATTTAAAAAAATTTAAAAGGTAAAAAAAAAAAAAAAAAAAAAAAAAAAAAGGTAACGTTGTTTATTGTGCATTACGATTTCTTGCTCTTTCGTCGCTTAGCAGGCGGTGCTGATTCAACATCTGTCCCTAGCGCAGATACGAAGCCATCCTGCTGCCGCCTCATCTTGGTCCTTAAGGACGGAAGTGCGTAATTTACTTGATTTCCTCGAGACCTTCTTCTTGGAGGGGAAAATTGTTTTGGTACTGGTGTGTCTTTTGTCGGTTGCTGTTTTTGCGGACTGGAATTTATATCCTTTGCTCCTAAGGCAGCTCTACCACGCTTCTTCGCTTTCTGCGGCGACTGATTTTCTTTCGATGGAGAGGAGGTTGTGGAAGAACGAGGTTTCTTGTTAGTACAGCGTGATTTGCTAGTGTTATTGGTTGATTCATTTGAATCCAAACCAGGCATTGGGTTCAGGTGAAGTATTCGTTCGGCTTCGGCTGGTTGCGACAGAGCTGAATCGGTTGGAGTTTGCGGCTGGGACGGCATGGTAGACGGAGATTGAGGGTCCTCAGGTACTTTTTCGGCTTCAACGATAGGTGGAGATTCCAGCTCTGCCACTATCATATTTGATTCCGGTTCCTGTGGTAGTTCCTCTACAGGTTTCGACCTGAGGCCCTGTGGTTGGCCAACTACAGGTCCAAGAATAGCTTCCTCATGGTCAGCTGAATCCTGTACCGTAGCTTCCATCTCCAGAAGACTCTGAGAATTATCGTCTAATTCAGTCAAAATTTCCGCCGCAGGCCCTCCTTCCTCCTCATCCTCTTCAGCTATAACATCGCAGATGACTGGGCTTGAATTGTCATTTTCAATCATCGCCATATCAAATTCATCAACATTTACTTGGGTTTCCGTTCCTCTTTCCCGGGGTTTCCTTCGGGTGATGGTATCAATAGGTTTGGTAACAGTTATTGCTGTTGGAAGTTCATCGAGTTCTTCTTCTCCTTCTATGGTGAATTCCTCTCCGCTCAACATTTGCTCGACCTGTCGTAATTTTTGCAGGATTTCATCCTTCTTGAAGTTTGACTGATTCTTTCTTAGCCGCATATTTTCACACCGCAGGTGGTAAGTCTCCTTTAACAGCTCATCATTGTATTTTTCCAATTGGTTGACTTTTTCTTCTAAAGCGGCATGAGCTTTGGCTATTGCCCTATTTTGCGAACCAAACCTCCGACGGACTATAAAGTTAGTGGTTCAAATAGTTGACTCACAGCATCTTCTGTTTACTTACTCAAGTCTATACTCTCCGCGGGAGTATTGCTAGCACCATTTAATCTAGCCATTTTTCCGTTTCGAAGTTAAACAGGTATATATAAATAGAGATTGGAAATTGGAAAACTAAAACAAAAAAAACAACAAGAATTATGCCGATTGTGCGATGATGCAGCTATGTAGCTATCACGGAAACATTTGTGTTGATAAACTTCCCAAGACGGAAATCGCGTATTGTTGCCGTGACAACAAATCGGTTTCACCGTTGCCGTGGAAACCGCGCTAATTTACGCGCGGTGGAATACGCGTACAACGTCTTCTCCAGCTTCATTGGAAGAATAGCTAGATATCTATTTCCGACATTTTTATCGCTTTCATAAAACAGCCATGTCGGTACCGCGATTTCAGTCGTCCCCGCTAGCAGCACGGCTGGCACAGAAGAAACAAGAGCTACAAAACCTACAACAACTTCAGACCATGTCTGGTGATTTGGTCACCCAATTAGAAGCCCTTCAAGAAAAGTTAGAAACTTTAGCAGACGGTACAGAGGCAGTAGCTGCCGTTATGACCAATTGGAACTCTGTACTGCGTGCAATTTCACTAGCGTCATCTTCATTATCATCCTATACTAACGACAAAAAAACAGACGCAGAAA
The DNA here is from genome assembly GCA_030570055.1 of Blastobotrys chiropterorum. Classification (NCBI taxonomy): domain Eukaryota; kingdom Fungi; phylum Ascomycota; class Dipodascomycetes; order Dipodascales; family Trichomonascaceae; genus Blastobotrys; species Blastobotrys chiropterorum. Next base: position 84,902 of record JAJLUK010000043.1, read on the forward strand.
CAGACACACAAGCCGAAGAACAGGAGCCACAATTACCAGAACCATTGGTGCGCATACGACTTGATGAAAATTAATATATATATCACTACTACTCTAACTAGTGTCCATCTTATTAACATGGTCATAATCGTCATTCACGACCTCTTCCTCATTGTCAATATCCATAGCAGTGTTTCCACGCAAGGGTAACATATGGTCAGCCAATTTTCGATTTAGAGACCCTTTACCTTTAATGGTATGCACTCTAGTATAAATACCCTTTGCCCATGACGCCAATTCCTTGTTATCTAGAAGACCTTTCAAAATGGATTTTTCTGTTTCGATATCAGCGTAGATTCCTTGCAGCAAATTTTTGCTAGCATACGGGAACCGTTCGTCGAAGTCATCACCATTTGTTTCAGTCAATTGTTCCGGTTCTAGAACTAGGTTAACTGTAACCAAGTCTCCCTCATCCTCTCTCATTGCGTGATCCAGAGTTTGATAGAGGATGGTGTTTTCTGTCGACTGTTGTACTTTGGCATCTGTTTTTTTTTGTGTATTGATAACTGAATCCCAGTCGTCAGAAATCAGCAATCGCCGCCAAATCAACCGTTCATTCAGCTGCTTTCGTCGATGTGAAAGATTCGAAATCTTGCATAACCTCAGAGCTCTATAAAAATTCAGTTGTGCATCTTTACTATCGACCGCACTTAATGTCAAGACGTCAATCAATTCTTCCGCGTTGAGGCTTCTTTGTTGTTGCAACCGCTCATAGCCACGTTGTAACACTTTCACCAGCGAAGTTGTATGTCTCTTGTTCAGCCAGTCAAAAACAACGTCACCAAGACCTGTAGTCTGATATGCCAACGCTTCTTGAATAGCAACTAATTCGATTTGGGACTCAATCCCTTCTAAAAGATTGTCCGATCCATCGACGACCCCTGATTTTTGCTTGTTCTCTTTACCAGCTAAAATGCTCAACTTTGCCAGACTAAGTTTTAATTTTTTGTTCGAACTAAATTCTTCCTTGTTTCGGTTAGCTGCCTCACACAGGGTTTTTCCAGCTTCAATGTAGTTTCCTAAGTTGACGTCATGAGCCCAGGAAACATTGGCATATCGCTTCGTGCTGAAAAATTCCTTCAAATAAGTCTGATGGTATTTTGGGAATAACGTCAATAGTGCTTTGAGTTGGTTGGTCTCTCCAAGATATTGATAAAGCACACTTGCAAACTCGTATCCAAATCTGGTAAAGTACCCATCCAACCTTTCTAAATATTGCTCTCCGTCACCTTGTTTGGCATTATTCGCCAGTTTCCAGTCTTCCACAAGTATTTCAACCAGCGATCTATAAATACGGAATTGTTCGGCAATTCTTAATGCAGAATCCTTATGGCCGGCATCCACCACTTGTCGAAGCCATCCACCACGTCTTTCGGTATAATTCCCGGCGACTTCTGTACCATCTCTTCTGTTAGAATTCGGGCTATTTTTGATCCATTCTAACAATTGCGAATGCATGTAACATAGTGATTCAACCAAACACACTAATTGGTTGCCCAGAGTGATAGAGGTTTTGTTGTTCTTTGTTGACCCCTTTAACTCTTTACAAGTGAGGTCATATTGGGCTTCAAACGATTTGATTAGTTCGTTGGATGAGGTCCATGGTACCTTGTCGCTACAGTCGCTATCCGTCAGACCAAAGGCTGACTCAAAGTACTTGGACCGAACATCCATTGCCGATTTGTAAACAGCCTCCAGTAATACCATATTCGTGTCAATTAACATGCCCACATCCTTTGACGATGATTTATGGTTATTGACACAGTACTTGCTTGATGCTACCAACAAGCTATCGATAGAATTTGCCTAAAATTTCCAGTCAGTATTATTCGTTGAGACAAAATAACCATCTCAACTCACTTTTTGTAAAAACCAGTTTCTTAGAGGATCTGAGTTATCGTTTGCATGTTGATAGATTACATTTACCAACACATTGACGTTCTTAGAACCATTTTCTGAATACAACTTGTTATCGATATGAACCCATAATGCCTTTGCCACTACCGTTTTCTCCATATCCCACAATAGTCGCAATCGTGCCGAAACTGTTAGCTGGTTAGGGAAATTGATATGCAAAAATTTTGCCAACCGTTCAAGACATGAGACCCGAAGACTCAAATGGTCAGTTAAGGATGGAAGAATAGGTGGCATATACGGTGATGTGTTCGTTAAAATTTCTTGCGACACTTCGAGAAACGAATTTTCCAAGACCTTTGAATCAAATTTCATTTCACGCCTCGCATCAAAGCTCAAGGGATTATTCGTCTCATCTCCTTGATTATAGCCATAAAACACCGCTTGCTCAATACGGGTTTTGGCTAATTGTGGCTCCAACTCTTCAGCCTTCTTGGCAGCAGGCTGACCTTCTTCTGGGAAACGTTCGACTCGAATAATCCCACCATGTTGTGCAATCGCAATCAATCCACAGTTTCGAGTTGTTTTACCATTAATAGTTGTTAAATCTTCAATAGTGGCCGACAATATTTCAACTTCGTCTCTAAAAGTGATCACATCTTCCCATCGACGGGCCACAACACTTGCCGGGGATTTCTCCGGAGCAGCTTCCAATAAAACGATTCCATGGGAAAACACGATAAATAAGGTTTCGTATGGACTTGGGAAACACAGTCGGGGCTCCCTTACAGAGTCCGAAGTAAACGTCTGTATTCTGTGAGCTGATTTAACAGCAATGTCCTTTGTATCCAAGTGGACTGTATAAATGATATAATACATTTCGTTAATCGCCGGGTCATGGACAAAAGATGCAAGAATAAAGACACAGCCATTCTCTTCGTAAAATTCCACGTCGTGCACCTGGAACGTTGCTGGTGCGTTTTCGTAGAGTTCGCTAATATGGTTGACCAAAATTTCGCGTAATTTTTCATCAAACAGCAGCTTGACTTGGTTGCTCCGTGAGCATTCCCAGACGGATAAGTCACCAGTATTGTTGATAAGTAATACTTGTCTTTCACTTTTGCCAGTGATTTTCCCTGGTTTCACTGAAACAATCCCTCTTCTAGAGCCAGCTAATGAAATGGCTCCTTTAATGGATGACAGCAGACCGGTTCCTCCCCCACGCATTGTACCACTATGAATATAGGGTTTACCAGTGGCATCTCTCAGAGTGATCAAAATAAATCTGCCACTACTTGTTGTTGCGACAATACCTGCAGGCTCGATATTCTGAAAGTGTTCAATGACTTCAGCTGAATACAGCCCCACCACATGGCTGATACTCTTCCTACGTTGTAAAAGCCCGTCGGCGACAGCCCCTCCAACAGCTTCCCAATAGGTCAATTGTCCAGACTTGGTATCTACAGTGACGATGCCAGGTTCATTACTGCCAGGTGTCGGGGCTACAAGCACACTCATAGTGGTATTACCACCGTTTGCACCTGACGCGGACGGAAAAGACAAGGTGTTCGGCACATGATCTGGCGATGCGTAATTCCATACATAACTAGTTCCTTGAGAAACGACAAGCGCGTAATTCGTATTTTGATCTGCGGATCCTTGCGAGATATATTCATCAGATTTCAAAATAGATGGAATTGCAGGTAATCGGGAGACACAATATTTGTTATTCTTCGTCAACTCAACCACTCCATCTCGTAAGTCCGATGAACTTGCAGTGGAAGACACTCCAAGAATTGATGCTTCCCCCATGGACACAGAAACTGAAGGCTCCCGGTGATGATGGTGGAGACTCCCACTCACCGCACGAGACGTATTCGCACTGCTAGAGCGATTCACGTTTCGACTGGTATGACGCAGGCTCGACTGCCGTATCTCTCTTAAAGAAGACATGCTGTGTGGACGA
>JAJLUK010000044.1:0-40993 GCA_030570055.1 Blastobotrys chiropterorum
AAAAAAAAAAAAAAAAAAAAAAAAAAAAATAAGCGATTAGTCATCAGCCCCATTAGCATAATGGCCATTTTTTGGTGAAAACTCAATACGCAAGTTGTGTAGTTTGAATTAATGTCTATAAACCACAGGAATATAAAAAAAATTGTATCGGGGAACCGTACATAGTTCAGTGTTGGCAGCTAAATGTGCTTACAGTTCTGCCATGGCGTTCAGTTTACTCCAGAAGATAAAATAACAAATTCTAAACCCCTATAGTATAATATTTCTCCTACAGGAATGAAGAAAATTCAGAAACCTCAACTTTATCCGTAATTTGCTTACCCATATATCGAATGGTAAACTCGAACGCTTCATTCTTCCATTGAATGTCGGATCGCCCTGGGTATTGGCTGCCGTTTCGATTGACATTGGCTTCAATGAACAGCTTCTTGTTGCTTGGAGTCATTCTGATATATTCCAGATAGTCTGGGGCTCCTGGGTACACAGTGTTGTCAGCAAAAACCACCGAACCCGGAGCCACCAATCCAAGAGTTTCAATGACTCTGATGTCTGGAGTATACTGATCCTTCCAATGGTCAATCAAAACGCCGTCAAACACGGTACCTTTGTGTTTTTCAGCAAACTGTGGCAATGTGGTTTTGGCTTCGCCAATGATAATTTCAATCTTGTTCGACAGCCCAGCCAACTTTATAAAGTCGGTGGCGATTTTGGCAAATTCCGGGTTCAGTTCAAAGCTATAATACTTGCCGTCATCCGGAAGCGCTGCAGCAAGTTTGATGGCGGAATAGCCCATGTAGCCTCCTAATTCGGCCACAACTGTGCCTGGTTTGATCCGCTGTCTGAGCTTTCCAATCATCAGGTCGCCCTTTTCCTTTCCAATGTTCATGAGCTTCTCGACGTTGTCGGAATAGTGGTCGATTGCCTCCAGTACCTTCTCGGGCTTCCCCTGAAGGTCCTGCTGGGGCAGTCCCATGACATATTTGTGTAAATTGTATTCCTTCTCGTACTTGTCTGTCATTGTTAATTGCGTTGTATAGGGTAGGTTTGTGGATGCGTGTTTGGGTTTATTGCCTTCCTTTTATAGTTGCGCCTTAAACCCTATAGACCCGCAAGGTCGCGTTTACCCCGGAATTGGGCCCGGAAATATGATCAGCGCGGGTTTTGGCGGAGATCCGGTCGACGGTATCGTCCTGTCGTCCACCGGATCACCGACAGCTTCCCATCGGGCCGCTAGCCGGTCTAATCTGATTGATAATACGGGCAGAAAATTGGGTGGCTGTGGCCATTCTCGGTGGTGTGTGGGCCCTGAGAGGGCGGCGTTTACTGTGCGAGGTCGGTCTACCGAGAACGGGATCATCATTATTATATTCAATGGGTGTGCCATTCAGCCACTTGAGGTGTCCATATGGAACTCTGCAATAATGAAGCCGTGGACCTGGAGGCAGTGATACGGTGTAGCGGCCATAGCAGAGTGTTGTAACTTCGGCAGTTCCTTTTTTTTTTTTTTTTTTTTTTTTGTTTCCAAAAAGTGGCGAGAAGTTATCAACGCGCGGCTTGTGTCATTGCCTCCATCCCTCCGGGGGATAGCGCCTCTAGCGGCTTCTTTTCTAGAAAAGCGGTCTGTCCGCAGGGCATACTCACCTTTCGGAGGGTTGGTTACCTCCGGCGGCCTCTTTTTCTCCGGAAAGAAGCCAAAAAATTTAACTCTGCGAGGCGACTGGTCAGTGCTTTTGTTTCTTTTCTAGAAAAGAAGACTGTCCGCAGGGCATATCCGCTCCAGAGACCCTACGTACGCGGTTGCCTCTCTATGAGCGTTTGGGAAGACGGTTATTTCGACTCTGTTATCTGTTTAATGGGGGTTTGATACTACTATTGAGGAGTAGGAGTGTTATCCCAATACCATCGAACCTGTCCTACATGAACTAATATTGCGTCCTTTCCGTCTAATGCGGGAATATTCTTGGCATGTACGTCAGCCGTTGGGATTCAGGAGTCTGCGTGCTTGTGCATATGCATATGTAACTCTCAACGGTCGCGCCGCAGTAATTAATTATGTGCAACTTTAGAAAAGTACGTCTTTTGTTCACGTGTGCTTACGATCATGTGTATATAATTGGCTCTCTTTTGCGTCGTGGGTAGTCATCTTTTGTCCTGTGTGTTTGGCATGTTCATAGGGCATATGCATAGCACATGAATATGTCATATAATCTTCACATACTGTATATGCATATCCGTTACCTGAGGATGTGACATAACCACAAAAACAAAGGTTATGCCTATCTTACAGTAAAATACTCTTCAGCACATTGACCACTAGTCTCTTCAGAACTTACACGAATATATTGCATTTATATGAATAGTTAGAAGGAAACGGCCAACCCTATGCCCTATGCGTACGTGCATATGCAGGCAGGCACCCTCATATGCGCCACCACCAACATCACGCGCATGTTCCGCTTCCGCATCGACACCATTAAATCGACATTCCGCCGACAAAACGCGAAAATACAAACACGAAAAAAATTCAATACTGACCGCGTCAAAATCGATTAAATACATACACTATAAATATAAACATCAGGTTCGCTCGCCTCTCAATCTGCGGGCCAGTTGGATATCCTTCTTTTGAATTGTTACTCTCTTGGCGTGAATGGCACACAAGTTTGTGTCTTCAAACAATGAAACCAAATAGGCTTCGACAGACTCCTGCAACGCACCAATGGCGGAGGACTGGAATCTCAGGTCCGTCTTGAAATCTTGGGCAATTTCACGAACCAATCTCTGGAACGGAAGCTTTCTAATGAGCAATTCGGTAGACTTTTGGTATCGTCTAATTTCTCTCAAAGCAACAGTACCTGGCTTGTATCTGTGTGGCTTCTTCACACCACCCGCTGCTGAAGTGGATGGTGCGGATTTTCTGGCTGCCTTGGAGGCGATTTGTTTTCTTGGTGCTTTACCACCAGTAGACTTTCTAGCAATGGTCGACTTTGTTCTGGCCATAGTTGTTGTTGGGAAGTTAAAACGTTGATGCTATTACGCCGGGGAGTGCGTCCTTTATATACCTGGCTTATCTAGGGTTACCCGGACTGGAGATAATACTGGCTATGCGGCGCACGCGCGTTGGGAGTTTGATATGAGGCGCGTGAAAAAATAATAATAAAAAAAAAAAATAATTTTTTCACACCCCCGTCGGGCCGACTATCTCAAACGCACAGCTAAAAGTGCGTGCATCAGAGCAGAACTGAGACCCATTACGCGTACAGTTTTACTTAGGACCAGATACATTAACAACAAAGACTGCACACAACATGGACTCACAGTTGCTGGAGCTGATAAGAAACGTGCAATCGCCTGACACCCGGTCTAGGAAGCATGCCGAACAGGCATTGGAGGAGGCCAGCACCAACGACGTGGACGGATACATGCTCACGATGATCTCTGTTGGCCAAGAGCCCAGCATACCAACCAACATCAAGCAGTCTGCGTTGCTGTTGCTCAAAAAATGCATCCTCAAGTCGTGGAACATTGGGTTTAGCGATTTCCAGGAGCCGCCGGCCAGTCCGAACGCCAAAGCCAAAGTCAGACAGGGTTTGTTTGATTTAATAGGCACGGGCGAGCGCAAGGTCCGGTCAGTGTGCGCATTGCTGCTGTCCAAGGTGGCGTCGGTCGAGTTCCCGGACGAGTGGCCAGATCTAATTGATCGTCTGGTTGAGATCATTCAACGTGGCAACCCGGTCCAGGTCCATGGGGCGCTGACGGTGATGAAGGAGTTGCTCCGGGAGAGCATCGCCGAGAAGGAGTTTTACACATACGGTGAAACTATTATCTCAACCCTGTTCCTGGTGGCCTCGAACGAGACGTACTCGTGGATCTCCCGGGGAACGGCTGTGGAGTGTTTTTGCTCGTGCGTGCAGTTCTTCCTCATGGCCGATGAAACACAACAAGAGATGATCGAGTCGTTCGCAGAAAAGGCCATCGCACAATGGTGTGACCTGTTCTCAACCATTTTAAAACACCCGATCCAGTCACCGGGCCACGCAAGTCTGATTAGTTGTAAATTGGAAGTCTTGACTTGCATTAAAGACATGGACTCGGCCTTCTCCAAATTTGTTTCAGTCCAGCTCGTCAGCCTATTTTCCTCCGTCTGGGAAGATTTGTGCCAATTGGAGGCATATTACTGCGAATATTTTGTGGGCGAGAATGCGCCTCCGATCGAGCCAGTGGGCGAGGAAGACGAAGAGCTGGTTGCCGACTGTACCATTGATGCATTAATTACCGCCGAACTTGCATTCTTCGGCCTTTGCCTTGAATCCGGCAATCGACGAATCTCCAACGAGTTTACTAATGACACCCAGCTCATTCGACGTTTTGTCACAATGATCATCAGATTGGGCCAGTTCCCCAATGAGATTCCGTTTGGCGATGACAATGTGAATGAATTTGTCACCGAAGAAACTGGGCTGTCAATTGATCACACTGTCCGGTCAGAACTGGCAAATGTCATTTGCCTTCTTAATAATGATCATCTGCCGATTGCGCTATATGAACAAATTGAAATGGTATTCAGCGAAAACCCAAATTCGGGTGCCACCTTGTTGAAGGAGAGTTGTTTCTACCTCTTTGGACAGGTAATCACCGGTGGAACTAGAAGTTTCCCTGACTTGCCTCAAGCCGTTGTCGATGGAATGATCAATTACACATTCAGCTGCCAGCAGTCGTCTGAAATCATCTTGCAATCGCGGGCAGTAATTCTCGGGTCTTTCTTGTGCACATCATTTGAACATGGAATCTCTGAATCCATCAAGCAGAAATATCTCGAAGATGCAATTCGACTTGGCATCCAGAGCTCTAGCCCGATTGTACGTGTCGGCTGCTTGATCTCGATTAACAAAATTCAAAGCATTGTACAGGAAAACCTCAAACAGCACCAGGAAACACTTTTCTCCATCGTCGCATCGATGGTTGACGTTGCCTCGGACGACACCCCTGCATTTTTGGTCGAAGTTTTGCTCTTTGTTGTCAGACTGGATTTTACAGTTTCAGCAAAGTCCAAGGAAATTGTTCAATTGCTATTCACGCTGGCTTCAAAAGACACCTCAAACATTGAATTGACAACGGAGACGACTAGTGTGTTTGAAGATATCGTCGAAAATGCCACGGAACTGGGTATTTATCCAGACGTTTGTGCAAATACTCTTCCGACGTTGACCAGAGGACTCGAAATTATCAAGAACTGGGAATACAATTCCGATTTGATGTTGTCGATTGGGCTCATTGGCGCATTGATTGACAAGGGTCCAACACCATTACCGGATCAAGTACTTGACCAAATCCTCAACCCATTGTACCATATCATCATCAATACTGGAGATGTTCAAGTTCTTCAAGCTGCGTCTGAAACCTTCACGTTTCTAGTTAGTCATGCATCCGAACAGCTAAAAACATGGACCACCTCTAATCGCGACGTCACCGGACAAGAGTTGATTTTAAACGTTGCATCTAAACTTCTGGATCCTAGTTGCGAAGATTCAGCCACTATTAATTCTGGTAACTTAATTTCCACGATCATTGACAAATTCGGTCAGGATCTCGGGAGCGTGCTACCACGATTACTAGAGGCTACTACACGACGGTTGTATACTGCCGAGAATTTACTGCTGGTTGAAAATTTGGTGTCAGTGTTTTCGCAACTAGTGCTGCAATCGCCCCGTGGGGTTGTGGACATACTGTGGGAGATTCAAGTGGACAACATTCGTGGGTTACAGATTGTTCTTTCCAAATGGTTGAGCACGTTTGATATTTTGCGCGGATATGAAGAGATTCGGAAGAACATTATTGCACTACAGCAGCTCTATTTGTTGGATGACGATAGAATTAAATCAGTCATTGTCGATGGAGATATTCAAAATACACAGCCGGATGTCATTATCACCCGATCACGAGCTCGAGAATGTAAGTCAATCTTAGAAAAGCTACGATGAAATCCATTTTACTAACCAAAATCTAGTGACATATACAAAAATTCCTGCACACGTCAAAATTGTCAAGCTTCTTGTCAAGGAGCTCTCGACAACGCCATTCGACACACAAGACGCACGAAACACGGTTCAGGGAATTGAGGGCCAAGGAGGTGGTGGCGATCAGGATGACGAATGGGAAGACATTGAAGGCGGTACCAATCCGCTGAGTGGTCTGGGACAGGATGTGATCAACTTTCTGAATGACAATTCAATGGAGGCTGATCAAAAACACCACTTGGACTCGGAAACTCACTCGTTGATAATCTCCTGGTTTGGCGAAATCACCAAAACAAATGTATCCAGCATTAATGGAATTTTCCAGAACGAACTAACAAACGAAGAAAAGAATGTTTTATTAAAGTATTCAGACCTCAATTGAGACTGAAGTTGTATGTAAATAAGATCAATAGACATTCATTTTTTTTTTATCCCGTGTTTTCTCCCAAAAGGTCGCGAAGAGTGCTGCTAAAACATCAACAAATTCCAGTATACCAGGGAGCGTGACATTTCATCACATAAACGGTGCAAAAGAGGTTCTAAGAATTGAGATGAAATCGAGCCTGGTGACGATTACAAAGTTGTTTGTGGGGTACAAGATATTACTTTTGAGTATATTATATAGTGTACCTGAACAATACGACACGTCTTCGCGGCTGATACTGACTGGATGTGATCCGAACGCCTCGATATTGTGGAAAGTGCTATCGAGAATCGTGGAAAAATTGGTTATCTGGGATAACGTGTTCTTTGTGACGATTGCAGAGCGGGGGTTATTGTATGAACATGAGTGGGCGTGGGGTAGACTCTGGAGTTTGGTGATTGAACATCTAACGCCCAAAGCATTAACAGAATGGGTGTCGTCACCAATCAGTAGAGTTTACTATTTTGGAATGACTAGTATTATACTTTCTATCCTGAACCATTATTTATCCACTGTTGTGTTATACTATCTAACACGCGAAGTGTTCACCGAGTATAAGGAGCGGTTTGCACGTACAGTTGCGATTCTTTACATTTTTTCTCCCGCGGGAATGTTCCTCATAGCTGGATATGCCGAAAGTACGTTTGCATTAGTTTCGTTCGTTGGTCTATATTTGCGTCAGAAGCGCTGGACCATCTTGGCTGGATTGGTATTTTCAGTCTCTTGCGGACTTCGTGGGAATGGAGTTTTATGGGGGATCATGTTTCTATACGACCTCATTGTGGCTTTGAATAGGGGTGAATTCAGACAGGGGGTGCGAGTGGTCGTTGGGGGGTCGTTAATCGGCCTTGTTGTTGCTCTATTGCAAGTGTACCCATACAGCTTGTACTGTCCAGGAAGGCCATGGTGCGAAAACACCATTCCATCAATATTCAGCTACGTGCAGGCAGAGTATTGGAACGTTGGGTTGTTAAAATACTGGACTCCGAACAATATTCCAAATTTCCTGTTTGGTGGCCCGACATTGTATTTGTTATGGGAGTCTCTCATCTTCTACTCTAAAGATAAGAGAACCTTGCCACTCTTACTTGTTCAGGGAGTTATTTTATTCTCTGCAATATTCATCTATCATGTTCAAATCATTACCCGAATTGCAACCTGTCTACCAGCAATGTATTGGTTTGTTGCAGCCTTGTTGACCAGCACAAATTTGAATACGGTAAAGCAAGGGAAGCGTATCGTTAGATATTTCATCTTGTGGACAATGGCGCATGCCGTTCTTTTTGGTGCATTTTTACCTCCAGCATAGTTCAGTGATGCCACACAATGTGCCGTTTGCATGATTTAGAGATCGAAGGAGTGGAACAGCTCCTTCGAAGCTAGCCAAAAAGACGATAATTAATTTGCACCTATATCTCTTTTTATTTATAGCAATACTTGAATTCCTTCTGACACGACTAGACTAGGCGCAATGCAAGTGGGACCTCAACTATTTTGTAACGATTATGAAACAATGCAATGATCCGTGGAGGAATTTTGACCTTTTTAACTGTTAAAAGCGTAATTGATACAAAATTAATGGATTTTTTGTTGGAGACGACCAGATAGGCTCTACAGTTTCATCAATTTGGACAGAAGTTTCATTTACAACTGATTTACAGTATGCTACATCACGTGACATCAAATGCTATGGTTTTTTCTTATAAGCTTTTCTCTGTTTATAGTGGGCACGAAACCTAAACACTAACTCAACCCCAGAACATCAATGGAACGCGATAATCACAGAAGAGAAATCCAAAACGGGGACGATGAGAAAGAGAGAGAGTGAGAGCTGTAATGGGGGAGCAAAGAGGAGTAATCCCCACTTCTCTACCGTTTGGAATTTGGCACGCGATCATCCAGCAGTGCGATCGTCAAACGAAGCTCAAGCTTAGAGCTTGCTGCTTCTTTTTTTACCACAATATCGAAGTGGAGATTGGTGGATACTTAACGATGTGTTTTTCCAACGAGAGGACTGGAACTTCTATCTTCCATCGCCGTTTCCATGACACGCCAAACCAGAGGAGTCTATACCCCACCGCGGACCTTGTTTTCCAGTTCTTTATCCCATTGTTAACCCAAATTGAGATAATTATAAGCGCCGAGAGCGTTATAAACGAAATATACGACCACCTCCAAATACTCTTTACAGGGTTACAAAACATCAGACATCGACCAAAGATGTCTGTTGTCCGCAAATCTCACAGCAATTTCTCACTATTAAGAAAAAGCATTGACATGATTCTTAACTCTACTCCTGTTTTCAACATTGTGTTAACTGTTGAAATTGAAGGACCAAACTGTGAGCTTTCAACCAACCAATTGTCATTGAACAGCAGAAACCCCGCTAGACCGCTGGAATTAGACGCAGTCCACATCAAGCTTACTGAAAATAAGGGACAAGCTAGGTTTAAGGCAGGACAAAAAGACTGTCCACGCAACCAACTCGCCGAAGGGGGTGAGGGCGGTACGGATTATAAGACAAGTCCAATTAATTGGATTCATTACGATCATGTAAGAGAATTGAATTTGGTTAGAGTGTCGAGACAAGCTAATGGAGTCGATGCTGTACCCATTTTCCCAGAGGGAGGAAGAATGTCAACACTGGTTCTCACGAATATTCATTTCAAAATCGAGACCATTGAAGAACTCCAGAGATTCGCCGCTTGTAGAGTTGATGTTGTTCGTATTTCTGGCGTCAACATAACATGGGTGGAGAATGGAACGAGAGAGGGTGAAATGGCGCCTGTTCGTTGCACAGTCCCATCTTTTGTCGACGAAGGGCTGTCAACATCCAATTTGCTCCGTTGGGTAAATTTCGTCCAAACTTTGTAAAAAAAATCCTGGCTAGAGATTGATTACGTATGAGCTATGAAAATAAAACTACCATTATTTTTTTAACTTTATGGATAGCTATTTCGTGTGTGACTCATGGATCTCGTACCACTCATCTATGTATAGGAAATTCCGTCGCATTCTTCATCTCATCGACTGCCAGAATAAGTAAACTTCAACACAGACCATCACGTAGTGCCCCACCCTTTTAATGCGTAACACCCCAAGGTTACTACAACATCTACATACCATACGGTTGCCTATAGATCGGGTTCTATCCCTGCTATGTGTGGCTGCATGCCGAAAATCTTTGGCCCACGGGCATTCATAGCAATCCTGTAGAATACCGATAAGCCTAGAGGCGGCTGTTGAAAGAGAGACACACACAGGTTCATACCACGTATTATGTAAGCTTTTGTCAGGATATGAAAATCTGGGACGTGAGAGTAGGTTGGATCGAGTGGAATAGGGTTGGTCCGGCTCTAGGATGTGACTGACGTTTTTGACAATACGAAATGAGAGTACCCAGAAAGTTTGAGAATGATTGATATGTATCTTAGACACACTTTAGAAGCTCTGATAAATAGAACTAAGGTGGGTTTCTTGCAAGAAATGGAAGAAGTGTTCCGGCGTAGGTACCCATTTTAACGCAAATCATAGGGGTTGAGAGAACGCCAGTATTGACCAAAAGGGACGTGAGTATATAGTACGGATATTAGTCACTTTTCACATAACCCAGCTCACTGTGCATATCCCTATTACGTCTTTTTCAGGGGAACCGCGGCTCCACTGACAATCGATGAGCGTGCCGGATCGGCACGGGACGCCGAAATTTTTTGTCAAAAAAAAAAAAAAAAAAAAGGATTAATCAGCAGATTTTGTTTGGTCTCCCAAAAAAGGACAGTTTTTCTTCTCTTCGGGTAACTTTGATTGGACGCATATATTCAATTCACGAAAGTCTACTACGTCTGTATAACTATGAGAGGATTTGCGCAGTCGCAATTTTTCTTCCTGAAGAACCGGTCAATTTCTTCAGCTGCCAGCTCTTGTGGGTCGAGGTTATGTCTCAACTCGCTCAAGAAGCAGATGAAGCCAGGAACTCCTCTGGTGACCACTGCTAGCGGCCTTTTGAACCGATTCTCTAAGACTCGACCCCGAATTTCCAGTGGTAGTGGGAATTTGGGACAAAATAGCAGGGGCTTTTGCACTAGTAACGTCCGGTTTGAAGGTGCAGCCAGGAAAGACCCTATTCCTGAAGTTCAGGAAGCTGCCAAAACGATTACGCAGGCATATCAAAAGGCCTCCAAGCAAGGTGGGGGCAAGAAGCGCCCTCGACCAATGAACAGTGCCAAGCCAGTTGGATATTGGCTGATTGGTAGTGCTGGGTTGGTTTTCGGTATTGTGGTTATTGGCGGGTTGACCAGATTGACGGAATCCGGGTTGAGTATCACGGAATGGAAGCCTGTTACGGGTACAATTCCTCCATTGAATGAGGCCGATTGGCAGAAGGAATACGACTTGTATAGAAACTCGCCAGAATTCAAGTTGTTGAATTCAAACATGACACTGGAAGAATTCAAGTTTATTTATTTTATGGAATGGATGCATAGAATCTGGGGAAGAGCCATTGGCCTCACTTTTGTGATCCCGGCAGCGTATTTCATTGTGGCTCGAAAAACTAGCATTCACACCACTGGACGACTAGCACTAATTTCTGGGTTGATTGGCTTGCAGGGCTTTGTTGGCTGGTGGATGGTTAAATCTGGGTTGAATCAGGACTTTTTGAATGAACCCAATGCACACCCTCGAGTTTCGCAATACAGATTAGCCACTCATTTGGGAGCCGCGTTTATCATTTATCTTTCCATGTTTAGCACCGGTTTGGACATTTTGCGGGAACATAAGTGGATCAAGGACCCGAAACTTGCCATGAAGGAATTTGCAACTTTGGAAAATCCGATGATTCGAAACTTTAGACGATCCGTTACCGGCTTGGTTTGTCTGGTCTTCCTCACTGCAATGTCTGGAGCCTTTGTTGCGGGGCTCGACGCTGGGTTGATTTATAACTCCTTCCCATATATGGGCGAAACGATTATCCCACCCAAGACCGAACTATTTTCTCCAATCTACTCCAAAGACAAGCCAGAAGGATTCACCTTGTTCTACAAGAACATGCTTGAAAACCCTGCCACAGTCCAGCTCACCCATAGAATATTGGCTACGACCACTTTCTTTGCTATTTATGCCATGCACATGTATTCGTTGAAGTTGAAGCCCTTCCTCCCACGACCGGTGATCAAGTCTGGTGCACATGCCATGACTTTTGTCACCTTACAGGTTGCGCTTGGTATCGCTACTTTGATCTACGTTGTTCCGACTGATTTGGCCGCCCTGCATCAAGCAAACAGTTTGGCCCTGTTGACCTCGGTTTTGATTTTGGCATCGAGAATGAGACTTCCCCGTTCTTCGATTAAATATTTAGTTTCGGCCTTGGCCCAAAAAAAGTAATAATTTTGTTATGTCACAACTCTTGTAAATTTTGTATATAATACTATTCTAACATCACTATTTATGCAAATGAGATCTAGCTCAGTGCACACATCTCCACCCTTAGGAACACTGGACTGAACACTGGAGAGAATATGCCCTGCAGGCTGTCTAGATCTTCTGTTTTAGAAACGAAGCAAAAGTGCTGGCACACAGACTCTCCGCGAAACGGATATAGCTTCATGGAGGAAAAAACGAAGCAGCTGGAGGCTAGTGTCTACGCACTGCTGGCGAAATCTTTTCTGGAAGGAGGAATAACACCAGGATCTACAGGGATTTTTTTTGCATTCGCATTAATGTCTTACTCAGGTTTGGCTTTTTTCTTTTTTTGTATGACGTTACATTGCTAGATAGGAATACTACCAAATCCTTTTGGCAACCATTTTAAATCGTGTAACATGACTAAAGTCTACCGAACCCTGTTTTCGGTCCTTCACCTCTGGTACATCTTCGTCAGGGCCGTATAGTCGACTTCTCATCCGATCATCAAGTTCAATTGTGCCAAACCCTTTATCCTTTTGCGGAACATAATCAGACGGTTCTTGAGACTGTGAATGCTGCTGTGCCTGTTTGCGATGACGGCGAGTGGCTTTTACTGAGGAGTACCGAATATAAGTGTACTTGAATAGCATTGATCCAAGAACCAGTTTCAGTGCTAACAAAACTGTGAATATTGTAACAATCACCAAAACTGAATTCAGCGAGAAATAAATAGCAGAGGGAGAATAGATTTTGTCCCGGAAAAACTCGTCAATCTTATCCATGGCAGATCGAGCAGAGGGGCTGGCCGCATACGACAGGGCTGTTTTTTGCGGCGATTCCACACTCATTGATGAAGAAGTGTAGTGATAGGTACAGGTGTGTGTGTTTGACGTTTGCTGCACAAATATGGAATATGACTGGAGCAACATGCGAACGAACACCGCCGCCAGCGGATAAACCGGGAGCCCTGTTCGTTTTGTCATGATTTGGTCAGAAAATGCATTTTCGGCGTAATCTATGGCCAAAACGTCCAGAAACCGTTGATACACTCGGGGCCGGATGTTGTTGAATTTGGTAACATAGGCATGCTTCAGCCAGTCCACAACAACCTCGCTTCCCACCACCACTGCGGCAGGTCCGAATAAGGCACCTAGCCATCTGTTCCAACCAGCCCAGGAAGACGGGATGATACCAGTGGTATTGACCTCTACCACGTTTCTCGTTCCAATGACCAACAGCATTGCGGATAGTTGGAAGCGTTCAGTGATATCCGCGCACGTTAGTTGGAAAAGGTTTTCTCGTTCAAACTTTTTGAATACTGCAGATTTGATTTCAGCAAACTGATTTGACAGTAGTAGCGTCAACAATGCATTGGAGTATGAGTTGACTGCCACATTCAAGGTGATGATTTGATACAACAGAACGAGCGAATGGATGCATCCATAAATAATTGCCAACAAAGTGAACAGCCCGAGTCGTTGCGTTGACCCTCCAAGCGTATTCGAAGAATACAAACACTCCATGATATCCTGGCCAATTGCAGAGCACAGCTTGTCCGCAATCTCCAGAACGTTGAACATAACATAAAGTTTGATCGCGGCCTGGCCCCGAATGCCATGATAAATCTTGCTCGTGTCCAACTTTAGCAGCATGGTTAGTAGTACTGCAATGATTAGTCCTTTGATCAAATCTCCCTTTCTATAGGAAGGAAGCCTGCTTCCCCTTTTGCCATATAACAACGAATGCATTGAATAAATAATTCTCAGGGGTAGGATCGTGAAGGTGTACAGAAACGAGTCCAAACAAGCTAACAGCCCGAACATGACCACTCTTTCAAGATACACTGGAATCTTGATCACGTTCAACAGACTCTCGGTTTTCTCCTCTGTAAACACCCAATCACCGTGCCCATAGAGCTCAAACATCAAATACTCCCATAACGTTAATGAGCCATTGCTCGAGAGCCCTGGAGACACCGGAGTATGTTGCTGCTGCTGGTTTACAGGCGAATGCTTGTGATAATGATGCTTTTGATCCTTAGCGAACGGAGCTAGGAGAAGAGGCGGTGGTCCGGGATTTGATTTTGACGGTCGGGTGCGCCCACTGCCAGACTTGGCGTTCTGGTTACGTAAAGAGGACGTGGAAAGACTTCGTCTCAAGAAGACTGTTCCTCCTCCAGCAGTAGTACCGCTGCTACTGCTGCCGCTCTCTGGTGCCATGAATAATACCCGCAAGGTCGTTCCGTTGAGTTGGTGTTTGCAGGTTCTGCCGAAACCGGACTTCCGACGGTTACCAAAAGCTGCAAAAAAAGCTTATCGGAGGGGGGTTAATTTTATTGGCAAAAGTATGTGAAATGGCAATTTGGCTATGGAAGGAGAAGATTGGAATGAATTTGGGAGTGCGATGTTTATATTTCTGCGAACCTGGTTGAATGGATGCAGGTGTAATTGTAGTAAAAGAATTTTCCCGCCTTGCAAGTTTATAGACATTCGCAATCTTTCGGATCCTTTGTCCAATTCAATCCGTTTTAATGGTTGACAGTTCCACAGGATGTTGGGTGACCATTTCTCAACTCTTGAAGCAGCGTCACACGATGGCAGTTTATAAACCGTAGAGTTTTCAGGTTACTCAGCACACCAAGATCCAGGAATTGAATAAATCCATGATACCATTCCTCTTCCAAGATTAATGTCTCTATCAGAGTATTTTCGAGGCGCCTTCTACTTTGGAGCAGGGGAAATTGACTACCCTGGTACAAGTGTAGTGACGTCAAGTTCGACATGAGGCTGATCAACTGGGTTGCAGATAGCATCGACAAGTTGCTCGGATCCTCATCTGGGAACACCATCAGCTCTCTTAACTGCGGGAATTTGAATAAATAGAGAACACTTATTTGGGAACCCTGACTCCACGCCTGCGCGCTATGCAGTAAATTGGATCGTGAATAAATCCACCGTTGTTCTCACATTCAAACAGCCTGAGCTCGTCAACAGCTAGCTCTTTCGAGCAGAGGCTGCCATCGGCCCCAAATATGAGGGTGTGGAGTTCAAAGACTTGTGTTGTACTCTTCCTAGCCAGATAAGAACTTTGGAAAGATCACAACCAGTTTTAGAGCTCCAAGTTACGGATCCCACTCGCAACTGTCACCAAATGATATAACTTCCCACGGATGGATTAAAGAGCAGATTTCGAGAGTGAGGCGTTTCAACTGTTTCCCACTAATTTTAAGCATTTCTTCCTCTGACAATTTTATGCCGCCTTATTGATTCTCTCATGAAAGAGGTCAACAGCCCCCACTGACATTTATATGCAACTTATACGCCTAGTCATTAGAAAAAGTGACGTTGGTCAATTGTTTAATTCAGTATGATAGTCCATGGTTACAGAATTCCTCAAAGCTTTTCGTGTAGGTTATAGTCCTCTCTATTTTAATTGGAACAGCCGAGTGGGTGTTTTAACAACCTCGTTGAAGTATTTTGACGCAGCTCTCAAAGAGAGCAGGCCATGCAAGCCGAGTTAGTTGCATATTTCCAACCAAATTTCTGTAGGAAGAGGCCCGTCCATTTTTAGAGGAGAAGATGACGCAGTTTGCGCTTGTATATTTTATCCTAGAATAAGCTTTGGCGAACGCTACTTTATTACAATCACAAACTCTATACAAAGGTATTCTCATCGATCAGACCACATCGTAGGAGCCAGAAGCATTGTGTACAGTCTTCTGGTCTAGAAAATAAGCAAAAATATGGCCAATTGCCTCGCAGAGCTACCATTTTTTGCTTCTTTTTCGGAGAAAAAAAGAAGCCGCCAGAGGCAACCACCAACCCCCTAATGATAGTCCCTCCGGCGGATTAGCATGCCCTGCGGGCGGCCTTCTTTTCTAGAAAAGAAGCAAAAGCACTGGTGACGCATTGCATAATTAAGTTTTGAAGGGTGCAGGTATGCTTCATGATGACATCTCCAACTAGTTTTGCGGCTTGGTTATAACGCCAAAACTTCCAAACACGAAAACGCTCCATTAGCCCGTAGCTAATTAACCGTATTCTTGTTTAACCTTGATCCTACACAGGCCGTGTATTTCCCGGACCACAATCTGTATCATTCTAATCCTCTCTCACTGACACGGCGTCAACCCTGGAAGCCACCCCGAATCGCCACTAGCAACCTCTACGTGCCGGTATAAAGTGGCAAATTCAGATCGCGGCCAGCTTGCGGGGCGTGGCGGCACGGTTGGGCTATGCGACACACTTGACATCATCACATCAACATATCGCTACAACCACCCCATATGAGTTCCAACAGAAGAACGCTAGGAGAGTTTCTCCAGATCCTGGAGCCAATGAGGCGTCCGGGGATGCTCACCCCGAGAGAGGGCTCCCAGCTCTCACTGGCGTTGGTGGAGTTTATGACCGACGGCGTGGAGGAGGACATGCTCAAGTTCGCGTCTCGGTTCATGTGTCCGGAGGACTATGGCGAGATTGTGCTGGAGCGGAACATTCTCCATCTGTGCGGATATCCTCTGTGCAACAATGATCCGAAAGGGATCCGGAAGGAGCACCAGATCAACTACCGCCGGCCGTCGATGATTCTCCCCGGCACCTATCTGTCCAAGTTTTGCTCACGAGAGCATTACCAGGCTTCAGCGTTTTATCAGGCACAGCTCTCTGACCAGCCATTGTTTGCACGAAGCGATGTGACCAATTTGCCCTATGGTTCCTCCGAATACGAGTCTCAAGTTGCGCTGCTGGAAGAGGTCCAGTCCATCTCCGACAGCGAGAACAAGTCCATGCGCCAGGTCATTGAAGAATTTAAAAAGCTGAGCGTTGGCTCTGGTACT
This sequence comes from Blastobotrys chiropterorum, assembly GCA_030570055.1. Taxonomy (NCBI): domain Eukaryota; kingdom Fungi; phylum Ascomycota; class Dipodascomycetes; order Dipodascales; family Trichomonascaceae; genus Blastobotrys; species Blastobotrys chiropterorum. The sequence continues at coordinate 16,679 of JAJLUK010000044.1, forward strand.
GACGAGGAGCAGCAGCAACAACGGATCGATCATCTGTTGAACGGACTGAGCGATCAAATGGGCGACATTCATTTGTTAGAGCATTCTACATCGACTACGGGAGACGGTGGCGCGCCGGTGGAGAACGGCGGTGAGCGCACGATTGAAGGATACAATTCCATGTTCAAATGAACTGCCCTCATCCGTGCTTAAACGGGTGAATCTCTGGAGGGACGTAATTTTGCCACATCCGGACTTTTCGTTGGTGTCGTTTGGCGAAGGACTGCTCCAACACAGCCTTTCTTCGGATCAATCTTTTGCGGTAGTTCCACATTCGCGTCCGATCCCGGGCCATTCCTCGTTTCACTCGGGCAATGGCGTCTTCTATCGGCCCACACCACTCCTTCTCCAGCGTGGTTATCCGCTTCCTACTCCGATCCACTTCTTTTTCCAGTGCGGCCTCCTCTTGGGCGAATTGCAGATATTGCTCCAATTTGGCCAGCTTCTTCTCCCGCCGATCTCTCAGCAGTCGTCGAATGTGCGTACCCAGAACGCTGCTCTGCTTGTATCCGTGCGGCCGCAGCCACGAAAAGGCGACCCCCAACGGCGTCACCACGGTAGAGATGCGTATGGTCGCAGGCTTTGCCATTTCCCGCAGCCGTTTGGGCCGTACAATGTCCAAATATCTCTGATGACGATACTCCGGCACTAGAAACACGTCCATGTAGAATTGATCCAAGTTGGCCTTGTCCTGTGGCAGTAGCAGCTCCGCCTGACCTTTCCTCTGTAATACTCTGTTTCTATACGTTCGCAATCGATTCTCACTCTGCAGCCTCCGCAACTCCACCCCGCTGGGAGGCACGTTGTACTTCACCAGCGGATGCTGCGACCCCTTATGTCGTCTATTCTTCTCTGTCCGCACGACCACCGCTCGTCGTAGCGAAGCCTGGGTCTGCTGGTACTCCTCAATCTCCCGCAAGATCCTCTCCCGGTTCCCGTTCGTCTCCTCGATCCCGACCCGAAGGATCTCTTCCCACCGGTACCCGTCCAGGAGGACTTCGCGGGTCTTATACGACGACATGAGGCCCTTCCATTTCCTGAACCGGTCCACGACCACAGGACGGCCGCCGTCAAACTGTCCAGCATGCCGCAGTAGTCGTCTGAACAGCTGCAGCACTGGTCCTCGATGGCTCGCCAGCTCCCGAAAGTGTACCACCATCGTTGGGTTATGTCCCAACCCGTCGCTGCGGATCTTATAAGCCTGCTAACAGAACCGAGGGTATGCTGGTATTATGGCCTGCGGCCGGCCTTCTTTTCTAGAAAAGAAGCAAAAGCACTGGCCAAGGGCCTCGTGGAGTCACCACTTTTCGAAAGTTCTAACAGACAAAACCGAAAACAACAGACAAAGATCGAAATAAACTGAAGTATATCTGGCAGAAACCAAGTTCGGACATCGCCATTGCGAAAGAAGATCTAAAAAAAATGTAAACGGCGAATCGCGTCATGATTAGGAAAGCAGACAAAAAGGAGCTGACCAGCCCAAAAATTGTAGCTGAAGAAGTTAACAGAAATATGCATGCATATGTCCTACGTTATTCCTGGCTTGGTCCCCCCAAATGCCTCATCTACACATTTACTTTTTGTGAACCACAGAACTCCTCAATGATAGGAAGCTTGTGGAAGAATAGCGGTACTCTCTGCAGCGTAGTGCATACGGATGCCAGCTTCTCTCTTGAGCATTTCTGGTTAACAGAAATTCTTTTTTGAATCATATGTTCTCTTCTTAAAATAATTTCCAAAGTCTCAACTTGTTCGCATCGCGACAAATCAAGCAGTTTGAGACACTCGATATCCACCCAGGCATCGTTTATGACAAGTTTACTTAAAGAAATTCGTGCAATCCAACAGAGATTTGTACTGTAAATTTGGCAGACGACTGGTTTACCATGGCAATGACGCGACGAATACACTCATGTCAATGGAGAACAACCTTGGAATGTTATTCCCTCGTTCCAAAGCTCTAATTATGGTAGCCAAGACCCGATAGCTGTGGGTGAGTTCCTGAATCGGCTCGAACCAAATCACACCTAATTTTTCCAACCAATGAAACAGCCCACTTTCTTCTGCCCTGCAAAATCTCGTGAATTTCATGGTGTGTGTTGCATGGACTACATCTCAACGAAGCGATTCCATCCGCAACCGTTAGTATGGCGCAGCTTGGAACTCGGTCAAGCTCGTGTAATCTCCTGCACGTTTTGCGCACTGCGAGCAAACTCCTCATCGGCAACCCAAACTCCTCAAGCAAAAAAAATGAGTACTTCAGGTGGAAGCTGTAGGAGCATTCTGTAAGTTGGTCACAGTATGCACAATTTTGGAAGTCCTTATTGCCTATATGCCCATTCCTGTTAATTTCACGCACCGATTGCAGATGCGTATTTAATAACTGTGTTTATTTTACCTGTTTGTGCCACACGCAGATCCAACCCCTCTTGGGTAATACCATCAATCGTGCACGGCTTACCAAATTTATACATAGATCCAATCAAGCAAGGGATTTATCGTTGATAAATCATGACAAGTGCATTCTCGGTCTGGTCCCGTCCTCGTAACCCGACGATGAAGTAAACTGTCCTCTGGCTACACATAGGAACGTAAGTTCTGTAAGTAGCTTTCAAAAAATCTTTCCACACTCCTCCGCGTATGCCCTGCGGGCAGCCTTCTTTTCTAGAAAAGAAGCAAAAGCACTGCCATTGGGCCTCGCAGAGCTACCTTTTTTGCTTCTTTTCGGAGAAAAAAGAAGCCGCCGGAGGCAACACACCACCCCCTTAGAACCACCAGAACGCAGTGGTGCCACTAAACGTGTAAAACAAGGTCGGATTACTACTCTGGGTCATTATAATCAGGGATCTCTACAGAAAACGGCTCGTCGTCGAGAGCAAAGGCGAGAGTGGCGTTGTCCTTGACACCAAGCGAGTCGAGAGAGCCGGACTCGTTTGTGACGTCGCGGAACGGCCTCGAAAGGTCATTCCTGTCGCTGGGGAGGCCGATTCGCACAGCATCCGGCTCAATCGCGGCTGCAGCCTCCTTCTTGTCGTCTTCATCAATGCTGCCGAACGAGGGCTTGGGCACGTCGTCCGGATAACCATCGTCAGCAACGCTGAGAACGTTGGACTGGTTCAGCGACGCGACCAGGTCCGCACGGAGCTGGTCCACAGTGGCCTGGGGCTTTAGCAGTAACAGGACCGTGGCGCGCTCTCGCTTCAGCTTCACCGTCAGCGGGATAGCGCTGCTCTGCTTCGGGGGCTACACCACAGGTTAACCCGGCTACATAGACGCTACTACGGACAAGAATCAGGCTTACCATTGGGTGGTGTGGGAGAGTGTTGTGAGGAGGAAGAGTTGGGAGAAAACGTCACACATCATATTAGCATAAAAGTAGTATTTTTGAATATTACGGCAGCATATAACTTGTCTAGGCAACCAAGGCGGAGGCGGTGGCAGACTCGTACTTCCAGTTTGGTGGAATCACACCGGTGGTTCTGTAGTACCTGGACAGACGGTGGATTCTGGACTCGATCAGAATGAGACGGAACTTGGAGTCCTTGTCCTTTCTGTTTCTCTCAAGGTGCTTTCTGACGGAAACAGCCTTCTTGATCAAGTGGTAGAGATCCTCTGGGAGCTCTGGGGCGAGACCTACAAAATGCCGCTCTGTCAGCAATTATTCTGGAACAAAATAACACCAAGCAGAGGTACAATGAAACTATTTTGAGCAGATATACGGGTGCGTAAGGTCATGCTCGCAAAAACATTCTTTCCCTCAGTTAGCTAGAAAACACGCAAAACTTACCATTAGACTTCAAGATACGGAGAATCTTGTTACCGGTGGTGACTCTAACTTGTGGGACACCGTGGGAGTCTCTGAGGACAACACCGATCTGGGATGGGGTCAAACCCTTTCTGGCAAGCTTGATGATCTGCTCGACAACAGAGTCGGCAGTGAGCTTTTGCCAGGCTGGTGGGTTGCGGGAGTATGGGATCGCGGAGGCAGAAATGCCCTTTCCTTTGCTGTGCATACGAGCCATCTTGGTTGTTTGGTTGTCGGTGTCTGGTGGTGGTGAGAAGAATTTCACTTTTTCACGAAGAGACTCCTTTCTTTCTGCCCGTTCGCCGGCGGCGCGCGGGTTTTCCCGGTCCCAACTCTGCAGAGCGCATCTCTCAGCACGCGTATGTGCCCTAAAAGCAGTCACGTAACCCTAACCCGGAGTGCGGCGTTGGAAATTGTGGCGTCAGTGGTGCGGCGCCGTGGCAGTGGCAGTGGCGTAGAGGGGCGGTCTCCTTCTTCCCTAAGCAAAACGGAGGCCTTTCCATACCGTTGGCCAGTGCTTTTGCTTCTTTTCTAGAAAAGAAGGCCGCCCGCAGGGCATGCTCATTCCCAGTGGTCCTAGGTGGCTGCCTCCGGCGGCTTCTTTTTTCTCCGAAAAGAAGCAAAAAAGGTAGCTCCGCTGCGCGGAGAGTGCACAGGCTTCAGTGCTTTTGCTTCTTTTCTAGAAAAGAAGGCTGTCCGCAGGGCAATTGCGTCCCCAGAGGCTACAGTTGAGGTTGTGCGGGTTAGATATGTTGACTATGGGGGAACGTGCGGCTCAATCCTTGATCTTATCTTCAATCTCGTCGAGCTCCTCGGCGTCCTCAATCTCGATGACCTTGTTGACACCAGCCTCGTTGCGGACGAGTTCGACGGCTCCAGCGTAGGCCATATTGTTGGTCTGGCCACTGGTGGCCGGACGATAGTAGATGAGCACGTAGGGGTACTTCTTGCGGCCGTCGGAGAGCTCAATTGGGTACGACAGGAGAACGTAGCGAGGCGAGTTGTCCGGCAGCTCCTCGGCGAGCTCGTCCAGGGACGTGAATGGCTTTGGGTCCGTGTCTTCGACCACGATGGCGTGGTCGTCCAGGGCAATCTTGACCACAATGGCCTGCATCGTGGCGGCTCGGGAGCTCGAGAAGCGGAACTTCTTGAGCTCGGCCTTGGCCTCGGCGGAGAAGGTGTACAGAGAGGACGACTATGGGGGGTTAGCGGCTGCCAGCTATGAGGGGTGGCCACTTACCATTGTGTGTGTGTGGGTGTGGTGGAATGGCCGCTTCTTTGGGACATAATGATAACGTCCGCAGATAGAGCCGATTCTGCCCTTAGGTACACACCGACCTTGAAATTTTCCGTTAAAAGCGTACCTTGCAGAATGTACGATGCGTTACTTAATCTCAGTGAGTTAGTTCATACCTATGTTCGTCCCAAGATTCGCTTAGACCTCACTCCTCACAGGGAATGGCGCTCATTATTATTCTTTTAACTGTGATATGTAGAAGGGAGTTGATTCTCGCACCCCAAACTGAGCCAATATATGCATACACATAGGTTATTGGGAGGAGCCCGCAACTACATATCGGAGTCTACGGTTTTTTGGTTTTCTTTTTGGGGAAAGGACATTTTTTATTTTTATTTCGTTCCCCTAAGTTTAGCATAGTGTAAGGGACATAAATCTGTTGAGTATGGAGGCTATGTGCCTAGTTTAGACATTATGGGTTGTAGTTTTTCGTAAGGTTCATTAGCGGATTAGGACGATTAGCGGGTCATTTCTTGGAAGGTCGAGTTGAGGATGATGGGGTTGCGCGAGTGTCTGGCGACTGGGGAGGCCGGGAAGGCGTCGGCGTCCCATGCAGAGGTGTCGTTAGTCATGAAGTTTGTCTGGCGCATAATGTGGAAGAGCTCGTCGACGGACGGGTCTGCGTCGGCGTCGACTGGGGCCGGCTTGTCCAGAAACGTCTCCAGGGACATGATGGAGCGCTGGCGGCGTCTAGGCTTGACCGGCTTGGGCGCAACCAGGTTGTTGGTCCACATGTGGATGTGCTTGTTGTCGCCGGAGGGACCAGCAGCGGCAGCGGCGGGCGTGGCGGTGGCAGACATCATGCTATTACGTATTACTGGAGGAGGGTGGTGGTGGTGGTGGTGGTGGTATGTGGTAGTCGTGGAGTGGAGCGAGAGTGCTGGCGCATCACCAGATATATAAATAGTAGCGTAGCGTTTTGCATGCCGCTTCCCAATCGGGCAACGATTACGTGCCCGATTGGGTTAAGCTCCCAACGCCGGGAATGGACGCCGCTTTGATTACGGGCTCATAAAACCTAGCCCAGCGGCAGATTGTGCCGGTTGGCAGGTCCAATCTGCGGTGTGAAGCCTAACAGGCTCATACGCTCGCTTTCGGCGGTTCCGGAGCTCGGTGCTGGCCATGTGCTGTCCTCGTGCTGTTGCCGCCGATGATGTAAGGTATAAACACAGGAACCGCCGATCCCTCCTCCTGGTTGCCCCAGCAACCCGCGGAGTTCCCCTTATCGGGCCGACCCGCCGAAGGATGTGAGAGCACGGTTCGTCTACAGCGAGCGCTGCACTGGCCCCGCAGAGCTACCTTGGAAAGGAACTCCGCGAAGCGGAGCTACCTTTTTTGCTTCTTTTCGGAGAAAAAAGAAGCCGCCGGAGGCGTCACACCTCCGGAGGGTTCTAGGGGGTGTGTGTATGCCCTGCGGGCGGCCTTCTTTTCTAGAAAAGAAGCAAAAGCACTAGAGGCGGTAGCTATAACGCAGCGAAGGAAGAGAGCGGCCTCTTTTTCAATTCGGAATGCTAGAACGGCGAGCCGCAGGGCGGTCCGTTTTGGGAAATATTATTTATCCGGCAGCAGCATTCCGGGCGTCTAATTTGGAATATAAAAAGGGTCTCTTACCCACCTTTTCCCCCTTTTTTTTTTTTTCTCTTCAGAGACGGTGGCACGTCTCTCACTGTCCATCCGTGGGGCGTCCTGCACACACTAGCCGCAGTCTTCGGACACACCCACAGTACGATGCAGCGCCTAATGGATATCGACAGAAGAGTCTGTGCCGCTGCCGTCTTCTGTGATGGATGACCATCGACCCAAATCGCAATCCTCATTCCACTGCGCCAGTTGAAGGTGCCCGTGAGTTATGACTACTAACACGTACTCTAGAACTACTGAGGGGCGTATGCGCTGCAGGAAGCCTTCTTTTTTATAGAAAAGAGGCAAAAGCATAGCGTCGTAGTTTCTTTCCGCGAAGCAGAGCTACCTTTTTTGCCGGACGGCCGGAGGCAACTTAATCTCCGGAGGATTGCGGTGGGTTCAACATTGGAGACGCTTCGTCGGAACAGACACATGGTATATTAACTACAGGGCTACTCAGATACTCTCACGGGCGATGGAGGGGTAAGTATGCCCTGCAGGCGGCAAAAACCACTGGCTCACCGACCCTCTCCGCGAAGCGGAGCTGCCTTTTTTGCTTCTTTTCGGAGAAAAAAGAAGCCGCCGGAGGCAACTTAACCCCGGAGGGTTGCGGGCGGCTTCGACGCCTCGTTGGAGCGGACACTTGGTATTTCAGCTACACGACTACTCAGATACTCTCGCGCGATATGGAGATGCCGTGACAGTAGTCATGGCCAGGGCCGGTGGGGTAATAGTTGATCACGACGGGCTTGTTGTGGGTCTCAGGGAGCATGTCAGAGATGAGGTTGTCGTCGCATCCGAGGAAGAGGCCACTCATGCTCTTGAACTGCAGCTCGTCTCCGTAGAAGGAGAACTCGGTCGAGTACGCTGCACCCTGCGTAGTGTTGTACTGGAAGAAAGAGTTAAACTCCTTGGCCAGCTCAGTGATGAGTGTGGGGACGGTCGTGCCGTCGTCATTGTGGAGGATCAGCTTGCCGTCTTCAAGAGTGAACTCTGCAGCCTGGTCCTTTTCAAGAGCGTAGCCAATATCAAAGTGGTCTCCTTGGGATAATGGGGCCACGTACTTGCCGTCCAGTTCGCTAGATGCGCTGCTCGACACTTTCAGGTGGAACCGATCGTCACAACCCACCACCGGGCCGATGGCGACGACCGCACAGATAATCAGACTAGTCAACTTCATGGTTTTGTAGAAGAAGAATGTTGGTTGCGACCTTGTTCCTGGACCCACCTTTTATACATGCCAGGCACCCGTCCGGATCCGCCTTTTGCTCTTAGCCGCATGATGCATGTCTCAGATAAGCCCCAGGTTTCAGACGCGGTCGGACTGCCGATAAAACGGCCGATTGAGCCGCACCAGCAAAAGAACTAGTACGCATATGCATACAAAAGGGTTTGCGAATTATTCAACTCTACCTGGTTAAGATTTATGCCCCGTTTAAGGGGTTGTATTGCTGTGGCTTAAGAGAGAAAAAAAAAATTTCCAGTTTTGATGAAGTCCCCATCTCCATATACATATGCACAGTGACTTTTCAAGTCTCATAGTCTAATTTTAGACTCAACCGCATGACGAATAATACCGTATTTGTCCAACGGAATATGGATATGCCATAACTGTGGGTATTGCCAAACTGCTCCACTTTCCAATGTAAAAATAGCTGCAACTCGATTCACAAAATCAATTAAAATACAACCCTTAACAATAAATATCCAAAATAAACAATTACAACATTAAATAAACATTCCACTTCATTTGTTCATCATAGGCTTGACCTTGTCCTTGAACACCTCTTGGCCCTTCTTCATAATGTCGCCCTTTCGTGGCTCAACATAGTCGGTGTACATTTCTTCCGCCTTGTTCACCCACTTGTTACCACCTTGCTCGGAACTGTCAGCACCGCCAGTGCCCGCCATACCCGGCATTCCTGTGGAATCCTTTTGGTTCGCGGACATTTGTGGGTCCGACGCCATCTGCTTTTCAGGGGACGACTCCTGGTTCATGCTCGACATTCCGCTGACCTGTTGACCAGGCAGTTGATGGCCAGAAGTCATTTGGCTGCCTCCCGTTTGGCTACCGGAGGACATTTGGCTACCTCCCATTTGATTACCGGAGGACATTTGGCTACCTCCCATTTGGTTACCGGAGGACATATGGCTGCCGCTCATCTGATTGCCAGAAGACATTTGGCCGGAACGCTGACCTGAAGACATTTGACTGCCTCCCATTTGACCAGAGCGCTGGCCAGAAGACATACCAGCTCCGCCCATCTCGGTACCAGAATCATCATACTCAGAGTCATAAGTGGCAGCTGATCCCGCAGCACCAGCAGTGCCAACAGCTCCGGCGCCCATTGCACCCTTTTCACCTGGGAGATGGTTCTTCAAAGCTTGTTGGGCCTTGCCGGTCATTCCCGAACGCTCTTCGCCTTCTTCAGGGAGACGGTCTCTGACCATCTGGCCGGCCTTCTCAACGTAGCCTGATTGCTGTTGTTGCTGGGAAGAATCCTTTTGCTTGTTGCTCATGGCAGCAGCAGTACCCGCAGCACCCAGACCGGCTCCACCTGCACCAGCAGCTGCAGCATAGCTACCGGGCTTGGTGTCACCTTGACTGGATTGTTGTTGTTGTTGTTGCGACTGCTGCATACCTTGGGAGCCCATTCCAGACGAACCCTTGCTCATTTGAGGAGGATTCTGTCCATATCCGGCCGAAGCAGACAAAATTTCTGCGTCCTGCTCAAGTCCAGTGTGCATCTCGCTGCTACCGTACTGTCCTTGTCGAGAGCCGGATTGGTTCATGCTCTGGCCCATACCTTGTGACTGTTGTTGCTGTCCGTACTGCGCCTTGTCATCATTGTCAATGACCATGCCACCTCGCTGACCTTGCGACGAAGCAGCACCCGCGGCACCAGCCCCGAGAGCACCAGCACCAGCACCAGCGCCAAGAGCAGCCTTCTCATGACCGCCACCGCCAGACGAAGATTGAAGGTTTGGCTTGATCTTCTCATCCATCATCTCTTGGAATTGGCTGGACATTTTGTCAGATCCCTTTCCGTGTTGCAATTGAGTCTGCGAATCAGTGTCGGCTTCTCCAAAGCCCTTTTGGGCAGTTGGCTGCATACCAGAGGAGGATCGCTCACGGTTCATTGCATCCTGAGATTGCATTTCAGGATACTTCTGGTTGGAGCCGGAGCCGGCAAGGTTGGATTGGTGTTGTTGGTACAGGTCATCCTTGTCAGCAGACTTGTTAGCTCTGTGATCAGCGTAATAAGCAGCGCCTGCACCGGCGACACCAATGCCTGCACCAGCTGCTGCACCCTTGGCACCACCAATACCACTGGTGGCGCCTTGTGCCTTGTCAGTGTAACTCTGAATCTTTTCCGAATCAAACGCGCCCGGAATCTTAGAGGATAGACCAGAGGTACCTAAAGATGAGTTAGAATGTAGTTATGAGGGAACAAGCGACAATGAAAACTTACCCTTTGACTGTTCAGACGACGACATGGTGTTTGGATCGACGTCGGATTTCCCGTAAGCTCCTGGCATATTGGCTTGACCGTAGGAAGAATCTAGATGGTGGTTAGCAAAGAGTTGATTGTGTGGACTTGTGTCGCACTTACCCGTTGTTTGTTGTTGTTGATCCATAGTGCCAGATTTCATACCACTGCTCTTCATATCCTTAGTTCTGTCACCAGTTTGTCCGTACGAGGTATCTGAAAAAGAAAATGTTAGCAATTGCACACAGTTTTCGTTCAATCTTTCAACTTACCCATTGACTTTTGTTGACCCATGGATTGTGGCTGTTGACCAGCCTTGGAGTCGTCCTTATCGAGGTCAACACTAGCATACTTGCCGGAGTCCATAGTGGCACCGGATTCGGACCGGCTGTATTGGGATCCAGGATCCAAAGTTGAGGATCCGTGGGAAGCGTCCTGACCCTGCGATTCGCCTTCGGATTGCTTGGACTTGTTGTAACCAGCATATCCAAGAGCACCAGCGCCTGCAGTAGCGGCACCAGCGCCCATTCCCAGAGCAGCGTTGCTGGAACCAGACTTGCCCTCACTGGCGCCGGAGTCCTTCATACCAGACTCCATTCCAGATTTGGCACCACCTGATTCGGTGGCTCCGGACTCGCCACCCTTGGATCCTCCAGAAAGGTCCTTGAATGCGCCAGAACCAGACTTGTAGGCATCTTGTCCCAAGTTCTTACCGCTGGAGGTCAAGTTATCCTTCATGTTGCCCTTGGAGAAGTCCATGTCATCCTTGACGTTCATGTTCTGCTGAGTGGTGGAGATTCCTTGCTTGATCTTGTCGCCTTTGGTGCCACCAACCTTGTCGGCTTGGCTCATGCCATAGGTGGCACCCGCACCACCAGCAGCACCGAGGCCAGAGCCCACGGCAGAGGACATTCCGCTCTGGTCCTTGGAGGCGGTTTGATCGGTGCCGCCAGAGGCCATAGTATCACGCTGCTGCATGGACTCCGACTGCATACCAGAACCAGTGTCCGACTTCATGGCACCAGTGGACGTATCCTTTTGCATACTATGAGGAATGGAGGTGTCCCTTTGCTGGGCAGTGTCGGTGCCAGACTTCATGTTTGTCTGATCTCTAGCTTCATCGGCTGAGGTCTGCTTCTTGTTGTGGGCATAAGAAGTAGCAGCACCACCAGCACCGGCGCCTGCAGCAGCAGCGCCCGTAGCCAGACCGGCCTCAGTGGAGGTGGCATTCTTGTTTTGATTAGAGCCCTGTGGGGAGGTCTTGGACTCGGCGGCAGTTGGAGATGTCTCATCCTTGCCGCTCTTGGAACCCCGACGATGGAAGACGCTGGCAATCTTATCCTTGAGCTTGTGGGAGCTCTTTCTTTGATTATTCTTCCTGTCATCCTTTGCAACGTCGTTCGAGTCGTAATCCTGTGGGAAATCGGTGTCACGATTGGCACCTCGCGAGGTGGCAGCGCCGCCGCCCATTTGTTGCGAACCACCAGAGCCACCGCTGGTCTGTTGTGAAGCAGGAATGCTTCCTGGTGACTGCTGTGGCTGCATTTCCTTTTGGTAATCGCCAGTGGCGATCTGCTGGGTGTCGCGGACAGCCTGATCGCCGTGAGAAGCGGCAGATTTGTGTCCGGCAACATAGGCTGCAGTTCCTGCGCCTACACCAGTAGCTCCAGCACCTGCAGCGGCCGCACCAGTGTTAGTGTTGCTGCTGCCTCTGGCGTTAGTTGGGGTGCCGCCAGAGGCGTTGCCAGAGGGAGTATTACCTGCGGTGGTTTCTCTGTTCTTTCTGGCAGCGTCAATTCGCTCCATTCCCGAGTCATAGGCGGAACGGGAACGATTTGAAGTGGAATAGGCAGCATCATGGGCCTGATCGGACTTTCGTCGCTGATGCTGCTGTTGTTGTGATTGTTGCTGAGATGATGAGGGACTCTTTGCAGTTGCTGCGCCAGCATTGCCCTCGGAAGGCTTGACGCCTCCCATGTTCAATTCTGTGGCTCTTAGGTTCAGATCCGAAATAAACTCCTTGTTCTTCTTTTCGGAGATGACGGGACCGCCCTTGGCGGTGCCAGGCGGGTCCACATGAGTGGGCTTTGAAGGCGGTCTGCTTTCAGTCTGTGCCGGGGTTTCGGTGGCACTTGTTGCAGGCTGACTGCCGTCACTGCCGCCACCAGACATCATCGCTCTATCAGAAGGAACCTGCTGGGCCGCGCCAGCATCAATAGGCCGCTGCTGCTGGTGGACACCAGCAGACTGGCTGGCGCCGCCGCCAGTGGTGTACTCCCCATTGCTATCATGATAGACCTCATCGTCCTCATTGTGTTGGTACGATTCGGGCACAGAGGCATCGCCAGCACCCGCAGTGGAGCGAGGCTGGCTCTGAGACCCAGCAGTAGTCTGCTGCTGGTGCTGGCCGTCTTCACCGCTCGTGCCAAATATGGCGTGGTTAACCGTCTTCGAGACTTGGTCGACTATTCCTGACATATTTTATCTCATTAAATCAAAAAAAAAAGTGCGCTGAATGTGACCAGCCTGAGGGAAATCACCCAACTTATAAGGGCGCTAATCAGAAAGCCGGCCCTTTCGTTGCTCTCCGAGGCGTTTGTTCTCAGATATGGTTGCTGTTTTACTCAATCCGGGAGGGGCATTGTCTCACATTCAAATTTTTCTACGGAACTCTCGCAGACCCCACAGAAATAAGCTTGCTTAGTGAGCGAGAGCCTTTGTTACGTACACACACACACGGTTCACCTGAGCAGGATGAAAATCATTAACCCGTTTCAGTTCCCGCCCTTGCCGCTGTCGAGTCGGGCCATCTTTTCTGCAATGTACTTGTTGCGCTGCTGCTCAAACACCGGCTCACTGCCCCAATGAGCCACACAGTCCAGCATGGCCTGCTTCTCTTCGGAGCACTTCCAGGAGAAGAGCAGCTGGTGCTGCTCGCAGCACTGGCCAAACGTCTTGAACACGTCATGGCATTTTTCGTTCGTCAGCTCCTGGGTGCGTTTGCGCACTTCTTTTTCCTCGTATGGCGCCAGCATCCATGGCGGGACCGTAGGCGTGTCCTGCTTTGAGGACGAGGGTGAGGGCTGTTGCGTCATGACGATATGAGGACGATGAGAAGGTAGTGGTGGTGATCGATCTCGCTCCGTCGAATGTTCCAAAATTATTTCATCCGCAACATTATGACGGCTATGACGCTGTCGGCGTGCCGATCCCTGTCCGAGACCGGGGGTATTTCATAGCTCTGCTGCAGCTGTTACTAACTGCCTAGTCTGTGGCCGTTTATCGCAGGTCTCTGCACATGGCCCGGAGTAACGAGCACGAGAGCTTAAGGCGGTCTGTGGCGGTCGTCATGGAAAAATGGGGCGTCTGCAGTCTGCGAGCTGGATCGGTAATATGATCGTCGCGACTGAGGACAAAGGATCACCGTTCACGTAGCGCTCGCTCCTTCGATCGTTACTGCGAAGCTGGTGGACAAATTGCTCATTGGGTCTGGTCGAAGTAAGCGAAGAAGGCTGCGCACTGTGGGTGTGTGGCCTCCGGCGGCTTCTTTTTTTCTCCGAAAAAGAAGCAAAAAAGGGTAGCTCCGCTGCGCGGAGAAAGGCATCCGCCAGTGCTTTTGCTTCTTTTCTAGAAAAGAAGGCCGCCCGCAGGGCACGCCACACCGCCGGAGGGTTGTGTCGCAAAAAAAGGTAGCTCCGCTGCGCGGAGAGCCCAATTAGATGGCAGGAGCGGAGCTATGTGAATTTTCAGCACAAAATCCCTTTGACGGTATACGATATGCGGATAGACTGGCGGATCTTCGGTTGGAGCAGGGAAGCGGGTCCCCATAAAACCCTGACGAAATCGTTAAACACGTGCCTAAAAAGTTTGGCTTATTTAGTGTTGGAATCGTCATTCGTTCGTAGAGGGAATTTGAAAAATGGACAACAGTTGGTGTGAACACCTTGTTATTAAGTTCGTGTCCATTCGAGCGGAAAGGGAAAATTAGGAACTGGAAAACATTTGAATTATCAGCTAGAGAATTGGCGTATAGCCCCTATAGCCGTGATGAAATGCAAGCATTGTATGGTCATAATAGCGGTGACGATATATGATCATAATGGGAGTACTGAGATTTCCCACGGTAAAACGGCTTAACATTTCAGAAATCAAAGCCCAAGTGTGGGATGTTATTTCAGGATATCGTCCTCAACTAGAAATGTTAGAGATTCGTTGGGGCTGTTCGGGACTGTTCAGCTATTGTTTAGTAGAAATGGAGCCATTCCTTTAAAGGACCATATGGTATGCATAAGTGGTGTTGGAGAATTGAATATATGGCGGACATAAGGCTAATGAATTGTGAACGAGTGGAGAATTTGGAAATTGTGTTAACAGATACGCTTATTGCTCAGGAGGAAATGCGAATCATCCCAGAAATGCTTGAAAGGGAAACTTTTGAGCTTGCGTCGGAATGCACCACTTTGAAAAGGATATCATTACCCTCTTCCTACAATTGCACGCTTTTATGGTTCTCAGGAAAGAGGGAAGTCTGTGAGGTGTTTAGATGAGAACGAACAAGGTAGTATCTGAAACTGCCTCTCTTAAAAGACTTATGCACACGATATTTAGCAAAAGATGATACAAAATAAGCCAGTAGCAATCATGGGCCACCAACCACCACAGTTTAGAGAAGCGGAATATTATAATGTCCCGTTGGTATGATAGTCGACTTGATTAATTGTGTGTATGCATACTTCACCATAATAGATTATATCAAAATAGACTGGAGTTCAGGCTCAACGTTGTCCACCAGTCCTGAACATCACGTCGGCTCTGTCCGAGTACCTCCGACGCGACAAGCATTGTTCACGTGCAGGCGAGTCATGTGACGCTGAAGTGTTGGCGCGTAATATATCGCGTGAAAACAACACAACCGGCATCTCACCAAAACCCGTTTCGAATACCAAGAACCAACAGCAAAAAAGTGCGCAGAATAATGAGCGAATACCCAGAATTACTGCGCTCTACAGTGGAGAATTTTGAGGTTGACGAGGACTTGCAGACTTTTGACCGGATCGAAGAAAGTAAAAAGCGGTTGAAGGAGAAACGTGAAAGAAAGCTGGATGAATCGCGAGATGTCTTGCGGAGTTTGTCACGACGATTGGAATTGGCTCGTGCGTCAGCTGAAGAGAGCAAAAACTCGGCCGCACAGAAGGAAGCAGCGGAAGAAACGATGAGACTGGAACGTGAAAAGTTTTCTTTAGCCAAATCAATCAACGACCTGGAGTCGGACTACGCGTCAAATTTTGCAACTTTGGAGAAATTAAAGGACGATTTGGATTTATTAAAGAACCAAGACGTTGAGGAAACTGTGAGTCAATATGTGGAAGATTCGACTATCCTAAAACTGAAGCTGTATAGGTCACTGGGCATTTGGTTCGAAGGCGAAGGCGATAAGGTTGAAAGCTCGACCAAGGCGCTTGTTCAATCTACAGAGACAAATAATGTCCACATGATTCATCTCGACCAGAAATACTCGAACCATTTTGTAGCCAATTACCTTTGGGAGCGACTATGAAAAAGACGTGTTTTGCAACGCCCACAGTCGAAAAGGAGAAGAGTTGTGTCTACGTCACAACGGCGGTTGGATCTTTGAAAGAACGTCGTCAATAATCAGGTCCTGGTCCCACTTCTGGATCCAGTTGGAAATAATGTTGATATCACCGCCATAGTGGACGGTGGGCTCGTCCTGTGGCCTGCACATTTCAAGCTTTAGTGGAAAGACCTTACAAGCTGCAATTGCAACGATGCTTGGAGTTGCAAAGTCGTAGTCGTGTAGGACGCATAATGATCGAACTAACAGATCGAAATCTCTGACTGCTTTAGTTGGAACACCACCTCGGATCAGCCGATGGGTTCTTAGGAAGATGGCAATATCCTGCATATACCGTTTAATATCAGCTATTATGGTTATTGATTTGAGTTGTTGTTGCATCGTAAGTAGATATTTTTCTGACATCATTGTTTTTGGTTTCATTGGTGGTAGCCGTGGCTCACCTGCCGTTGATTCGTGCTGGTGAAGCAAGAAAAAGCGCTCTTTCTGAAAAGTTGTTAGCGGAGAAATATAATAACACGGCAAAACATAATAACCGCGTATTCAATAATTCTTAATGCACTTACAACGTGCTTTGAAAGGTTAATTTTCTTATTATCGATGATAGCAATTGCTAAGAACAACTCGGGGAAAGGGTGAGTAGCATTATCAACATCCACCCGCCGATTTACCAGTGCCTAATTTTTTGTCAGCGATTTGTACCTCATGTTCATCTGGTACACACTCACATCTAACAGGCGCGCCTGAAACTCCTTTGTGGCGAGGTCAAGCCGATTAAAGATAATGAAACGGCTCGGCTGCCCAGACGTTCCAATAAGCTGTCGAGCCACTTGAGACCAGGCGCTGTGCTCATTACAACGTACTACAATTGGATTGACAATGCCAAATATATTTGTCGCCATCTTCGTTTGGTCAATAAAGCATGCATCGCGACTGATATGGAAATCCGGACTTACCAACTTCAGGGTCTTTTCAAGATAGCCAATATTTTTGGTTGATATGATGACATCTTGGGACACTAACAGGGATACCACTAATGCTGCGAATAGATTCACGTCTACCACAAAACCCTCGTCCTCCAAAAGTTGCTTACACAACACTTCAAACCTGGTAGGACTGGACATGTACCTGGCCTACTGTCTAGCTAGCTTGCGAGTGAGTGAGCGGGTTGGGTAGTTCTAGTATTTGGGAGTTTCACATCAGTCTCAATCTTGAGGCTGTACTACCGCGTACTGAGACGACTCGAGCGCCTATCGGAATCCCGAAGCCTTGAAGTTTGAAAGTTAGCAAGTTGGCGCTTTTAGTCTGGACCTCAGTCGGCAATCTGAAACATGATAACCTGATAGATCTTTGTCAACGTGAATTTACTAATTACCCATGCTCAGTGTGATGTTATGTTTACTATGACTCAGATGTTGAGCAAAAGTTGTAGGGTTGATAGCTGCGTCCGACAATCAGACCTTTCCTTCCTATACAGGTTCTCCGGATCCAGGCTAGCCCTGTAGGCGCCTTTCAGGCCGGGAGTTTTTGGTTGGCAACGTTCGGAGGCAGTCCCTGTCGGATGTGAGGCGTGCGATTACGCAATTTTGGTTAAATAATTGGGTTAGCTTGAGTTGGGGTAGAAGTGTGATTTTGGTAGCGTTTTATTACATCAATGGGTTGTCAATGAAAAATGTGTCTGAGGATGAGAGCTTGGATTGAGAGGCAACAATGTTTAACTACTACTATACACCATGCAAGCTATTTACCGTTTTTGTTAGCAATTCATTAGAATCGGCCCGTGCTCCAATGACCACCGGTCGTCGTAGTCTGCAAATTCCGTTCGGTGAAAGAAATATATATTTACGTGTGGTTCCGGAATTGGTATGCTTATTTTGACGAAAATGAACCGCTGTCTTAAGACCTCCAGTAAAGAAGAAATTTGCAGGTGCGGGTCAATTCGAGGGTTGTTGAGTCTTCAAATTTCAGTAGCCGTCGATAAGTACGCTCAGTCGTGAAAACGACTAATGGGTCCAATTGTAAATCGGGCCAATTAGATTCGTTCAACACGATAAGTTTTCTCTTATCGATGTTGGTCGTGGTATGGAGTCGCGACCGGCAAGTTCTGAGATCCTTGCTATTTTGCAAAATGAACAACGACGGAAGTCGTGTTTGTTCAAATGCGTCAATAGCTAATGTGATCAAATCGGCCGTATCGCCTGAAAGGATAATACCGGACCGAACACCAGTTTCACTTACAATGGCGCTGCCTACTCTGCTTTGGTTGACGTGGGGTGCTGATTCAAGGGCTGGCCGGTAGTTATACTCTGTGAGCACAGGTATTTGATATCGATGACAGAAGGTTTTCACGTTCCCCCAATCATCGATCCAGAATTCATAAGATTGATTGTCATCGCAAAGTGTGGCTTTTACCCGTACCCTTGTACTGGCCAGATGATTTTTCAGCAGTCCAGCAAGCGGTCCTTGTACTTCAAGTAAGAAGCCTTCTTTATCGCGAATGATTGTTGCCTTTCCAATAGGAGCGACGTTTTGGTAAACAGCTTCAATTGCCCAACTGGGTAACTCCTCCAAGTCATGTACATAGTTCAATAGTTTGTGTTTGACTTCATCGGCGCTTAAGCGTAATGCGCCTGCTGATGATAGAGTTCTCTGTGTGAACCTATACTGCATGCCGGTTCCAATGGTAGATGTTCCACATACCACCGCCACTTTTTGTAAATATGCTTCTGCCTGGGACTCCGTTGAAAAAGGCAGTACCGTAATCAATTCGTCATCTGTGAAAAGCAACTGCTCAGTGTCTTCAGTAGTGCCCTCACTATCCTCGCCTGCAATACTAGCATTTCAAGATTGGCATCTGGACGGAATAAGGGCTGTTAGCTCGATATAACAAATAGAGGACCCAGTACAACTTACAAGAAACTTCCGTCGGAATTGCATTATCATGAGGCAAGCCACTAGGCGAATCACTATCATCGCCAATGATTTCCCCGGACGCTGTCACAGTTAGCCTACCATAATTAAATAAGTCTACCGGCACAGAGCTCACTAGAAATATCCATATTGTCTGACATTTTGTTTTGGTAGGAATTAAAGTAGAAAGAAAATACAGAAGTTTGTTTATTTCTTAACAGAAAGTACACACTATAAAACTCTATCTTACAATGTTAAAACTCAATGTATGCATATATCTGCGTGCAATATCTGGTTCTTAGGGTGGAGATCAATATGCACACTAAGGAACGTTCTTTACAGCTCGCGCTGAACGCAGAATTAGCGAACCTACGAATGTTAGCTTGTATTTATCTATCGCGAGATTGTATGCCAGGAGATTTTGAGATTCCGTCACGAAAAATGTTTTAACAATTACCGTACAATTTCTTTGCAGTCGAAGCATTATTGGCATATGCGTAATGAGATGACAACCAATATAAAACTGATGCAATTTGCAACTATGAATGCTAAAATTAATAACAGGTACAAATATGCATAGAACCCATCAACACACGACAACAACATAAATTTACTTCATAGTGTAAAATGCTCTCAAAGCTTCCAACTGACGTGCTGATTTTTTTGTTCGAAAATTTTGGTTTATCGATCAAATGTTTATTCGCTTTGCGAGCAACGTGTAAAGCATTGCACCAGCTCGACCCAGTCCCAAACAGCGCCATACTAGTGCTACTGTTCGCAATGCCTCAAACGTTCTTTATCAGATGCTCGCCATATATTGCAAGTAACCATTTAACCTTTACCAAAATCCGCAGAGCAAAGAAAAATGGACTGTTTTACTGGTTGACAAAATTGGGTGCGGTTTGGTTTAGCTCGACGGCTGAATCGACCCATAGAAGCAATGGGCTCGCAACCATCATCAGTGCGGTGGAACTAGGCTATAATATTCCAAAAAGTTTTTCGCTCCATTGGAACCGGGATTGTGGTCAGTTCCGTCAAGCTGTGGAAATGATTAACCGGTCATCAGTTGAAATATCAATCCAACTATCGATCGGAATGCAGGAGCGGAACCCAGAGAGTACTGAATATTGGCAGTTATTAGAACTGGGTCCAAAGTTTACCAGTCTAAATATTGAACTACGCGAACTATCAATACAAAATCCCTTTGAAGGTATAAGATATTCGGATACATTGGAAGATCTTCGGCTGACTGGAGGACGTGTCGTCTCTGTGCGCTTTATCTCGGAGGAAGTCGTTAAGCGGGTTCCTAAAACTTTCTCCTTATTTCGTGTCGAAATGGTTACAGGTTCATTGAAAGAACTTGAAAAATGGACAAGTGTTGAGTTTGATCACCTTCTTATTTGCTTCGTGTCCATCCGAGAAGAGAGAAGGAAATTGGGATCTGTGGAAATATTTGAATTATAAGCAAGAGAATTGACGTACTGCCCCTTTTATCGCGGTGTAATCATGGAAGGATCGGAGTACTGTCAGTATAACTGTGACGATATAATGGATGTACTGATGTTTCCCATGCTGAACGGCTTAACATTCCGAAAGCATCGAGGCACGTAAAGTTCAAAGTATGTGATGCCATTTCAAAATATTTACCTCAACTAGAAACTTTAGAGATTGATTCGGATTACTGGGAGACGTTCAAATATTTCGTATGCTTAGGTAAAAATGGAACCATTTCTTTAAAAAACCTTATTATAACTGATGTTGGAAAGATTGAATATATGATGGAAATTGAGCTGTCAAAGTGTGTGCGAGTGGAGAATTTGGAAATTGTGTTAACGGAGACGGTTATTGCGGGAAAGATGAAGATTACTCCAGAAATGCTTAGAAGGGAAACTTTCGAATTTGCTTCCCGAAAGCTTGCATCAGAATGCGCAACTTTGGAAAGAATATCATTATTCTATTATCCTCTTCCCACAATTGTACCCTTTTATGGTTCTCAGAAAAGAGGGAAAGTATGCGAGGTGTTTAGATGGGCGCGACCAGCGTAGACGTTGTAACTATGTGTATGGCATATGAATATAAGGGAACCCTAATCACTTCGTTCCAGGATCCGTCAAACGCAATATTCCATTTGCCAGCCGATAATACTTCCAGCATTCTTGCACTTATCTCCCCCTTTCGCAGTCCGTTCCATTCAACAATTGAAAGCAAATTGGCCATCGGTGACACAATACTCATCTCAGGCTACGATCTTAATGCAGCTCCCAACAATCTATACAGCACTAAGCCAATCCCTATTGCTCTTTTCATAAATGAAAATACATTCCATCACCTTGCTATACCAATCCATCCCAGCCCCGCCTTCCTTCAACTGGCAATTTGTTCCCTTAAAACATATCACCATGTCTACTCCAGGAGACGTTCTTGGATTTGTAACCAACAAAATCGATAACAGCCTCTACCAGTTCACGGATGTTACAAAACAAACAACACATATAAAGTTTCCAGACGACTACACGCCCCAACCAAAAACGCCAATCGCAATTAAATATCTCTCATTAAAAGCGAAAAGTATTCCTACAGTTCTATCGTCTCGCCACATCTTCGAAGTATCTATTATACCCGAAAACTATATTAACATGCTTAACTCTATAATCGACTCACCAGACTCCACCACATATAGCATGAATTACGGCTGTGCATCTCCTCTTCATCCCTATACAACCTTGCTTCACGATTTCACTGTTTTTTATAAGGGTTGCCAACGTTTTCGTAGGACCACAACAACTGTCAGTGTTCTGAAAAAAAAGTTTATTCCAAAAGCAAGGTTGAGAGCTATTTTACATGACGATAAGGAAGACGAAACTCCTATAGTAATGTTTGACGAGATAGTTGACTCCCTCTTTGGCTTTACTAACCAACAGGAAAAGGAAGACAAGCTTTTCCATACTCCTCAAACATTTCTCAGTCCGTTTCAAAACAAACATGCCCATGCCAGTATAACCCGTCCAAGGACCATGACAAGCGGTAATAACGATTACACCGTTCGACATATTTTCTTCGACGAGTAATCACACTATCCATATAACCATACATACAACATGAATATCCATACGTATGCTTAATCGTACATTTTCTTATCCATATCAATACTTCTATATTAATACTCGTTCAAACCTGACCCTGACATCCGAACAAACCACTCTTTGGGCGGGGGCGCTCAGCGCCACCGCACCTTGTGCATATGCCCGAACCCCCTGGTTCTGTTATTTCTGGCCATTTTGGATTTGCTGTCATGGTTATAAACAGATGGGGAGGTCCGTATTTACCTGTTAGTTCGCAATAGTCATCCAATTTCTCCCTATAGTATGCACGCGAGCCTTTCATTGAAGGCGGCAATCTGAAGTCTCCACTTGTGTCCACTTTGAATTCTTCAGAATTCTGTTTAAAGTAGTTGAGAAGATATGACTTGATTAATGTAAGAGTCTACAGCCAGCTCTTCGAACAGTCGGCCCGTTTTAAATAGTGGTCAGCTCGAGGGACGTCGGTAGAAGAGACTTCGTAATTGTTTGTGCAAACTAACCTTTAATTCAGGAACAATTGAGTGAGGTAAGGGTGGCATTGCGTCTGGAAACAAAACAGGATACCTCAAAGCTAAGTAACTCGAGATGTCCCGCAACATGTTAACTGTTTTTGTTTACCTTCGCCAGATTTATACGTCAATGTCAAATTTGTGTCGTAGTCCTCAACTTTTGTATCCTCTGGAATGACAACAATAAACTCGTCGGTTTGGAATGGTACCTGAGCATTATTCACGGTTTCAAAATCCGGGAGGTGTTCCGAATTCGGACTTTGGTGAACTTCTGCGAATAAATTATGTGGACCCAATTTCAAAGTACATTTATCAGGATTAAATTTTGGGTTTTGATGTAGCGTATAGGCGCTTTAAATTGCCGTATGAATGCATTCTTGTTCCTTTCTAAGATTCCATCTATCTTATCCAGGAGATGAGTGACATTTTCGTGAAGTCTTTGTGAACCGACCCTAAAGGCGGAGTCATGATCTAGGAAGTAAGTTTGATTGAGAGATAGTTAGGATTGAGTTTCAAGGGGTAAACTTTAGATTCAGCAGGTCCCGTAACACTGAAATCTTTAACACCCTTGACTTTACTAAGCCTTTTATTTGGGGTGATGGGGGTGTAGATTATTGCAACTTGATTAATTGGTTGTTCAATTTTCTGCAATTTGGAATAAAGTTCTCCTCAGAGAGGAGATTATTGAGGTCAGAAATTGGATCGTTCTGCTTGAAAGCATTGTTGAATTGGCAACAGTTTCCAGGGTTCTTTGCGAATTCGAAATATCAAGCCTTACAGTGAGGACATCGATTAGTGAATTTACCCAAGCATAGCAGTTTAATCTTGTTCAAGTCGTCACCTTTTACGTTCCTGATGAATTGTCTGACGTGTGGCTCGTACAGTTTGTTTTGTTGATTCCGTTCTTGAACAAATTCCTTTTTAGCAGTTGCAATTCGTTCAAAACCATGGTTATAAATGTTTGGTAGAATATCGAACGCTAGTCGAATTCGCTTGGTTGGGTTTTCATTTGGCCCGCGGAAGTGGTAGCGTTAAATACTTCTGTAATATTTCGTCTGAATGAGCTGAAGTTTCATTCAATTCTTCTTGGGTTGGTTTCCGGGGTTCTAGGCGCAACAGGAATTAGTATGCGTAACTAAGAAGATGCTAATGCGGTGCATTGTACTCACCAAACCGTGATTCATAGTGTTCCTGGTCAAAAATTGAGCAAGTGACTGTATATTTTCTTTAAAGAAATAAATGGGTTAGTGTGTGCTAGCCGGCCTATAGCATATAGTCTCCCATGTTGAAGAGCGAATGACAAAAGTGGGAGACTGGCAGGAGAAAAGCTGAAACAGAGTTTCAGAGTGTGTCAAAGTCGGAGTTATTTCCTAAAACTGGAAAACGGTTCCTATTTGGGATGTGAAAATAAACGTATGTAGAGAAATATCTTTCATCAAAGATTATGCAGAGTAAATTAGACGCCAATTAAAGCTTATATATTTCTATTTGAAATGAGGTTTTTTCCATACATAGCTGCTCCTTGAATATGCATAGAATGCCCACATCTCTATGCACAACGTATACACAGAGTTTCTTCACCTTTTCTTCTGTTGTTAGTATTCACATATGCGCATCCCTCCCCTTTTCCTGTGCGCTCAGTTGAGTATCCATCTCCTGTTTCTTCCGATCTTCGTCTTTCGGTACTTTTTCTTGTTAGTTTCCACGGCTACGCTAAACTATTAAATTATTTTATCTAATCTCCTGTCATTTCTTTTACCTCTCCTGCTTTGGCGTTTTACGGGCTTGCTGGTCGTCTCTTGCGGGTATCGCGGATCGTGTATTGTGTCGATCCATATCGTTAGTTCTCTAAATATTTGGTATAAAATTGACTAATTCTGTTCGACTCTAACTTTCGTTTGAGCAAATTCGTCAAAATGAAGCGATTGAAGCTACAAATAAAAGTATGCATAACAGGTCATGACTTAA
>JAJLUK010000044.1:41093-111260 GCA_030570055.1 Blastobotrys chiropterorum
TTTTTTTTTTTTTTTTTTTTTTTTTTTTTTTTTTTTTTGGGAGTCTGAAATTTGATAAGAAAAAAATTCAAATAATAATCAATACCCCTACGTCTGTCACACACACACCTCTACTAGCGCCATGGCAGTCCTACGACACGATGTGGCAAAGAAGCAACACCGGGAAAGATCTCAACCGTTAGAGCGAAGAAAATGGGGGCTGCTCGAAAAGAAGAAAGACTACCAACTCCGATCACAGGATTACCATCGCAAAGAAGCCCATATCAAGCTATTGAGGAGAAAGGCCCGGGAACGAAATCCGGATGAATATCATCATGGTATGGTCAACAGCAAAACCGACAATAATGGCATTTTAATATCACAACGAGGTGGGAACGAGGAATTGAGCAACGAGGCGGCTAAGCTACTCAAAACCCAGGACAGTGGATATGTTAAAACATTGCATGATGTGGAAGCACGAAAAATTGAGAAGCTGGAGGCTGAACTGATGTTTAAAGCACAAGGAAAACATCGAGTGTTTGTAGACACAACGAAGGATGCGGAATCTTTTTCAGCAGCCAAGTATTTCAACACCGTTCCTGCGTTATTAGATCGACGTGAGAATCGATTACGCAAGAGCCAATTGGAAAGTGATGACAAGGTGTTCGGAGAGCAGTTAGATGAAACGGCAGCAGAAAAGATGGACCATCAGCGCATAAAAAAGTATAAAGAGCTAACTCGACGGACGGAACGGAAAGAAGAGTTGGAACGTGTCTTGGCAGAAATGGACCTTCAACGGGAATTGATGAAAAAAGGTGACAAGAAGAAGGTCACCGATAAAAACGGCAAAGTATCCTGGAAATGGAAAAATGTTAGGAAGAAGTAACTTATTAGTGTAATGTGATTTCATGTGAGTAGTTCGTAAGAGATGTTAGGGCCGGTTGTGACTCTAGCCAGGTAGAGACTGGAAGGACAAGTGGTTCAGGCATTGTCTAAAACATGGCCGTCTTCCAAAGTGAGCTGGTCGCTTTCAGCAATTTACTGCACAAATTCTTCTGCTGCGGCTCGGCTTTCGCAAGGCCCTACGGTGACCAGACTTATACGTTATGAAATATGTTTAGTGGCCACAGCGGAAAAAGTGGAAAGGTGGCTAACGTTGCTGTCCCTTCCCGCTGGACCAAGCGACTTTAGCCCATATTCCCGACAAGACAGTCATCAGCCAACAGAGATGTTTAGACTGCACCGCTGTAGGACCTGGAGAATTCTGCTGGTGTCACTTGGTCATTTGGATCTTTCTCAATTAGTTCAGTTCCTCATGAAACAGCCTGACAGCTCACTGAAGATATTAGAGGCATTTAAATGGAAACTGGAATGAAAGCAAATAAGAACAGAGTTATTTACAGCACAAAGAATGGACAAGAAAAGTTTATCTAGACTGGAAGTCAATATATACGTTAGTCGACTATAGAACTTCCATTCGCAGTTGTTCGCCAGAATCGGTTCTCTCCTTGAAGTTTATGCATAAGAAAATGTGCATGCCCATTAATACTAGAATTAATTTCTACGTTTATCACAATTAAGCTCAAATTACTCCACGTCTGCCGTGCATGAGCCCCTTTGAACTTGTACAATGAAAAACGCCTCTGGCTCGATTCTTGAGAAGCTGCTCCGTTTACACCTAGCTACCCGGATTAATCAACGAGCACATACAGATCTTTAGATGCTACAATCCTTTGCGACACAAATGCGCATACGTCTTCACCGGATCAATGACAAATACAACTTTTGAGAAAAACGGCTATTAGAGCCAGTAGGAGAACTGTGACACAAAATAAATCATAGCGGCATATGTACAATATATATGAATTAGAAACCCTTTGGTATTGTCCGGTTGGTGACCTTGGTCCATTTTGGTTGTCTATGAGCACCCTTTCTATAAGTCTTACTCTTTTTGTCGAAGATTGTGTATTTGTCTCTAGGAGCCATTTCTTCCTCCTTTGGCATAGTATTCAATATTCTGTTCACTGTGATTGACCGCTGACCAGTGAGCCTTAAACCTTCTGCTACTCTAAAAAGATTTCTATCGACATTTTTCATTCGTAATCTTTGGCGGAATTTTTGACGCTGTGAGATGACTCGTGGGATTTTCCTGAGTAAATTAATACATTGGTCTCAACTGGAATATAACTATTGTCAAAACTTACCACACAAGACCACCTAACGAGGGCATAGATGGACGGAAGGGGCCAAAAAACATTTCTAGTGCAATGGACTTGAAACTGGAGGGTTTTGATTTTTCAAATTTCAATGTTCGGTACTAAGTCTTGCGGTTGGACACCAAAGCCTCCCAGTATCAGAGTTACGGAAAGTGAGGTGTCTAGTATACCTCAGCATGGACGCCATGAAGAGTAGGCGCTTAGAATTCTGTATTATTTCTATTCTGAGAAATGACTTGATAAACTGCCAATGGTTTTGTCTTGTTTCCTTTTTGAAGATTCTGTCAAAATCAAGACAAAATTTCTATCTATGTTCTACAACTATCAAGGAATAAAAATAAACCTTATACTTTCAATTGAAATACAGATGCAACTTAATATGTAAAGACTCGTTACATTGTTGCAGTTTCATTCGGATGTAACGATTTCTTTTATACTCACAAAGTTGTCTGCCAGCGTGCTCTCCCATTTGAACTAGCGAGCCTATGCTTAATTGACCAGCCAAGTTTGCGATATATCAGCCTTTTAACTGTTTCATTGAAGGTTCTATAGAGTTTGGTCCACAGCACCTTGCGACATGTTAGGCTCTCACAGCCCACTTAGATACCAAAAAAAAAAAAAAAAAAAAGTTTACCCGAGTTCGAAACTTGCTGATAGACTCCATTGCATACAATTCAGAAACACGAATGTGCACGGCGACCAATATAAATTGCCTTCATCATCCATTCCTATCACATTCAATCAGTCCAGAGTTCCTCCTTCTCTGCGGCGCAGGTTTGACCTGACGATCTCAAATTTCTTTTTTTATTCCAGAATTTTTTTGTAGATTCAAAGATTTTATTCCAGTTAGCGGCGAGACAGGCAGATGAATACAACAGGTCCAGAGAAAGACAAAGGTGGGAGCAAATTTAAGAGAGCATATATCCTAGTACAAACCCAGACAACTCTGAATTAAAGATATATTCAACCAGACGCATATCATCCAGGAGTGCATAAGTTACGAGGCACAAAGCCCCACTATTCTGCAGTTTGCCCTGGACACAAAATTCCGCCCCTGCCCTTGAGTCAGGACATCTTGCGTCCATAACCATACATGCCACGAAAATGCTTAGTACGCGAAAGCTTTTGACGTTGCTGATTGGAGTTGGTTCCCTAGTAATTACGATAACTGTTTTGACGGTATTTGAGGAAAGTATAGGTCTGAAGACGCAGTTAACCCGACTGGATGACTTGAAGAAGCTATTCGGGAATAAGAATAGCCAGCAAAACCCGTCCTCTTCAGAGGGAGACAAAAAGCCAATCCTGGACCTGGACCATGTGCAAGTTGTCGACCATTCTCCAAACATTAACCCATATGAAGAACCGGTCCCAGAACCTAAAGGAAGGCTACGACGAGTTGGTGACACGGAGTACCGCGTACCAGCTACCTTTATTTCTTTAGTCAAAAACTCCGAGCTGGACGAACTTTTGGAGAGTATCACTCAAGTGGAGGCAGTGTTCAACTCGAAATTTAATTACCCCTGGACATTTTTCAACGACAAGGAATTCACCGAAGAGTTTAAACAAAAAGTAGACAAGGCAACATCATCTAATTGTACATTTATCCAAATCGATCCCAAGGACTGGGAAGAGCCGGAGTGGATAAACCGCACAAAGGCGGAAGAGTTAGGGGAAAGAATGAAAGAGGATGATGATGTACAACATGCCAATGAACAGTCGTACAAGAGAATGTGCAGATGGAATTCGGGGAAATTCTTCAACCATCCAGAGGTGGCCAAGTACCATTATTATTGGCGAGTGGAACCTAAGACAAGTTATTACTGCGACGTTGATTATGACGTGTTTGCGTATATGGAGGAGAATGGTAAGGATTACGGATTTGTAATTAACCTTTACGACTCGCCCCAGTCAGTGGGGACATTATGGCCCACGGCAAAGGAGTTTTTCCACCAGCATCCGGAGTATGTTTCCAAAAATAATGCATTGCAATGGTTGATTCAAGACAATCGACCCGGGCACCATGCCATTGCCAATGGATACTCGACCTGCCATTTTTGGAGCAACTTTGAAATTGGCCGATTAGACTTTTTCCGTTCCAAAGCTTATCAAGACTACTTTGAATACCTGGATCGGCAGGGGGGTTTCTTTTATGAACGTTGGGGTGATGCTCCTGTACACAGTGTTGCATTAGCGATGATGACTGACATCTCGCGAATTCACTGGTTTAGAGACATCGGTTATAACCACCCGCCTTATTTCAATTGCCCCAATTCTGACAAATGTCGCGGATGTCCACCTGGCAAGTTTGCTGGTGGGAGCTCCCTGAATCCTGAAAATTGCATTCAAGAATGGTTCAAGGTTGCGGGAATTGGGTAATTGGTACGTTTATTGCATCAGTATCGTTACTTCTGCCTGTATTAGCCGGAATGGGGAAAGCCGAGTATTTGGGGGTTAAGGTATATACAATATTATTTTGCGTGTTTTCTTTTTCCTCTTGCATGCATGAAAAAAGTAGAAGCTTAAACTTCACAATGCCCTTGTATATAAAAAGAGCCAGTATTCAGCGATTTTAGTGTCATTATTACTCTAACGAATATCAAGAAAAATGTCAATTTTCGGTTCATCAAGTGACGATAAGAAATCAAATCGCAAAGGAGGAAGCAAGTCCTACAACAGCGATTCGTCCTCAGACGAGGAAAAGGGAAAGTCTCGAAGAAACGAAACCAGTGGTGGCCGTTTTGGTGACCATGACTCTTATGGTTCTTCGAGAATGGGCTCGGGCGATAATAGCTCATATGGCTCAGAGAACAGGCACTCTTCTTCGAACCGAGATGATAACTCTAGTGGTAGTTACGGCTACGGTAACTCGAATAGCCGAAACGAAAGTTCCTATGGGGGGTCTGGCGATAACGACCGCAACTACGGCCTATCATCTTCAGATAGCGGCAACAGAACAAGTGGTGGTGGTTACTCCTCCTTTGCAGATAGTGACAGTCGTTCTTCACGAAATGATTCAAGCCGTTGGTAGGAGGCTATCGGGAATTTCCTTGAATACGTACATTATTTTTTAGCTTAAGTTATGTCATATACCGAACACACAAATATTATAAGATAGTCTATTGAAAGTTTGAATAAGAATTTAAACAGCCTTACAGCGTATGTCTCGAACTTAAAATTGGAAGTACTCCCTATACATGCAGGGGCTGCACTTTTGTGGTATTTCAGAGTTGCGTGTTGCCAAACTATGCATACGTCCAGACTGTACATGAGAGAGGCTTTTGACGCATATGTACTGACTGCGGTTCACTGCCTGTGGCCTTTGACAGTTAAGCGAGGCGAAAGGCGGAGTCATGGGCATATGCATATTGCTCTACTATCCGTACCTTTTCACTTTCATGCAGCGAAAGAATATCCGTACTAATTCAACCAACGCTGCAATTTGAATAGGCCCTATTCTAGTGCTGGAACGGATGCATAGAAATATTATTGTCTAGGACGTGTTCACGTTAAAAGTGGCAAAAATTGGTACGACTAGCTAGCTGTGTAACTTTTGTTCATATTATTGTTAGGCTGAAAATATATAACACTATGACTTCACTAATAATTAATTAAGGTGACCGCTCCTTCAAACTCCTTAAAAGGTACCTGTTGGATTACCATAATCAGGGCGTATTTACCATGTTTGCATAATTGCTTATAAGTGTTCACATGGTATTCGCGTAACAATTTTGAGACGATAAGTATGAATACGCTCGAACAGGTTGATGTTGGCGAAGAATTCACGCGTATGTCTTTACACCGGTGTAGCAGTGATTCTAATTGCTCAGTGAGTTTGTCTCCTTTAGGTATATCTCCACTTTATTTAAGAGAATTCTAGAGCATATAAATATAAGCACATCATTGATGTACAGTTACAATTATTATATACATATGGCGATTCATTAGTATGCGTACCAACCAACTCCAATTGATGTGTTCCTTATGCGAATTCAGATAAAACACTTCTGGGTATACGCATATGCCATATTCATCCTCTCAGGAGAGAACCTGTATATGCAAAGCTTGCACTGAAATAGCTGTTTCTAGCTCCGTACTATCCTGAGCTCTATAAGCCACTGGGTCAACAGCCGATTGACCAACCAGTAAGTCCGGCTCCAACTCAGTGAACCACCGTAATTCCTGGACCGTGGTCCAGGATTTATTTTCTTGCGCAGCAACACGCGTGCGTGGCATTACGAAGTAAACAAATCCGCCGAGATAACCACACCTCCACAATCTCCACTGATTTGATTTTAGTAGCAATGTCGATTACTCGAGGTAAGTTATTGAACTGGCATTCTTGAATCATGTGCAATTTTGTCTAAACCATCAATGCAGAATCCATTTGGGCTCCACAGCCCACCACCACGAGAGGTGTCGCAGTTCACCTCTCGTACGATAAAAAGTCTGACAGACTTGTGTATGCTTCTAACAGGTCCATCTTTGTGAGATCAGTTGAGAACCCTGAAGACTGCCGTCAGTACACTAACCACACCGCCGCGACCACGGTGGCCAAATTCGCTCCTTCTGGGTTCTACGTGGCTTCTGGTGATGAACATGGGAACATCAAGGTATGGGACGTTGCGGGTGAAGATATGGTAACTAAGGGAGAATATCAAGTCATCTCAGGACGTATCAATGATATTGATTGGGATGCTGACAGTCAGCGGATCATTGCAGTTGGTGATGGTAAAGAAACATTTGGACATTGCTTCACGGCCGATTCGGGCAATACTGTCGGTGAAATTTCTGGTCATTCGGAAATTGTCAATGCAGTTTCCATTAGACCAGTTCGTCCATACAGGGCAGCTACCGTCTCTGACGACAATAATATGGTGTTTTACCAGGGCCCTCCATTCCGCTTTGATTTCACCAACAAGGGCAACCATACTAACTTCGTCAACGATGTAAGATTCTCCCCAGATGGTGCGTTTATTGTCACCGTTGGCTCTGACAAGAACATCTGTTTGTACGATGGGAAGAGTGGAGAATTCCAAGGTAAGGTTGATTGTGACCATGAAGGTGGCATTTTCTCCGTGGCCTGGAGCGCGGATTCCTCCAAATTTGCTACCAGTTCTGCTGATGGCTCTGTCAAGCTTTGGGATGCGAAGGACAAGAAACTTCTTCAAACGTGGAAATTTGAAAAATTCCTTCCTAATCAACAGGTTGGTGTGGTGTTTGCCGGTGATGAAAGGGTCATCTCTCTTTCATACAATGGAAATCTTAATTACTTCAAAATTGGCACTGATGAGCCAGAAAAGGTTATTTATGGCCACCAAAAGACCATCACTGGATTGGCCACTACCAAGGATTCTCTTTACTCTAGTTCCTATGATGGATCTTTATTAAGATGGACTAGTGCTGTTGCATCGGAAGTTCAGGGGGACAAATCCCAATCCAATGTCATTGCTGGTCTTAGCACGAACGGACAGGATGGAAAGGTGTGGTCTGTTGACTGGGATAATGCATTAAAGTGTATTTGCGGGGACAGCTTTTGTAAATCCACTTTACTCGAAGCACAACCAAAATCGGTCCAGTCATCCAAGTCGGTGGTTGGCGTTCTATCTGAGGAATGTGTCGAGCTGTTTAAGGACGGTGAGAAAGTGCAATCCAAGAAATTTGATTTCACTCCAACTTCTCTGGGTGTTGCTGACGATCTTATCGCCGTTGGTACTCCGAATAACGAAGTCAAGCTCTTTAAACACGACATGTCCACCTTGGCGGGTGCGCTACCGCCGTTAAGAGCAATCCCATCATATCTTGCCTTTTCGCCTGATGGAGAACTTTTGGCAGTGGGTGATTCTGCTGGCAAAATCACCTTGTACAAGGTTTCTGACCAATCTGTCCAAACCACTCGTTGGGCTTTCCACAATAGCAGGGTCACCAACATTTCATGGCACGAATCTGGCGAATACGTTGTTTCTGCGTCAGTCGACAGCAACATTATCGTTTACTCTGTCAAGACGCCAGTCAAGAACATTAAAGGTTTGGGCGCTCATGTTGACGGTGTGACTACAGCTATTTGGGACGGTACTGACTCTATTATCAGTGCTGGAGCGGACGCTACTATTAAACGATGGAAAGTTGATTTCCATTAAATATGTATGAGTATATCATTAGCCAGTATTACTAATTATGCGGTCTAAAGCTACCTCAGTGGTAGCTACGCGTTATGATTGCATCCCAATCAGGCAGACTAGCTTTTCGAGTATATTCCAAAAAAAAAAAAAAGGGTGGGCGCCACTTTGCGGAGGAGGAAGTGTATATGTCCTTTTGTTTCGTTTCTAGAAACGAGGACCGCCGGTGGGTCATATTCATATGCACTCCGCCCTCAAAGTAGTGTTGGCATTACGAGCATGGAAGTGTGTTGCATTCCGAAGATAATTTATCATCCTCCGACAGTTGAGAAAAAGAGGAGTTTATTAATTTGGTCATTACACGTTAGTTCATTAACTGGTAACTTAGAAGCTGCAAATCCACCATGTGAGGAAGCTTTTGCAATTGAATCCTCGAGTAACCGTCATACAACGGCCTGTAATATGCTTCAGTGAGCTCAAACGGTAGTAACGGAGCATCAACCATTACAGTTTGGATCGTAGGAGACTTAATCAATGCGCTTGTGAGGTATTGTGGCACTTGGGTATATTCGTGCTTGACAGGGGGAACCGAAAGATGCAGGAAGCAAAGACCAGGCTTGATGTAATCAGTAGCTAATTTCCTCAAACCTATCAGGTCGCTATCAGTAGTGGCCTCGACAATTAGCGATTTCAGGTTGGGGAAAATGTTGACAAGTTCACATACCTGGTCGTAATCCATCTCCTTGCACGTCAATTGACTGACATTAGGACTGTATTGAGAAAGATTGTCTTTTAACACAGCAAGCGCATGAGGCGAACCCATGCCAATTAGGACCAGCTTTTTCAAATTTGGCATACATGGCAGCTTTGGTAGATATGGCAAATCGAAAAAGCGGAGATAAGTAACATTAGGAAGCGTGGTGACGGGCTGCGAACAGTTAGCGAAAAGTGGCGGAAGTTTCTCAGGGGCTGTAGTATTATGGTCATCGATTGAAATGATCTGGACAGACTTAGGGACCCAAGTCAGATCAGATTGGTGAGTCCTGATTCCCTTGATAGAGAGGGTTTTAAGATTGTGGGCGTTAGAAAAGAAATCCTCAAGTACTGCGGTGTTGAAGAAAACAGTTTTGTGGGAATGCAAGAAGAAAGTCTCGGTGGACTGTGGCAATTGCGAATTTTGAATAAGGGTCATGACCCGCGTTAAATTATCGTCACAATCACCACTGAACAGCTTTAATAAATTGAGTTTTGGACAGAAAACGTTTTGAATTTCATCTGAAATTTCCTGCGGACTGGCCTCCATGTTGATAGGCACATGAGGGAGCTTGGCGTGGAGTGCTTTGGAGAGCGCATTAAACGCTGACCAAGGGGTGAACGAGTCACCAGATGTAATTTCAATCAACCTTAGGCGTGAGAAAACATCCCTAGAGGCGATATTTTCGATAAACCATTCAAACAACGGGGTATACGGGTCCTCATCATCTTGATGGTCCGAAAGAAGGTACGGCGATGAGTATTCGTCAACGTGGATTGAAAGTACCCGGACCTGATCAAACGGCAGGCTCTTTTCACCACGTTCAAGGAGATGGTTCAAGACCGCCCTGATGTTGGATGCCTGGAACGAGATGTAGCTCTTTTGACAGTTGTGGTGACAATGGAGGGAATTTGGGAAACAGGTTTCGGAGCAGTTTTCACTCAAGAACGGCGCAATGTGATGACTCTGAGGGGTAGCGTTGAGGATGAGTGAAGTGTTAACGTCGAGGTGGTGCCACAAGTATGGCTCTGAGACGTCTCTCAGTGCAGTGCATGTGGCGTGAAGGCTTTTCATGTCACTAGCACTCAATTGTGACGTGACCATCTGCAGAATTTCTATAGGCAATCCCAGGAGGTCAAAGGGGTCAGCCTCACGTAGAGATACAGCTTCATGACGGCTGTGATGATGAGGATGATGGTGATGAGGATGATGATGATGTTGTTGATGATGGTGGTCACATTTATTCTTGAAGGGCGAACGCCAAAGCGCCTTGTGGGTGAAATTGTACAGCCCGAGCATGATTGATTGCACTCCCGCCACCGCCCTATTTATATAGACGAGCAAAAATCCGTCAGCTCTGTCATTTCTTTTGATAGTGCACGGGATGGGTGCGGCTGGCATACAAAATTTTCCGAGATTTACCTTAGAGTTGACGATCATGCCCTTACCGAAGCCGACGAGATGCCGAGCGATAGCAACGGCTGAAGCGTGCCGACGAAAGGTTTTTCCAGTAACCGCAACTGTTTATGAGCAGGAAAAAAAAAAAAAAAAAAAGAGCAATAGAATAGAGTTGCGCTCGAGAAAGACAGGACGTCGATGCGATCTAAGACGAATTTGCCACCGCAAAGGGGCCCCTCCAGCCCACCGAGGGGCTCTCGATTCACCATGGGAGTTCCGCCCGAGACCCTCTAACCGCATCGCTGACGATCCCAATGAATGTGATTTTCACGCTTTCCACGGATTTCCGATGACAACTGCGGCGGAAGCTGGTCAGGGCCCGCTCGGATCACGTTTCTTTGGTTGGGTGTTTGAGTTTTGTACGACTGTTTGGTCTGATCATCTTCCTAATTAAGTAAGCGTGAACCAGATTTGAATCGGAGGTCCCGGCTTCGTTCGTACCGCCTAGTGTGGGCGGTCATTTGCTGTCGAATTGATTGTATGTTTCAATTCCAAACTCGACCTTGCCCGTTCGCGGATGGGTCACAAGGCTCTTTGTCTCCGGTTTGAGTGCATTCAATTTAGAGGATTGACTAGATGAAGCTGATTGTAGCTCAGCCACAGGGGAGAAGGGGTAGTGAGAGCTGAAAACGAAATCTTCAAGCACACGCGACCAGCCAAGCAGTTGTGGTTGTTGGTCCGTTTTTCACGTTCATTTGCCCAATCAGGCATGAAATCTCCGAGAAAGCCCTTCAACATTGGTCATCTAACCTTCGTAGCACGAGGTTGAAAATCACGCAACCCAGCAATCACATCTCTTCGCTTCGGAGGAAACACCTTCCGCGGCTAAGCGGCTGCCAGCCGTCTCGGTCCTCGTAGACGTCCACCGGAATAAAACGTTCATATCTTATCTCTGATTGTCGCTTATGT
The DNA here is from genome assembly GCA_030570055.1 of Blastobotrys chiropterorum. NCBI lineage: Eukaryota > Fungi > Ascomycota > Dipodascomycetes > Dipodascales > Trichomonascaceae > Blastobotrys > Blastobotrys chiropterorum. The sequence continues at coordinate 52,526 of JAJLUK010000044.1, forward strand.
AACGCGATGAGTACGAGAAAGCAAGTGAATATGTGCAGAATGGCCAAGTGTCAGTGGGCAGCAAAAAAAAAACAAACAAAAACAACACATTGACCTCAGCCTTGCCTAGCAACTTTCGGTTCTTTTGGCGTTGTGTGACAGTATCCTTCAGGCGGCGTTATTTTCCAGAAAAAAGCAAAGACACAGCCATTGGATGTTGTTTTGCTTCGTTTGGAAGAGAAAGGAGCCAGCGAAGGCAAGAAACCCTCCAGGTGGTGAATCGTGCTCTGCAATCGCCTTCCTTTCTGGAAAAGAAGCAAAAGCACTGGCAATTGGCCTCGCCGAGTCACCTTTTTTTTTTTTTTTTTTTTTTTTTTTTTTTTTTTTTTTTTTTTTTTTTTTTTGTTTCTTTTTCGAGAAAATAAGAAGTCGCTGAGAAAATTTATCCTGCGGACGGCCTTCTTTTCTAGAAGAGAAACCAAAGCACTAGCAATTGACCTGGCGGAACTACCTTCTTTGCTTCCGTTCGGTGGAAAAGGAAGCTGTCGGAGGCGGTTTGTCCTGCGGACGTCCTTCTTTTCTAGAAGAGAAGCAAACACACTGGCCAATGATCTCGCAGAGTTATTTTTTTTTTGCTTCCCTTCAATAGAAAACGGAAACGGAGGGAATTATCCAGAACTTCAGCTCTAATCCTTCTCATTAGCGCCCGCTTGTGGTAACCTGAATAGTCCCAAGCACCGAACGGGATTTTTCGGCTGTGTTATCTTATCTGGAATCTGACAGCAATACTACACGTTAACCAGCGTCAACAGTTGACCTACTCCGAAGCCAAAATATCCAATTACACACTCCGCAACTGTCCATAATACTGTTACCCACTCTCTACTGTAATTCCGGCTCTTTATGTACGTCGACTGTGTTTCTTGTCCCATTCGAATTCAATCACCCAACCCGTTCTTTTTTCGTGCGGCGGCTCAAGCCCGTTGAGTCATCGCGCCCGGTCGGTGTCGTCGTTGCGCGCGAGGTTCAAGCCGCTCCCGCCGCACAAGAACCTTTTGGGACAGACGTTTTTGGACGAAGTGAAAAGAAAAAAGTTTCAACGGAGACTAGAACGAATCTGAGTAGGAGAATGTCTGCTAGTCGACACATACTCGGTCGATTAGAACACAGCTTGCTGCGACCCGGGTCAAGAGGGATCGCATGTACATACACGAGACCTGGCATAGTGCTGCTGCCGAGAACACAGCCGCTGCGAGGGATGACGCCTTCCTCCTCGTCCGGGGCTATTCGACAGTTCTCAACGGAGATTGGCAATGGTAATAATGAACCCACGGCGCAAAACGAAGAGGAAAGTGACGTCCCGTGGTATCTCAGAGATCCCGATAACATGAAGGCGCAGAAAAAGTTGCAAAGAGGCACCATGCCAGAGCTTCCAGAAAACTGCCCTCAGAGTTTGGAACGTATGGCCAAAGAAATGGTCCAGGAGCTTGGCTTGGATGATCTGAAAATCGTAGACCTCAGAGAGCTTGAACCGCCGTCGTCGTTTGGTCCAAATGCTGTTATGATCATTGCCTCCGGCAAGAGTGACAAACACTTGATGAGGGCCGCAACGGAGCTTTCGAAATGGATCAAAAACGAGTTCAACGTTATTGTAGATCAAGAGGGCCTATTAACGTCCAATTTCTCCAAAGTGCGTCAACGACGCATGAGGAAAAAGGCTGCAAGGCAGTCCAGTTTCTATGTGAAGGAAGATGACAAGGTTGCCATGAAAACGGCAAACTCCTGGGTAGCTTTGGACACCAAGGTGGATGGGGTTTATGTACACCTTTTCACTCCAGAGAGACGCAAAGTTGTACAGCTGGAGAGTCTGTGGGAACAGGAACTGGAAGACAACCATAATGAACAACAACAGGATGTAAACTACATCGGTACTAACTACACTGCCAAAAAATTCAACAAGGGTTATGCTACGCCTGGTCTCAAGAGAAGCTATCACACAGGCACGACCGACAAGTCCAAGCTGCTGAGTTTAAAGGAACATTGCAAGGCTGGGGATTACAAAAGCTGTATATCCAAAGTGTACTCGCAAAAAATCGCCGACACCGAGAACCTGGTGTTAAAGGCCCACATTAATCATGTTCAAGACATTGCATCGAATGCTGGAGAACGGGCTCCATTGATGAGGAACAGTCCAGTCATTCAATCTTTTATGACCCAATTACCCCTAGTTTTGGGACCAGCACACTGGCGACTGCGTTTAATTCTTTTGCAAGCCGCCCATAGAGCGAACCCATCAGAATTCCCATTGCAAACGTTGGTGGACCATCTCATGTTCCAACAGGCCTCTGGGTTCCCGGCAAACGATTGGGACGTGGAAACAGTCGTCACCGCCATTGCATATTCAGCGCAGACCATGCAAAGCAGCGGGCATGTCAAGCTCACGGCCAGCAACCTTTGGTCGATCCAATGCGACGGCAAGTTTGCACTCATCCTCAAAGTGATGGATCTAGCATGCCGATCTGCGGGCAAGACTTTTTCCTCAAGCAACGTGCTTCTTTCTCTCATGTACAGACTTTGCATCCGAACCACTAACAATTATATGACCTTTGAGAGCGTTCTGGAGGACACCACGCCAACCAAACCCCGGAAACGAGGTAAAATCGACCCACGGGCGTATTCCCTTGCCCATTTATTTAAAAACTTCTCAGTTGCCTCGGAGCAAAACAAGACCTTGATGGCCTTGGTCCTGACCGCGTTGGCGAATGACCAAGAATGGAAAGGATTCTGGTCGCTGTGGGATAAGATTGCTCTGAGCAGTAATGTCGATAGCAAAATGCTTCTATTCATGACCTCTCTGGTCACAAAGGCGTCCAACGAAGGTGCCATGGCTCATCTACTGGAAAATGCGCTTCCATCCATCCTCCTTGACAAAGGCACGACACTAATGAACGACGAACTGATCACGGCGATCAAGAATGCGATGGATTTTGTAAACCCAAAACAGGATGGTTACAAGTATCTTCGCTCCTTCATCAAGTCGTTTGAAGAGAGGGAAGCGGTAGAACAACAGCAGCCGGTGGCCGAAGAAGTGGAGTCCGATAAGGGCTCTATTTCCTATGCCGCTTTGTAGACTAAGTGAAATGTATATAATGTAACATCATCAAGAGAAATATGCGGAAAAACAAAAAAGAAAAAGGTCGGGTATGTCCAGCACCAGGATCAGTGGCTCAGGGGGTGTCTGGGGTGGCTGGTTGCCCGGACAACGGAGCGAGTGGCTGTGAGGCGCCGCACACGCCAAAATTTTGCAGTAAAACAAAAACGCCTTAAAAGTGGGTTCGGCGAAGGGACCTAAATAGACTTTTCCTCGATCTTTCTTTTTTCTTCTACTTCTGCATTAATCATGAGTAGCTCTGCGGGCGTTTCGAGTAGTCACCGTAAGTGTGCCATAGCGTGCGTATTTTCGCTCCACTGACCGCGAAATGTTTACATTAGACTTCAACCCAAATCTTGATTATAATCATGCCGACGATCAAGAATACAAACGGTTGAGAGATATGGCTCATAAGGAGTATGAGCGAAAACATGACCTTTCTACCCAGTCTCAGGACGCATACAAGAGCGGAGATGGCGCTGAGGCCAAGAGACTCTCCGATCTCTCCAAGGAGCATGCCGATAAGATGGACGAATATAACGCAAAGGCAGCTGAATTCGTCTTTCGAGCAAATAACGCAGACTCCGAGGAGGACGAAATTGATTTGCACGGTCTTTTCGTTAAGGAGGCTATTGAGTACTTAGAAACTAGAATTCGCGCTGCCCAGTCTCGAAACGAGAGTCATTTGGACGTTATTGTAGGAAAAGGCCTCCACTCTGAACATGGCGCTAAGATTAAGCCGGCCGTGGAAGATATGTGCCGAAAATACCACTTCAAGTACTCTATTGATGAGGACAATACTGGCGTTATTGTGATCGACTTTACTGGCTCTGGTGGTCACGTTCCAATGCACAACCTTGCAGCTCGTCCACCAAAGAACTCTAAGAAATACAAGCCAGGCCAAAAGCCACCAGGACCTCAGCAATATCATCAACCACAGCACGGACACTCTGGTGGAGGTGGTGGAGGTAAGAGTGACGACATTCTTAAGAAGATTTTCTGCGGCCTTTTCCACTTCTTGTTGAAGAAATTGTAACTTCCTTTTTTCATCGTTTGTATTATTAATTTGTGTTATTATTATAGATAATAGTTAATTTTTGGAGAAAACGGCTCTATTTTCTATGCTTATGGTTACCGCCTCGCTTATTCTGATACTTTCTTTCCTTCGGTGCTTTTCCGCTGGCACCAATGGAAATGTTCACCTTTGGTGGAACATCAAATCCGAATGATTTAGCAACCTTGACCAAGTCCAGCTCATCAATCTTATATACAGTTTTCAGGTGGTGACTAGCATATGCCTGGAGATATGCTCTGTAGCCATCCTTTGCAGCATTGTTGAGATAGTAGTTGCTTTTGATGAGGGATTCGAGCTTCGGCTGAATCTTTGCAATCTTGTTTTCTGGGAATTCGTACTCGTTCAATGGAACTTTGGCCGCCTTGAGGTATCTCAAGAAACCTAGTTCAGATGGAGTGAGGAACATCAAACTCTTACCACGACCTTCAGAGCCTCGAGCAGTTCGACCGACTCTGTGGATATAATCTCGAGGATCATCTGGGGGATCAAATTGGATAATCCAATCGACAGCCGGGAAATCCAAACCTCTTGCGGCAACGTCGGTACAGATGAGAATTCCCTTATCCGCATTCCGGAATTCCAAAAAAGTGTGAGTTCGCTTTTGTTGTTTTTGTTTGCCGTGAAGAGTCAAGACTGGAAGTGCAATGAAGTTTAACAACTCGCCATAGTACTTGACCGAGTTACAAGAGGACAAGAATACAATGACCTTCTTGTTGACGTTTCTCTTAAGGAAGGAGAAAAGAAGCAAGAATCGTTTATCCGAATCACAAACGACGTAACCTTGTTCCAGACCTTCGGCAGTGGAAGTTTCATTCTCCGAATCGACATTGATATAAAGTGGCCCTGGTCGAAGCGATATTCTAGCCAAATCTTCGACCTTGGTAGTCTGTGTGGCGGAGAATAACATAGATTGACGCTCGTCATTTGGTAGGATTTTGATGATCTGCCTCATTTCCTCTTCGAAACCAACCTCGAGGATTCTATCTGCTTCGTCGATAACAAGGGATTTGAGGTTCTTGAAGACGAAACCTTGAGTGTTTTGCAAGTGATCCAGTAATCGACCTGGAGTCGCAATCAACAAATTAACACCCTTGGCTAGTTTTTCTGCCTCTTGTCTTCTATTAGCACCACCAATGACGATCCCCAGAGTCTGAGAATGGTTTTCCAACAGTTCTCTGGCAACACCAAAGATCTGCAGAGCCAGCTCTCTAGTCGGAGTCACCACAATGACACCAGTACCATTTCTCGGCTTGAACCTGAGGGAGTAGAGCAATTCAATTGCGGGGATCAAGAAGGCCAAAGTCTTACCAGAGCCAGTTTTGGCCGCACCCAAAACGTCCTTTCCGGCCATGAGAGGAGGAATGGTTCTAGCTTGCACTGCAGTCATGTTGGTAAAGCCCATCTTGTCAATGGCCTCAGATGTTAGTTTGGAAAGGTTCAGTTCAGAGAATTTTGTACAGTCAGTATTAGGTGCTGGCGTGAATTTTGGTGTTTTGTCGTTAGATTTATCTTCTTCTTCTTCTTCTTCTTCTTCTCCCTCCTCTTCCTCGTCATTCTCGTCTTCATTCTCCTCGCTCATTTCAACGTCCTCATTTCCTCCTTCCTCGCTGTCATCACTGGCATCATCCTTTTCGAGCAGACCCTCGATCTGGTCCATATCTTCGTCCAACTTATCAGCCTCATCGGAGGAGACTGATTCTTGTCGTTTGGACTTTTTAGACTCCCGACGGCTCTTTAACGCCTTGCTGGAAGCCTTCTCTTCAATCTTCTTTTGCTTCTTTGCAAGATCCTTAGACGTGGACGCTCTACGTTCCCGTTTGGCAGCCATTCTTGATAGTGATGGAAAGAAAAAAATTCCAAATTTCACCCGAAGACAAAAAAAAAAAAAAAAAAAAAAAAAAAAAAAAAAAATTCAGCCGTTCCTTCCGACATACCGGTGAGCCGACGCCTCCGACAACTGCGTAATTTGACGGCGACCGTTTTTGATCCAAACTGTAAACAAATGTTCAGACAGTCCATTGCGCCGGCTGGAGGCGGCGGAGCTCGAAAGTCTACGGTCAGCGACCTCAAGGCCCGACAGTTATCGCATCTTAATTCTCAAATTGCTCAGCTTCAGGCGAATATCAGCGATATGGACAACCACCTACGCGTCACAGTGGTGCAGGCAGAATATATCAAGAAGCTCGGCATTCTCCACAGTGCCCTTTTTATGGCCAGTCATAAAGTGTTTGAGGAAGAGGCGATGAACTCACAGGAGTACGAAGAAGAAGAGGAAGAGGAGTAATTATTTATATATTGTGCATTAATTTATGGAAGAATCGTGTGTCTATTCTTATTGTGAGTCTTTGACTTAGCCTATTTCTGCGGACTATGGCTCAAGTGGAAGCACTCAACGGCCGAGCGGAGCTGCCTATTTACGTCTTTACCGAGGAAAAATGGAATCATTGGAGGCGTCATGAATCCCAAGGAAACTGGGGCTTATTTGCTCTAGGGGTGGATCTTTTCTAGGAAAGAGACAAAAGCGCATCTTTTCGGGGAATTTATTAGGTGTATATCCGTCATGGGTTACATCAGCTTTTCCACGTTTACTCCGGAGAAAAGAGGATCTCCCGCAGAAATTTAGCCCTGGTACTGGTGGAAATGTGATCATTGGACAGCTGGCCGTGTATTATAACGCAATTTCATTCGGATTTATATGCATTCGGGTTCTTACTCAGTTTTACTTTTACATACATGGTAGTGGTATCATTGCCTCTTTTCCAGAAAAGGATGCTGCCCTCTGCACAGCCAGCCTCATAGCCTTGCTCTAATCAGGCTGTATCCTATATGACAGACTTCACTTTTTTGTGACGTTTGGATTCTCGCTGGAGATCCATCTTAAAATTCTTTAGACTTTCTCGTTCCTGCTCCGTAGTGCGCTGATATGCCTCTGGGTCTGTCGGATCGAGGAGCATCTTTAGCTCCTTCCCTTGCCTCCATCTATCGACCCAAAAGATAGCGCTGCCAATATCGTCAATCTCGCCACCTTTCTTGACCTTTTTAATTCTGTGCGCAATTGCATGCAACAGTTCCCCAATGTCATTCGTCGGCTTGTTTGTGTACTTCAAATATGGCTTTCCATCAGGATAAACCTGGTTCAGATGGTATAATAAATAGTCCGCTTGAATCGTAGGGTCTACTAGCGTGGGGTTCACGGCACCAATAATGCAAAGCGAAAGCATAGTCTCAATATCCTTGGTTCGAGGCACAAAAACCCCCGGAGAGTCGTATACAAAGATATCGGGGTCCTTTGACACCCTGATGACATTAGAAACCGATCTGGTGACCCCAGGCATGCCGCCCGTCGGAGCTACCTTCTTGTTGGTTGTAGAATAATCCTTCAGCCCAACCTTTCTAAGCGTATTTAAAAAGGTGCTTTTACCAACATTCGGCATCCCTGTGATTAGCAACCTAATTCCTAGAGGTGGTGGAGGGAACATGGAGTCATGAACTTCTTTTGCCATGGATAAGACTGATTTTACATGTTTGGCGGATCTACAGTCGATTTGGCGATACTGGATATCGGGATGCCAAACGTCAAACGTCTTGGGATTTATCGAGCTCAAATCATTCTTTGTGTAGAGAATAATCTTCTTTTTGTTCCCCAAGACCCGGTCAAACAGACCGTTTCTCGAAGAGAGAGGTGCTCTGGCATCTCGAAGCTCCAAAACCAGATCAACTCGGGGAGCTAGCGCATACATCTTCTGCAGACCGACTCTGTGATGGCCCTGGAAGTTTGCCAATGGCACATTATACTGCGGAAACACCGTTCGCGGCACGAATTTGGCAGACATGCTCTTGATTAATTACGTCCGTATTGAAAAGTTGGGAGCGGAGAAATAATTTTTTCCACTCCACCACAACAGACACAAAATAGCAAAGAAAGAGTACTAAAGATTGTGGAAAATGCCGTTGATAATGGTCACAGGCTACCCGTCCTCTGGGAAGAGCAGTCGTGTCAAGGAGCTTGTCGAAGGACTCGAGGAAAAGATCAAGTCCAGTGGAACAGAGTACAAGATTACCGTAGTGGACGACGAAAAACTGGGGATTCCAAAGGAAAACTATCGATCCGCCCAGACAGAAAAGTCGCTGCGAGGTGCCCAGCTTTCGGCTGTGAAAAGAAGCATCAGCAAGTCTGAAATCGTTATTTTGGATGGCTTAACGTATATCAAGGGGTTCCGCTATCAACTGTTCTGTGAAGCGAAAGCCGTGTCTACCACTTCTTGTGTTGCGCATGTTGGAGCACCAGGGGAACTTTGTAAGGAATGGAACTCCAAGCGTCCTGAGGAAGACAAATGGCCGGAGGATTTGATGGATGCATTAATCTTTAGATATGAAGAGCCTAATGGAGCCTCCAGGTGGGATTCTCCGTTATTCACTTTACCGTATCTCGATAAAGAAATCCCAATTGATGACATTTGGGGTGCATTGATCAAGAAGGCCAAGCCTCCAAATCAGGCAACCGTCCTTAAGGCTGCCACCCCTACAAACTACCTTACTGAGCTGGATAGGGTGACGATGGATGTTGTAAATGCCACCATGAACATGTATAATGAATCACCAGGTGGAACTGTTAAGATTCTGTCATATCCAGAACCTGTGGATCTTCCGATGCGCCTCACACTGGCCCAGATGCATAGAGTTAGACGGAACTTTATCGCGTTGAACAAAATGAAGCCCATGGACATTGATAGGATTCAAAACATGTTTATCGAGCATATGGTCAAGTATTGGGACACAATGTAGAGTGGTTACCGTTTCATGCATTAAATACCACATGTATAGTACTGTGTGTCTGGAACGAGACACCCGAATAGACATTGGGGAGATCCCCAGAGGTAATATTAGACTCCTCTTAGTATAACGAAAATACAAATTCATTATTCAAAGTATACTTATGCACATATTATAGAAGTATTCAAAAGAGAAGCTCATTCAATGACAATTTCAGATTGCAGTTCCAAGTTCCTACTGCTAGAGCCGACGTAAATTTGGTATGTTCCTCGTTGGACAATCCAAGAACTGGATTCAGGATCCCAAACAGTTAGGTCCTTAGTGCGGACGTCAAATTCAACATTCTGGGACTGGCCGCAGTTCAACCCAACTTTCTCAAACCCTCTCAGTTGCTTTGGAGGAGTTGGGAACTTTTCAGATTGTGGGTAGCCGATATACAACTGGGCAACATGCTGTCCAGTCCTACTACCACAATTGGAAACTGTCGCTTGAACTCTATAGGCTGTTTCGAAGAGAGCTGGGTTGCCACCAGAGGACCCACCGGCTAAGGATGGAGTTGATTGTTGTTCCGTCCAGTAGCCCTTTGGATAAACATATGGCTCATCACTGTGTGTAACATCGTTGGTTGAGTTGATATATGGATAGAGGTAAGTTGAAATCCGCTGGATCTTGTCGTCAGGGAAAACGCATTCCTCAGCACTAAACGTGCTGTTATATGAGTAAGTTGGTTTCCACGAAGGTGGCGGTGGAAGCTGCTCAGCTGGTGGCTTTATGGTTTCCACCTTAATGTCCGAAAGAGCAAACTTCGTGTAGGACATGCCAAACCCGAATTCAAACCTTGGAGTGATGTTCTTCTGGTCAAAATACCTGTAATCCACCAAAAGTCCGGCCTTCAACAATTCATCATCGGTCGTTGTCTGGGGTACACTTGGGTCAGATGGTTTATAAATAGGAATTGTATCTTTTAGGCTCTTTGGGAACGTGAAAGGAAGCCTTCCTGAAGCATCATTATCGCCGTACAAAACGTCAACAAGAGCCTTACCAGCCACTTGGCCTAGGTAAGAAGTGAACAATACGGCAGTGACATTTTCGTTCTCAATCCATTTTTCGACGTTGACGGTACCTGGTGATGTGATCACAACAACGTTGTTCCTGTTAACCGAACAGGCTGCTTCAATTACCTTATCAGCATCAAACCACAGGGTGTCGTTTTCGCGATCAACACTCTCACCAATGTGGCTTTGTGCAAAGATCAGATTGACGTCGCTAAAAGAAGCAGTAGAGAGGAAAGCTGGGTCGGTAGTGTTGGAGCCTTCAAAATAGTTGATTGCAGTGCGATCTCCGATAGCTCTTTGATTGACGGCCTCAAAGGGAGAGATGAAGTAAGACGGCCTAGCAGCACCCGAACCGCTGCCCATTGCAGCTGCACCTTCCAACTGAGTGACCTCGCATCCGGTCTCGCTACCGCAGTCAGCACCAGAAGGATTAAGGAATGCAGCACGCCCGAGGACTGAGAGTTTAGAAACCTTCTTTCTGCTGTCCAACGGTAGGGTGTCGTTGGCGTTTTTCAGGAGGATGATAGATTCGACGGCGGAGTTGTACGCAGTGTCTTCAGAATACTGTGTTCTGACATCAACGTGTTCGTTGAGAGTGACAATTGGGCCCTCTCCAACGGGGAGGTACAAGTGGTCCTTATCCTTTTCAGTAAAGGCACTGAAATTTGGTGGTCCGCGCTGCGGTCTCACTTCGTCCAATTTGACCTTATAGTAGGCAGCCATTATTCGTGTGGCCATGTCATCAACACGTTCGATTGGGATTGACCCGTTGAGGACGCTGATGGTCAGATTGGCGGCGAAATGTGATCTATCCTGTAGCACTTTAAAGTCAGACATGCTCTCCATACTGCTGGTGTCTAGAATAGTACCCGGCATATCCATGTCCAAACCAGAGAGGACAGATTGGGTGGAATGGGTACCAAACCAATCTGACATAGTAAACCCTAAAAAGCCGAGGTCATTCTTTAAAATGCGATTGAGAGTGTATCCACTCTCGGATCCGTATGAACCATTGATCAAGTTGTAGGATGGCATGATGGATCCGGCACCTGCACGAATCAAGTCAGCAAATGGCCAGACGTATAATTCGTACAGTGGCCTCTCTTTAATAAGCTCGTCGACTGCCATACGGTTCGTCTCTTGCTCATTAAGCACGAAATGCTTAGCAACCGCAATAACACCGGCTTCTTGGATTCCACGGACAGTCTCCGCACCAGCAATACCTTGCAAATATGGGTCGCTGCCGAAGGCTTCCCAGTTTCTGCCGCCCAATGCTTTGCTGCCTAATGGGCCAACAGCTGGACCCAGTAGAGCGTCAATGCCTTTTCCTCGGAATTCTAGCCCCATGGCTTTACCACGGTCGTAGATAACTTGTTTGTTGAAGGTGGCGCCGGCCGCAAGTGCTGCCGGATAGAGTGTATTGAAGTCAGTTGGTCTCACACCTGTAGGGCCATCTTCCAGGCACAAACCATAAAAATTCTTGGACGGAATATCACGCGTGTTACCAGTGCATCTGCCCATACCAGTTAGACCGACACCAGAGGTCAGGTTGAGCTTTTCAATCAGAGTAAGGTCGGAGACAAGGGCCCTGGCCTTTTCATAAGCAACGTTCCAATCATCATCAATTGGACTTGAGCTTCGTCCGCCCTGTGGAGACGGATAATGTGGGACGTCATTATTCGCAGCACCCAACACTGCTGTTAGCAGCGACAGCAGGAAATAGTATGATAGGAAAAGCATAGTTTGATTGGCTTCATTGGAGATCCGCAGGCCAATTTAAATAGCCTGGTCAATCACGGAATAATCCAGACAAGACAATCTCCGAGCAACCGGCTAACCCCGCCTTACAAGACAACGGTGGAGAGAAAGAAAAGAAAGAGAAGGTTCCGTGATCCGTTTCAGGAAGTGATAATCCAACATGCGCGGGGGCTCGCTTCGAACCGCCGCATTACGCATAATTACGTCCGGGCAAGAGAGGTTGGGGGCCCGTCTTGCGATAGCTACACACATGATACAAAGGAGCGACACAACCAGCGAACACAATTTTTGTCGTGCGTTTAAATAGCACGTTCCCTTAGATAAAAATCTGGGAGTGAGGTCATCTTATATACAATACGGCTCACGAAGGTCAGATGTCAATTAAGCTTAAATATTATTTGTACGGCATCCGTTTTTCTGAGACAATGTCTTGGCGGGGTGCGAAGAGCTTGGGGCTTTGTGAGAGGGTAGAGTGTACGTCCTGTAGAGAGGAAAGTTGGATTGCGAGGGAAGAATCGGACGAGAGTTGGTTCATCCGTATTTCACGATTAGTAGTGTCTACGTGCGGAGGTTTGGTGATGGGGTTGATGTTTCTCAGTTCAATAGCCTTATGCATAACCGACATCCGCGTTCTTCCGCAGTATGCAGAGATACCCGAGTTGACTGCGGGGAAACGATGAAGACAGCGTCGGGGCGTGGGACTTACTGTAGCATTATTGGCCTCGAATATTATTATTAATCGTTATTCAAAGCTGAGGGGTTCTGCGGTCGCCCTCAGTGACAGGGATTGAGGGCAGGAGCGTACTACGTCATGGCCCATAAAATACCCAAATAATATTAAACCTAACCTCTATATAAAACTACATGATACAATGGCCATTGTGTCTATCCACTGTTGTCTATTCATTCCTCTTTTGTGGAACAGTGTTACAAAGTGTACACTGTAAATAGACAGAGTTATGGCAACGAGAACACTCACATACTTGCAGTGATATTATTGCCAATAATTTAGAAAAAAAAGGGATCGTCACATGGTGGACCCAGCTTTTCAAAAACTGAAAGCTCGTCGTTCGGGGTCGGGGTAGACACCACATCACACTCCTCCTCCGAACTGTCATTATCGTGAATGTCAAATGTTGTGTCTACCACAGTAAAGGCAAATCCGCTGTCGTCGACGTCAGGCGGTGGCGCATTCCGCATGAAAATGTCCGGCTGTTCTATCAGATAGTCCAGCAACTGTAACACCTCGTTCTCGTTCTTGATGATCCAATGCACTTCAATGGTGACGGATTGGATGGATAGATCCACATCCAACACTTCGTGGAAGCCCCAATAATCGCCATCAGTCAATAGAAAGAACTTTTGATTTGTCTGCAGACACCTCCTGAACCCACACGAAATGTAGTGCTTGTAGCTACTATACCCAGGTAACGCAGGAACGCAGGACTGATAGCTCATGTAGGCAGAAAATAACCGTTCAGAATGAGAAGTGTGCAGCCATTCGCCGGACGTAACGTCAGCGAGGTTCGTAATCAACCTGACCGGGTTCGGGTGGTCCAAATACACAGGGTCTGACACAACCGTCATATTTTCCTTGTCTCTCCAAAGTGGCAACGGTCGCACAACACGCCCCTATATATATATATATATATAGCTGTGGAACCTCTGACATCACGCTCCAATCCAGAACCAAGTAGTATCGTATTCATCCTGACAGCTCGGGTCCAGGGCGCCACGCAGATGATCCGAACGACTGAAACAAGTGGTTACTCATTGTGCACGTCAAATAATTAATTAATACGCCCTCGTCGAGGTGCTATTTTTGTACGATCAAGTGACAGGGGAAGGGTATTGTGCTAGGTTCTGTCCTCAGGTGGCGGCCTCAGCTGAGGCGCCAGCCGTGCGATATTCATATTCCACAAAACTGGTACGACTACCCAGCGGGACGGGTTGTGCCCGCAGATGTGGTCCGTAACGTGCCCAGAGTGCTGGCCACTAATGCGAGTTAGTGAGCTGAGTAGGGTTGAGGAGGGGACGTCAGGGGCTTTCTCTCTCGCAGCTCGCAACTGTTCTTAGAAAATTGAAAAGGCAGCGCTGAACGTTTAACCAGTGTGAATATAAATTAATCCAACCTTCGCCATAGAGTGTGCTCATTACGAGCCGGAATTGCACAATGCGAACTCACAACCAATGACGTATCGTGTAACAGGATATTTCCATAGCCGAACACATTCCCCCCCGCCCCCTGAACATATCAGCGTCATAAATAATTAATTACTCTATTATACATTAATGTTGGAGGTTCTTGTTAGGTTGCATGAATGCGAGATAGCCCTCCTCACCGGAATGGAAGCGCTTCCGAAGAGTGTCGAGCAGCCTGGGATTGAAGTCATTATATCGCACATTAGTCTTGCGGTTCATAAACTGTCGTTCTGGTATCGGCAAGAACCACTCCCACGCACGGTTGCCCATCGCCGACTTCCAATTGTTCCATGGGCCGTTATTATACGGACCAACGTTATTAACATCCTCTCGGTATAACCGCGTCACCACACGGCTCCCATCCTCCAAGGGGATGTTGTAGATGGGGAAGCTGTGGCTGCCAATGTTCATGTGCTCAATAGTTGTCAGGTTGATAAGGACGTATCTGAAGTGGAACCCAGTGAACACGCCCATCAGTATCAGCAAAAAGCCAGAGACCCCATACAACGACCCGACTACGCGGCTGATTTTGTCCGGGTTGTGTGCATAGCCAACCATTGTGACCAAGATGTAGAGGCAGGTCACACAGACGTAAAATAAAAATAAAACGAATAACTTAAAGTTGCGTAGGCCAATCACTGCGGCCATCCATGCACAGTAGTGGTCCATCTTCGGGACACATATCCGCTTCTGCCCAGAGTGGTGGGCCCGATCAGGCTTGACCCGTTGACATGTGGAGCAGTACTGTCTGTACCCCTGTGGATCACACAAAAACACCTCCGGACTGTCCTCTTCGGCACTGACGTCGTCAACTGTTCCAGGTCCGATCACCATTATTTGAATCCACAACGATAGCAAGATCACGGCCAAGACGGCATATCCCGCAATTAACCCTCCAGATTTGCCATTGTCGTCCACAACCTTCCAGCTAAACTCATAGCAGTACGCATAGGTTATATACCCGAAGAGCGCCAAAATCAGCAGCGGGAACGCCCGTTCCAGGTGCGGTATTACCTCTACCATTCAAAATCGCTCGAAAATGTCCTTTCTGATTAAATTTCGAGAGTCCCCTATCAAAAGGAGTAAGGTAATATTAAACCTTTTTCGAGCCGCACAAGCAAAAACATTTAAACTGAATGTTGCGCAGTGGGGAACCTGGGCCGGGCGGGTACCTGCCTTGACCCACGGACCAAAAAGAAAACCAACCCTTTAGCGCCATTGAGGGCATATGCGTCTGTGGGCGGCGTTTGTTGTGGGAACTAGGATTAACTACTGGACATACACTCTCCGTGAAGCGGAGCTACCTTTTTTTTGCTTCCTTTCGGAGTAACGAGGAGCCGCCGGAGGCGCTACAACCCCCCGGAGGTGGGTATGCCCTGCGGGCGGCCTTCTTTTCTAGAAAAGAAGCAAAAGCACTGGAAATTGGCCGCTAACTGATACGTTACTGCTTTTCACGAAAAACCGAAGCCGCCAGATACATCACCTCCTCCTACGCTGATAAGATCCACCCCAGCTACCTTTTTTCATTCTTTTTAGAGGAAAAAAAGAAGCCGTCGACTGCAACTACCAATCCGCAAGGGCCTCTGAAGCTCCAATTGGCCTACATATCGTCCTCTTATCTAGAAAAGAAGATAAAAGCATTCTGTGCTTAATCCGGCTGCCAGAATTGTGCGGTAGGAGCCCAGAGCGAACTTTGGGTGATGCACCACCGGGCCGATGAGCCAGACATAATTTCCAGCTTCACCGCCAGCACTCGTACAGATAGAGCTAACGACAGCATGAGCGGAGACAATAGCGACGTGTGTCCAATATGCAAGTCGTCGCGGTACCTGAACCCGGACATGAAGTTCCTGGTGAACCCAGAGTGCTACCATAAGATGTGCGAGTCGTGTGTAGATCGCATTTTTTCATTGGGTCCAGCACCATGCCCATATCCCGGGTGTAACAAGACATTGCGGAAAAACAAGTTCACGACCCAGGTCTTCGAGGATATCGGCGTAGAGAAGGAGGTCAATGTGCGGCATCGGGTGAACAAGATCTTCAACAAGCAGGACCAGGACTTTGACAGCTTGCGGGAGTACAACGACTATCTGGAGGATCTGGAGATTATCGTGTTCAATCTGGTGAATGGGATCGATGTCCAGGCTACGGAGGCCAAGCTGCAGTCGTACGAGGCTGCCAATAGAAGCGCCATTTTGGCCAATTCCATCCGACAGCGGCAGGAGAACGAGCAGTTTGAGGAACTACAACGACTGGAGAGCGAACGGAAGAAACATGCATACGAGCTGGCCATGCAGGAGGCTCAGGAAGACGCAGACCTGAAAAAGCAGACCGAGAAGGAGATCCAACGGCAGTTGGCTATGGGTACTGGCTCGGCGGATGAGATTGTGAAACGAGTGTCGGCACAAACAAAGAAGGAATCAGAGGCCAGGCGAAGGGCCCTGAACGAAAAATTCAGCATGCGTGCTGCGGCCATGCGAGGAGCTGCGGGCTTGGGCAGCGGGATCAAGGAGTCCAACCAGCCCCTCACACCGTTTACACCCTTTAATGGGGATCGACAGACTAACTATTTATTTTCGTTACGAGAGGATTACTTTGATCCGTTGCTCAGCGATGTTCAAAACGACTCCAACTATAAGATTTCCGGGTTTTCCGTCAAGGACGCCCAGAACCAGGCCCTCGTCCAAGCATTCTTCGGCATTGGATGCGACATTCAAAAGGAAAAAATGGAGCAGCCAGAACAGCCGGAGAAGACTGTATAGTAATCATTTGCCGTTTTAGTACCCGCGCAGGATGATGGCAGATATTATAGAACTAGGATCAGTCATCTTATAATTCTTCTTTATAACAGCATCATTCTTGTACTGCAACATGACATCTTCGGTCAGGTCTTCCACCTCAGTCCCCTTGACGATTTCCCGCAGGAACTGGTGGCATTTCTCACCATCCGCCTTCTCATTCACCACCTTGACGGCATAAAAGTTGTCCGACTCGTCGGCAGTGCCAAACCGCTTCAGCCCGTCCATAATGTTGTTGTTTGGGGACAGACAGAAGACGATTTCAGAGTGCAGGTTTCTGGTTCGCGGAGTCCCAGCTTCGTAATCGTTGATCGCTCTATAGACGGCCGTTAGAAGGTGTTCCAGGGACACAATCGACGCCGGGTTGATGAACGCATAGCTGTAGTCCGGGTTCCCCGAGGCCATGTGCGCACGGATCTCGGAGGTGTTTTTAACGTCCTTGAACAGGCAGATCTGGACCGTTTTGTCTGGAAACTGCGGGAACGTACGAACAATCATCTTTGGTTGTTGGTGAGTAAAAAATTCAGTGGGTCCCAACACAGTTCCTGATCACGACGTCAGGGCTCACTGCGTCGCGATGCCTTTTTTTTTTGTCACTCCCTTAGAAGAAAGAAGTCGCCGAAGGCTATTAATCCCCGAGCGATCTGAGTGAGTTAATATGCCCTGCGGTCGGCCTTCCTTTTCAGAAAAGAAGCAAATTGCGTTCAGCTTTGTGAGGCTAGTAAGAGTATGGTTTCGTGCGGCTCACTCTAAATAGTCGGAACTAGTACTAGGCCATATACACCAAAGCATTGTCTCGCTCCGTTTGTGGCTTCAACGGGACTTAGAGAGCCGCTATAAGCACATCTCGGACCACTGAAAACACGATTGCCGTGCAGGCCGCCTTCTTTTCTAGAAAAGAAGCAAAAGCACTGGCTCATAGGCCCAGGATGGCTGTTTCTACTTCTGTTGGAAGAAAAGAAAGATGTCAGCGGCTCTGTAACTCGTCCTAGCTCTACAGAGGGCGAAATGGCATTCTTTCTAAAGAAGGTGTGGTCAGTGACGCTAGAATCCCCCGGATGGTGGGTATGCCCTGCGGGCGGCCTTCTTTTCTAGAAAAGAAGCAAAAGCACTGGCACATAGATTCTTCACGAAGCGAAGCTACTTTTTTTTGCATCTTTTCGGAGAAAAAAGAAAGCGCCGGAGGCAATTGCTAGCCTCCAAGTATCACTGGGGACGAAACTAGTACTAGTTTCCAGCAAGAGTTCAGTCCCGCGGGTGAAAATATTATTTATACGAGTCGTGCGGCGCGTCCCGAAGAGGAAACCACAGCTGCGAGCGCTTAGCACCAGGAAACTATAAAAGGGTGTCTCTCTGCCTGTTCTTCCCTCCTCCTTTCCCTTCTTCTTCCCTCACCTACGGGTGCACCATAGGCCACAAAACAATCTCCCTAATACTACCGACTGGCCTCGCAGAGCTACCTTTTTTGCTTCTTTTCGGAGAAAAAAGAAGCCACCGGCGAGAACGACCAACAGTCTTCTTGTCAATAATTTATTCGTGATGGCTCGCTCTGTTGAAAGCGAGCAGGGTTATACAATACATCTCGTAATCATCGTCATCAGAGGGGGGGAAATCATTAGTTGTTTCGTCGAATGAGGGTCAGGAACTCATCTCTGGTCTTTTCGGATTCGCGGAACGCTCCAAGCATGCAACTGGTCGTGGTGGAGCTGGAGGGCTGTTGAACGCCTCTCATGCACATACACATATGTTTTGCCTCCATGACCACGGCCACACCATCCGGCTGCAGAATCTCCCAGAGGGCCATTGCTACCTGCTTGGTCAGGCGCTCCTGTACCTGCAGTCGTTTGGCGAACATCTGCGCAATACGAGCTAGTTTGGACAGACCCACGACCTGGGAGTGCGGCAGATAGGCGATATGCATCTTGCCATGGAACGGCACCAAATGGTGCTCGCACAGCGAAAACACCTCAATGTCCTTCACAATCACCATTTCATCGTGGTCCTCTTCGAAAAGCGCATCATTGACCACGTCTTTGATGTTTTGCTGATACCCCTGGGTGAAAAAGAGCATGGCCTTGGCATATCGCTCGGGGGTCTTGAGCACGCCGGCTCTGTCAGGATCCTCGCCCAATTCTGCCAGAATCGTCTTGACCGCATCGGCAATCCTACCCACTCGAGCCTTTTCCGCCTCAGTGTCTTCAGAGATTCGCTCCCGAGCCCCAATGCTAGGGAACGACAGACCGTCAAAGTCCACGGCGTCCTTCCCAGCCTTGAGATCTACTGGGCGCGGGTCTACCTGCCGCAAATGCTCCTTGTACTTGGGATAGTCATATGGGATGTCGCCCACGGCGTCCCCGGGCACTCTATGGCCAGCTTCAGCGGCAGTTTTCTCACTCATGACTAATTTGTAGGAATTTTCAACTTTTATGTGGAGGAGGAGAAGGAGGAGACCGGAGATGGCTCATTAGGTCCTGTGAGCGTACGGTTGGGACCGACGCCGTGTATTTCTCGGTCCCATGGCTCCGAAGCGGCCAACCTTCCTACTGCACTCATCTTCTGCGATAGGACTTAGTGAGAGACGAATTCGTCTGAGAGGAATGAATATTTGTGATGGAGGAGGATATAGAAAAAGTGCTGCATACGGGGAACGTGTGGGCCGATGAAGAGTCCAGTCCCCCGCCAATTGTTGATGCAAAGCCAGGTGATCCAGTCCGAGCTGATGAGATTACGGTTGGAGATGAGATGAAAGAGGAGGTTGATGATCGAGATGGTAAGGTTTATGAGGGAGAAGTTGAGGACGTTATTACGGACGGAAAGGAAATATGTGTGGATGTGGTGAGCGGCGATGGAGATGTTTATCAACCCGAGAGCTCCGGAGTTGATCCTATAATTGAAGAAGCCAAAAAAGGATCTGAAAGCGAACCCCCACACGACACCAATGGTGAGGATAACGATGACGAAGAGTTTGCCGATTTTGAAGAATTCCACAATGAGGACAATTCTGGACCTGCTGAACCCATAACCCACGAGCCTATTGTTATAAATGTTACTCAGGTCCTATCCACAATATGGCCAGAGCCCATAGTGTTAAAGGGAAACAGCTTTGAATCGGGATCGATTCTCGACGTACGGGCGAAATCGAATACCTACAGTACACCACGGAAACTGATGAACGAGTTCACCCGGCCAATGCGTCAGTTCGTTGCGGTCGAATCAAAGCCGGACCCAGTGGTGCGATGGCGTGCAAGCGCCGTGGAAGGGGAGGTGTTAAAGGTGTTACAGCATTGGCGTGAAAGCGAGATGAAGAAATCCCGGTCCAGACTCTTTGGGTGGGGCTCCTCCCACAAACGCAGCTCGAGCATGGGCAAGAATTCCACAGACACCAGCAACCCGATCAGTCGCGTTCAGCGCTCGCATAATACCAACGCAAGGCCTTCCAGTGTCATGTTTGAGCCGGTCTCCTATCTGGCCTCTGCAGACAGTTCTGGGAGGTCAAGTCCTAATTCTTCGGGGCGAGTTACACCGGACAGTAGGGCTCACACACCTCCGCCAGCCAATACTCAGCAAATTCCGTCTAGCTCAAGGCAGGTTTCAGGAGACTCTCTGGATAGTGTATTTGCCCCACAAATGTATCCATCTACTACCCAATTGACCAGATCATCTTCTGCGAAATCGTCGCTAGTACAACAGGCAAACGCCGCTTCTGACAACAGTTCGCAGCTTTCCGGCACCAGCTTGGACAGTGTTTTTGCCGCTTCAGCGTCATCCTCTCCTATTAATAAGAAACCCTCTCCACCATTATTAGACCGTGCTGCATCGCTCAAAACATCCGTACCGCCTTCGATGTCCACCCAATTCACCAATCGGTCCCAGATGAAACCTGCCGGAGCGACATCATTGGATAGATCGGCATCGCTCTCATCGAAACCGTCTACGACCACCAATGTTACTAACCGAACACCATCGCCCATTGTCTCCCATTCAATCCAGACTGTTCCGTCTGCCAGTGCGCCAACTTCTCCTTCAATTGCGAGCTCGTTTCAGCCACTGGTCCCGCAACCCGGTCCAAAATCACCGACTCTCTCCAACTTTCAGCCAATTGTTCCACAGCAGTCTCCGCGAAAGCCCTCTCCTCGTTCCAACGAGTCTCCGCCAATTCCGCAAAGCCAACCGACACATACTGAGACTAATGACACTGTTGATGGTGATGATGACGATTTCGGTGACTTCCAGACTCCTGCACAGACACCCTCGCCCCAGCCGATCCCGGTCTCGCTTGGACCAACCAAGCCCCCAGTTGAGCAGGAAAAGCAGAACGATGATGAAAAAGTCAATGCGATTGTTAACCAGCTGCCCGACTTGTCGTTCCTCCTGAAGTAATATGCATTGCTCCTGTGTGAGATGGTCACACAGAATAATCTATCCAGCTGATGTTGCATTATGGTATATACCACGCATTCTAAAGTACGCCATTCCTAACCGTCAATCTATCAAGTGAAGACTATCAATCAACTCATCAGAGACATCAGCTTCGGGAGGATGTCTTGCTGGTTTTTGCTTCTTTTCTAGAAAAGAGGGCCGCCCGCAGGGGCATATATATCCTCTCGAGGGTTGTGTTGCCTCCGGCGGCTTCTTTTTTCTCCGAAAAGAAGCAAAAAAAAGTAGCTCCGCTTCGCGGAGGACTTGTGAGTTTGTTCCGTTTCTAGAAAAGAAGTCTGCCCTCAGGATATACGCTTCCCGACTCTATGAAGACGTTGCCGTTGTGTGATGCATTATGGTACATAATAAATATTTAGAATAAGCGTCCAATGCCTCTACAGGTCGGACAGGTTGTCTCGTCAAAGATGAACTCGCTCACAAGACCACGGCCGCGACAATGCCCACAGAGAACGCCGCCAATTGAGGGGTCACCAGGCATGACCACACGAGGAGGCACACCCGATGGGCTAGGAGTACCGTAAGCCACTCGGCCTCTGGAACCGAACGGAGAATATGGCTGAGGAGCAATGTGGACTGCACGTTGCCTGGCAAACCTCGCATAACAATCCTGACAACTGAGGCCATTCTTCAGTTTTACGCCGGTATTATGACACTTGTGGCACCAAAATCCTGGCGGATATTGGAACGGAAGGTTGTTTTGTGGGTGTTGCTGCCCACCATAAGTATGCTGTTGATAAGTTCCCGGATAATTACGATTGGGTGGTCGTGTCGGAGGAGTTGGATGCTGCTGCGGAGGAGGAGGATGGGGTGGCGGTGCATGTGGTGACGGCCCATATCCTTGAGCAGAACTGGAGGATGAAAACGACTGGTGTCTGTTTGGTAGCGGGGGAGCTGATCCGGGCTGTTGGGGACCTTCTGGAGTGGGAGTGTATGGTGGCGGTGGCTCGTCCGGGACGCTCTGTTCTGGTGGCAGCTGGTGACCATTCACTGTGTCTCCAGGTCTAGCCTTCATTGTGTTATGTGCGTTTTTGCAAGTAGCACTAAGGGGCAGTTATGTCTGGTGGGTTGATAAGGACCACTAAAAAGTGACGAGTTCCTTTTGTTGCGCGCGGCTGAACCCTAACCTGGGAAAAGAGTAACTGCCAGTATGCGAAGGTAGGGTACGAGCAAGTAGAGAGATGTGGGTGATGCAGAACGCTGCGCCCGAGTGTTACTATACGGAAGATTAGAGTGTCGTTAAAGAATAAGGTTGGAGCGGAATTGTGGGACGTCTTTGTACGGGACTCGGCAGTGGCGGAGTCAGCCGAGTTGTGAGAGTTTGATGGTGGGTGACAGGGTTTTTGGCGGCTGTGCGGCCTCCGACCTTGCGGATCGTTGCTTAATGTGGAAGGGTGATTGATTAGTGATGGTGGGTGGATATGAGAGATTTCGGCGTGGCGTGTAGTTGTTTTGAACTGTTGTTGGGTTCTGAATTTGAAGTATAAGGTTGTGGTGGGAAGAAGTGTGCTGCAGAAAAGAGCGTAATGCGGTAACTGTGGAATGGTGTATGTGAACTTGTATGTTTAGAGTCTAAGAGTGGTCTAATTGGAAGGAGCGTAGTTGATCCAGGTATTTCCATATGAGCACCCTTCTGAATGCTGTCTGTATATAACTGAGCAAATTGGCCTTATCTGGTGAACAGCCGACCTAGAAGTGTCTCCAACGCTACCATATCTCTGCAAAGGAGTAGTGGTGGAATAACGACGGTCAGTGCTTTGCTTCTTCGTAGAAAAAACGGCCATATCAATCCTCCAGAGGTTGGATTGCCTCCGGTGGCTTCTTTAATTTTTCTCCGAAAAGAAGCAAAAAGGTAGATCTGCAAGGCTGTTAACCAGTGCTTTTGCTTCTTTTCTAGGAAAAAAGTGGCCGCCCACACGGTACACACGCCGCCAGAGGGCTCTAGGTCTAGGAGTGGGTAGTGATTGCGCCTGGCGGCTTCATTTCCCCCCCCAAAAAAAAAAAAAAAAAAAAAAGCAAAAAGGGTACCTTGGCGAGACCATTAGTCAGTGCTTTTGCTTCTTTTCTAGAAAGGAAGGCCGCCTGCAGGCCATATAGGCCGCCGGAGGGTTCTATGTCTAGGATTGTGTAGTGGCTTCCTCCGGCGGCTTCGTTTTCTGCGAAAAAAAGCAAAAAAGATAGCTCTGCGAGACCATCAGCCAGTTTTTTTTTTTTTTTTTTTTTTTTTTTTTTTTTTTTTTTTTTTTTTTTTTTTTTTACTTCTTTTGGCCGCGCGTAGGGCGTACTTACTCCCTAAGATATGCTTTCAAGCTCAATGGTCTACGTGCTCAGTCCTCTCAACATAGCGTCCGCTATAAAGCTTATTTATTGACTCCAACTTTATCGCAACTGTTGCATACTCCACACAAAACATGGCCACTATTGTGATCCTGTCACTCTTCATCTTTGTGGCTGCTGCGGACTTCTTCCTGCTCTATTCTATTGAGCAGATATTGCTCCACTGAAGCCTGTCGTTCTGCTCCGTCCCCTACACATCCGTACAACCCTTATAGCTAATAAACATGCTCAATTAACGACGCGCACGGCGATATAAATAAATTATCTATGGAGTTCCTCTAGGGAACTGGAAAGGGCCTCAAAGGAAACACGCCCTTGGGTCCCAATTTTCTGTGCCAATTGGGCCAAGTGCTCATCTTCAAAAAGAACGAGCCACATGCCATCCTGCACTATATAGCCTTTTCCAAGAGACTCTGCAATCTCCAATTCTTGTTCATTTTTCAGCTGACTTTTGCCATGCATGTCAAGATCATTGAGAATGCGGGTTTTAATTTCCTGTTTCGCAGTTCTTTCTTCATTTTGTCGTTGCTTCTCTTTTTCCTTGCGGGACTTCAGCTTGGCCTCTGCTTCTGCATGCCTCCGTTCCTTCTCTTCCCGTTCTCGTTGAATCTGCTCCTTATGCTGTTCTTCAAATAACCGTTGAGCTTCCTTTTCTTCCTCGGCCCGTTGACGGACAAACTCGTTGTATGCCCTAACTTGGTCTCGTCGGGCTAACGACTTGCTCTTCTTAGTGCCCACCACTCTATTTTTCCGTCGATTGAGTCGTGCTGCACCAGCTGCTGCGGTCTCAGGCTGCTCTTCTTGTGCATGTTCCTCCAATTGATTGTCCTCTGGCTCTACGTCCTCATCAAATTCAAAGCCATCTTCAAACTCGGCCTCTTCTTCATCATCCTGCACATCTATCAACTCGTCGTTTTGTTCGACCGGCTCGTACCCAACATCGTTACGTGCATCCCCTTCCCTTCCAAAGTAATACAATAGTCCGAATCCAATAAATAATAGCGGGGAGCAGATCACCAGGTCCCTCACCAACCCCATTATTATGCTGCAAGTGTACTGAGTGAAAGTCCTCCAACTTTTAATTTTGCGTGCCCCTGGTTTCGAACTCTTTTCCAAGTCTCTCCCACTTCCGGGTAATACTGTGGTGGAATTTTTCATTCATCCCAAAATTTGTTCAAAGAGCCTCCAGTCCAACGACGAAAGAGCCACAGTCATGTTTGGATTGAAACGGACCGTTCAAAAGATACAGGAGCCCATCAAGGCCATCCCACTATGCACACGAGTCTTCATGCGTGGGAAGCGCACCACCAGAAAGGGTCTTCAACCTGGCGCCCAAAGGCTCATCAACATGCTGAGTGTGTTCAGTGCTAGAAAGAAGCAACCAAGAAGGCTGAAGCTGTCCTTGGAAGACTCGATTCGTCACAAAACCGTCACTGCCGCATGGTCCATCTTTTTGAGGGACAAGAAACAAGCCCGAACTAACCAATTGCAACAACAATACTACAAAATGAAGGAAGCATGTGATGAATTAGAAGCGACTAACAAATATTTGGCTTTCCATGCGATCAAAAGAGAGAAAGGCAAGCGGTTCGCTCCGGAAATGAGAATCCCAGTTGAAACTCCCCCAAATAAGCCGTGGAATTTTGATTGGGTCCCTGAAGACGATCTGTCGAAAGTCAAGAAGAGCAAATAATGAAAATCCTTGTAAATTATTGTAAATAGAACAATTTCCCGAAACCAATTATTGCGATAATAAGGTGGTATCAGGCTCCGAAAGAAGTTGTCTGAGGCACCGCACTCACGCTGGGTACTGCCCTACGGGCGGCCTTCTTTTCTAGAATAGAAGCAAAAGCATTGACACCGGTATTTTTCCTCAAGGCGGAGTTATCTTAGCTTGCTTACTTCTCTCGCCTGTTTACTTCACTCGGAGAAAATGTGCCACTCACCGCCCAGAGCAGCTAGCAGCTGTTCATTAAGCCATAGGCACGCGAGTATGGTATTCTTCCATATAGGTACTAATATATGATAATAATGGATATACACGAAATATATATACTAAGATTCTTTTATTTATTTATTTATTTTTTTTTTTTTTTTTTCCAAGTTTACTCTGACCTTACCCTTTAGTCGTCGAATTATGTTTAAAACCACGTAAGGCAGCTTCGAACTCACAAAACATCGGACATTTGTCCGATATTTTTCAGCTTCAAAAAAAAAAAAAAAGTTTCACTTATCACTAACAGGTCACTGATAAAATGTCAAAGAAGGAGAATCTGGTGCGACAGATTGATCTGCTGGAAGCTCAAATCAAGCAGAATGACCCGCGACTGTTTCATACAAAATTCACATTAGAAAAGAAAAAGAGAAAAACAGCTAACCAGAATGAGGAACCGGATAAAGAGCAAGTACAAGAACAGATCACTCAGCTGCGTCAAAAAATGATTGATCGAAAGATACATCATGGACTGAAGGTGCTCCGAAAGCAATTAAAACAGACCATCAAGGTGGAAGGGTTGAAAATCCAAAAGAGAAAGAAAAAAACTCCGGAAAAAGCAAAGAAGATAGAACAAGAAAGTGAAGAACTCTCAAAGTTTGATCCGGAGAACCTGGCTCAATTGCTCATCTTGAAGACAATTAAAAAGAATTATTTATCTACCAAAAATAATCGAGAAAATCCACCAGACTTTCTGTCACCCAAGTTGATCAAGGAAGTGTTGGAATTGAAAGATGGGTTCAACGATTCCCAACGCGACATTTTTGGACGCTTGGTCAAGTCTGCTTCTGTCCAAAGTGCATTGGAAGATCTCAAGAATTCGATCCAAACTGCCATTAATGTGAATGTCAAGAAGGAAAAGGATATCAAAGATAAGCCGGCCAAAGAGCAAAAATCCGTCCAGGCTGATGAAAACGATCAAACTAGTGAAGGGGAGGATGATGAGGAACAGGACGATGATGATAGCAATGATAGAGTTGAAAATTACGATGACGAAAATGGCGAAATGCACCCAGATAGAGTGACTGGCGCAAAATATATGGATATCAGTGGTAGTGAGGATGAAGGCGACGACTTTTTCGAGTCATCTGGCAATAATAGCAGATTACCAAGCCTTCCAACCGGGTACGTTTCCGGTTCCGACGATGACGAACCAATTGACGACAAGGTGGTGAAAGAACTCACCGGTGAGCGTAAGAATCGTCGTGGTCAACGGGCCAGACGAAAGATCTGGGAGCAAAAGTACGGTAGCAGGGCCAAGCATTTGGTCAAAGAGCGTAAAGAGCACTGGGAGAAGGAACAAAAGAAACAAGAGAAGCGCCGACGGAAAGAGGAGTTTGCTGCAAAGGCCAAGGACGATAGAGAAAAGCGTAAGGAGCAAAAGACTGAGCAGTCTCAACAGCCATTGCATCCTTCTTGGGCTGCTAAAAAACAATCTATTGTGCCTGTGAAGTTTGAGGGAAAGAAGAAGACTTTTGACTAACCAACTTGTGTAAAATATAATTGTAATGACCGGTAATACGTGACTACATGAATCTTTTTTCTTCTGTCGAGTCATAAACTAGAATTTTGTCTCGGTAGTTAGCACTGATAATGGACTACAGTTTTTCATGTAGATGTTAGAAAAGATTACTGAACATGCATAACGAAAGTATCACCCCTTTTCCCTGTATCGGAGCTAAACCATTATATGAATTACCTCTGTTACCACAAATCCATTACTTGATTCCGCCAATCTCTTAACGCTAGCATTAGGACGCCAACGTTAACGTTAACACCACTAACTATACCCCAGCCGCATCGTATGGCGTGATCACCGTGCTGCAGTGACAAAGCTAGTGATAGTTAACCAACCTCAACGCTTTGGCCAGAAGCGAACATGTGCAACATACACATGCTTCACTCAAAGTTCTTTAAACAAGGATTGGTTAATATTCCATCTCAATTACAGCTGCTGACAAACCCTGTTTTTTCTGACCGGCGATCGACCTCCGCCGCATGCGGCTCAAGCTTACTCCACGAAACTATAATAAACTCACAATTGAGCCAGTAACTTGCCATTGTTATAATCCCATAGACAAACTAGCGGATAAAGACACCTTCTACGTCGTCATACCCGTTCACACTTATCTTCTCACTGTAATCTATCAAACAGCGTCGTGATAGACACAGCTGCTGCAATTACGTAAACACGCAGAGACACCAGCCACCCACTATTTATTAATAGTGCTCCCTTAAATAACAGCACCACCCACACAGGCTTTGCTGCAACATACACCTTTTTTTATTCACTCTCTAATACCACAACCTCTTCAACCAAGGTCCCACACTAGTATCATGTCTAGAGTGAAGTATCCTCCTGAACTGGCGAAGGAAGATGAAGAATCCAGCCTCATTGCCAGCCAGCAATGGGCGCTGAGCCATGGTCTGTGCATGTTGGATGATGGCAAAAAGATCAGCTCCACCAGTCACGCTCCATTCACCTTATTCCCCACCCCTTTCCCGAAAGCTGGGTTTGACGAAGCGCTCAAGGTTCAAAAGGCCTTCAACGAGCTTTATTGTAGTGTGTCACGAAACTCGGAATGGCTCGAGAACATTGTTACAGAATTGGCAGAGTTCGATCCCGACTTTACAGGGAAATTGTTTGAAATTCATAGAAAGGTAAAAAAAGCACAAGGTCCTCATCAACAATTAAGCGCCGGTATTTTCCGCTCGGATTATATCACCTCGTCGGGAAAGAATCAAATCAAACAAGTAGAGTTTAACACTGTCTCAGTGTCCTTTGGCGCACTGTCTTCCAAGGTTTCGCAGCTCCACAACTACCTAATTTCTAACGGTATCTATGGCGTTGAGTATGACTTGAAGACCGTTCCGGTCTCCCCCGCATTAAAGCAGATTGCTGCGTCTCTGGCCCAAATCCACAACGCATATACAGTCTCGGATGAAGAGTCGGTGTCGTCAATTCTCATGATCGTCCAACCGGGTGAGCGGAACATTTTTGACCAAAAGTTAATAGAATACGAGCTCTCCGAGGCGCATGGCATTTTCACCCATAGAATTACCCTTTCAGAAGTGCAAGACAAGCTCTGTCTAATTGACGACAACAGACTGATTCACAATCAATCGGGCGATGAAATTTCCGTCGTGTATTACCGATCCGGTTATTCCCCAGACGATTACATGTCTTCCAAGGAATGGGAAAACAGACTCTTCCTTGAATGCTCGTATGCAATCAAATGTCCATCAGTGACTACCCAACTGGCGGGCACAAAGAAAGTCCAGCAATTATTATCCGACAAGGCTGTGATCAATAAGTTGATTCCATCCCCTTCTACCGAAAAAGTTGAAGAACTGCTCAAAACTTTTGTGGCAATTCATCCCTTAGACGACACAACCCCAGAAGGACGTCACGCTAGAACACTAGCGTTCGACCATCCGCGATACTATGTTCTCAAGCCGCAGCGTGAGGGTGGTGGTAACAACATTTATAAAGAAAACATACCAGGCTTCCTGACTTCGACTCCAAAGTCCAATTGGGCCGCATACATTCTCATGGAAATGATCAATCCGGGCGAAATGAAAAATAAGATCCTTCGAAATGGCGAAGTGCATGAAGGAGACATTGTGTCCGAGTTAGGAGTCTTTGGCTCCGTTCTGTGGGATAACAAAACGGGTGAGATCAAGCACAATACGGAAGATGGCTGGTTATTAAGGTCAAAGCTGCAATCAAGCGACGAGGGCGGTGTTGCGGCCGGATTTGGCTGTATTGATGCAGTTTATTTGGTGTAATTTATATTTAATTTGGAACGGAACGTAATAATGTAATAGGTAAGGAATGTTAAAACAACATGAAATTATTATTGCTTTCGCAACTGCGCAGATTATTATTGAAACCATACATAGCAAATATTGTACTTTCAGCCGACCACTGCATCGCCAATTCGTTGCAAGATGCGTCGTTTCGGTTTTTGAGCGCTCTGGAGCATCCTTCTTTCAACGGTAATCGCCCATAAGGCACCAGCAACGGTGTTTGTGAAAGAAAAAACCAAACCAACAAAGGGTACACTTTCCAGCGCTCCAGCAACAATCCCAAACCCCATATATTGCGCACGTCTGTCAGAAACCCACGACTTTACTGCCTTTTCATCCATTCCCTTCAATTCAAAGTATCGACGATGTGCCTTTTTTCCGTGTTTGGGTCCATCTACCAGAATTAGGATAATTGGCCCCACCATGGGAATGAAATGCAGACAAATCCGCACAATGCATTGAATAAACCATATTGGAAATATAATGCTCTTTGGAGACTGCTTAAGGGACTTTTTTACCTTCTGAAGTGGTGTCAGATTTACTGTTCGTCGCAACTTGCCCTTTAAAACTAAATCGTCAAAGCCTTCTCTACTCATTACTGCATCAAATAATAACTTCAATGGTGTGGGCAAAAGAAACATGTTCGATATTAGGTGCGCAGCAACTGCACTTTCATGCAGCAACGCAATCGCTGCGGTGATCATCCCGGAGGGCCCATTGAAGAATATCGCCATCGTGGCCTGCGGAGGGTAGAGAAAGATGTAGAATAGAGTGTATACAACACCCGTTAGGACAATTTCCGGCACCAAGATGGTAAACAAATATGCCCACAGAATCGGTCGGGTACAAAAGTATTGGATTCCTTGCAAGGGATACATATATGTCGCAGACCGTCCAATCATGAATGGAATTAACACGGGATCCGCAGCTTTTCGCACATACCTCTTTACCTGCATTGTACGGTCTTGAAGCGTAAACAGGAAAAGGAAAAAAAGAAAAAGGCTATCCAAGCCTCTAGTTATAGAGAGTTTAAACCTTGTTATGTTTAGAGATCAGGGAAGAAGGGCAAAAAACTAAAAAGCTAAAAAAAGACATATGAGATGGGACTTTTGGGAGCTAAATAGGCCTATAAGACTTGATGCCATCAACTCTATGCATACAGTTAAGGTGTTGTGAATCAATTATGCATACATTAGTATTATGTGTTTGCCATCATTTAGTGTCTTCTAACCGAACTGATCTTTTCGGAACGGCTATCCAACCTCAAAACCGAACAACATTACACTTCCATGAAATCCAGGTCAACCTAGCATATCCATACAAATCAATAATTCGAATAGAGGACCAAAACGGAAGTTTGGGGCTAGTCTCATTTCCGCTGTTGTTATATTTATGTCCGCGGCTGTGTTGGGTGGTTAGTAACTAAATGCTCGAAGGAAAGACCTGTTTGATCACTGGCGGCTCACGAGGTCTAGGGCTCGCTATCGCTCACAAATTTGCGCTAAATAAGGCGTCTGTTGTCCTTCTAGCTCGTAATGAACAGAAATTACAGCGTGCTGTGAACAGTTTGCCTCAAACTTCCTCATCGCAATCCCATTCTTTTATCCAACACGATGTTTCTACAGACACATTATCTGTGCCGTCGAACCTTTCTAAAGTGAGCATCGTCGTGAATTCAGCGGGTGTGACGCAATCCAGTCTACTTCATTCTACAAAGACTGATCAGATCCGGTCAATAATCGACACAAACCTGCTGGGGACCGTCTTCATGACCCAAAGTTTCTTGAAGCCAATGATCAAACAAAAAGAAGGTTGTTTTATTAATTTGAGTTCAGTATTAGCGTCAAAGGGCTTAAAGGGAACATCTATTTATGCAGCCTCTAAGGGCGGTGTAGAAAGCTTCACTCGAAGTGTTGCAAATGAACTTGGCGCGCGGGGAATTCGAAGTAACTGCCTTAGTCTGGGTCTGGTGGATAGTACAGATATGGGCGCCAGTGTCAGTGAAGACATGAAGGAGGAATTTGTTAAAAACACGCCCTCCAAGTTTGGCCTAGCGGCAGAGGAAGATGTGGCCGATGCAGCGTTAATGCTAGCATTGAACAGGTCCATTAACGGGTCAGTAGTTAAAATAGATGGTGGATTTATGTAGCAGAGTCTATTCTCGGAGTTAGTCCTGTAGCGTTATTTTGTATCATATGTATCATATTAAAAGCTGTTAGCTAGTAGTTAGTTTATACAATTAGCGAGATATCGTCTTCCTCTTGGTGTTGTAGCTTTAAAAAGGCAGAGGACACTCTTCGTATTTTTCTGGACACTCTGTCATTCGGAACATGCCGTCGTTTTCGTGGGAACGCGTCCGTTTTTCGTTTAATAATAGAAAATTCGTCTTCCTCGTCTCCATGATAAATAATTGTTTTTTCGGTTCCCGGACTCAGCATATCCATTGAAATGTCTGTTTCAGGTTCACTGGAATCCTCAGTTAAGTCATCATTGTTCTCGTCCGTTGTCCATGACCCGAGTGGCGCCTGTTTCAAGTTTTCCTGATGCATCACATCGTTCTCAAGTCGATCTTGCCATAGAACGATATCCAAGTCAACTCTTTCATGAGAAACAAACTGCGATGAAACCTTAATTGCAAAAGACGGATAACTGGGCAATAAATATTCCACCAGCCCAATAAAAATTGTGGGCGATTTAAACAAAGCCACCATGCTGTGGAGTAATTGTTCATTGTGGGTATCGTTTTCACTCATACTAAGCCATTTAGAGCCTTGCATATAGTTAATGTACACTTGCAACGCACGGCGGAGCCCTACAAATCCGCCCTTGGTTCGCAATGGTATCCGTTTGAGGAACTTGGAAACTATTTGTTCCCCCGGGACAATAGACCTGTCAAAGTAAAGCTCGAGTAGTTTCACTGCAAAATAAAAGTCTTTATGGCTCCTTAGAGTGGCCAGAATGTACTCTTCCAATTCAATCAACGAATAGCTATCGTGGTATTTCCGAAAAATTGACAAAACTTCCGCTTCATGTCCTTCAATGTCTATTTTTTGCAATCGTCCTATAAGGGCTCCTAACGAGTCTTCGCAACTTTCCATCAACCGCAGTGTAACGTTCAATCTGTCCCAAAACTCTTCAATTGGTAGAACATCGATCATAGCCCGCAAGAGCATTCTGGCGATCGTGACAGCGTCAAATTCAACACAGTCCATTACCAAAGTGGGAAGAATATGCCGATAAACAAAACTATGCTTGATAACAGAACCAATCCCACTGCCTAATGCTACCCACTGTCGATATCGGTCTCCGAATAGGTCCAAACTGTCATGCCATTCGATTTCGTCATACTCTCCTTCGGAATAAACAACGCACCTTCCCAATTCAAATGCACTCCGGGAACTTAGCTTGAATTCATCCTCAGCAGGGTATGTTTGGTTCATAAAATGACGAAATGCATGCAAAACAAGTTGATAGTTCTTGTACACTTCCTCACTGAACTGTTCTTTACAGCTCTCTAAGATATCGTCCCATTTGGTATCCTCTGGCTCATTCTTACAGCGCCGTTTGTGGCCATATCTAACTTTCATTCCTCGGGGCCGCCTTTTGTTCAAATAAATAATCTGCTCATGTTCATTCTCGTATTCGCGATATTTCTGTACTTGAAGCCGCAAAGGTCGTAATGCTCGTAAACATTTTTGCACAGTCCAGCTCATCGTAAAGTGTCCGTTGGTTACATGAAAGGTACGATGAGGGTTGGTGTGGTTGGTGTGAAAAGCAGTTATGTCCGCACGCCTGTGATCGAGGAGTGTAAACACCATCCCAATTAGGCAATACAAAAACATTTACAATAATCCCGCCCGAGTGGGGCGGTGGGGAACAAGATGTTTTCTTACCGGCTATCGGTCCGGGATACGACCATACTATTACGACTTGTATCAAGTAATAGTATAACTGCGCTTTATAAAGATCATGTAAAATGTCCTGCAGTTGTAGGCAACTCTGATTATTATTATGCATATCGATTCTATTACAAATTATTCACAATCTATTAAATACGTCTATTCCTTTTTCTCCTTCTTATTCATCGACTTCTTTGGCACTCTCGCAAGCCAATACAAAAATAATGCTGCAAAAACATTAAACACAATGAATGCAAAGAAGATCCCAAAATCTCTCCAGCCAGTATTGGTGCCAATTTGAAGTTGTTCAAGATAGGCGTTAGTATTAGACATGGCGCAGTATTGGCAAGTATCAGTAGCATTCTTATCAACCAAATACCCCGACCCAGGTGTTTGCAAGAATGGTTGCAAATATTCACCACACGTCTTGCCTGAAGGAGGAGAGAATCTCAACAGCTCTTTTGCGGAACATTTCAGTGGAGCATCTTTAACACCAGTTGTAAGCATCGCTGCAATCAGATATGTGAATGGTGAAACTCTATACATGAAAATCCAGAATCCTGGCAATGCTTTTGGAGTTGCCAAAACACCACACATCAGCAGACACAAAGTGAACAGAAGGTTACCAACGTTACCACCAGTTTCCGCAGTTTCAATCCCAGCGATGACCATGTGAGCAAACGTAGATGAGAAGATGTAAAATTGCCAGATCAACAAGAAAAACAAAGCCCCACGTTCATTAACGGTATCAGTGTAGGTCGCATTTCGATACAGTCCAATTGGATAGTAGAAAACAAAGTAAGAGATGACAGCTGCCAATGTTTGCCATGGAATTTCTGTAACCAAGTTGGAAATCATAAATGCAGGCCAGGAATATGTCTTTGAAGGCCTCTCTCTAACTTCATAGAGCGATCGTTGTGTAACAAAGTGAGGCATAATCTGTTGAGTCAAGTTACCAAAGATAGTCATCAACATGAAAAATGCAAACATTTGATTCTGTAACCCTTGATTGTCATTTGGAGCCATATAAAACGAGAACCCAATAAATAACGGAGAAATCGTCGTTAAGGCGAGCTTGGCCCAAATATATTCTGGTGTTCTCCAATATTGTTGGCCAACTCTCCAAGTAACTTGAACAAGTTGCGTCCAGAATGATGCTGCAAACGCCTTTTGATAATGGTGATCGTTCTCATCAGCCTGTTCTTGTTTCCTCAAATCCTCGGCCAACGTTTCCAATTCATCTCTCAACTGCTTCCTCTCAGGAGACTCGCACCAAGCTTCATAATAATCCCTATTAGCTGATGACCCCGGAGCAGCACCAATAACTTCCAACATCCATTCAGCTGGATTAGCATTCTTTGGACATGGGTGAGCTCCCTGACGTTCAAAGTAGTCAATCATCGTTCGAGAGTTCTCACCAATGTCACCAAAATAGACAGTGCGGCCACCCTTGGCGAGGAACAAAAGACGATCAAACTCTTGGAACAAGATAGCAGACGGCTGATGAATAGTACACAAAATAGCTTGACCACTGTTGGCAAGCTTTCTCATCAGCGAACAAATAGACCACGCAGTTTGAGAGTCAAGACCAGAAGTGGGTTCATCGAGGAACAACAATAGTTCTGGTTTGGCAGCAAGTTCAACGCCAATCGTCAATCGCTTTCTTTGTTCAACATTTAAACCTTCACCAGGAACACCAACAACCGCTTCAGAATATTCTTCCATTTCCAAAATCTTGATAACCTCATCCACGTAGGCAATTTTCTCTTCACGAGGAACACTTTCAGGTTGTCGAAGAATTGCAGAGAATTCCAACGCCTCTCTGACCGTGGACGTCTGCAAGTGCAAGTCCTGTTGCTGGACATAACCAGTCTTTCTCTGGAAAGAGTTGTTTCGTTGTTGCCCATTGACTAACATGTCACCAGTGACAACGCCCATCGTAACACGACTAGCCAATACATCCAATAACGTAGTCTTACCCGCACCAGATGCACCCATAAGAGCGGTCAACGTACCGGGCTTGACCCACCCATCAACGTGGGTTAAAATACGTCTAGTCTTTTCGGGACCCTTCACTGGGATGTCATAACATACATCCATCCATTGGAAAATACCCCGCTGCTTTTGAAGATTGACCACACCCTCGCTGTCCGAAGACGACTCTGAAGACGACTGCATACCAGCCTGGTTTTCACCAGCTTCATCATCCTTGTTTCTCTTCGGAACGTGGCCTTGTCTGAACACCAAGATTTCACCTTTAGACTTTGCAGCTTGGATAGTCTCAGTTGCAAAGAGATAAGTGAAACAGAAAAAGACTAGGAAACCAAACAAAATCCCGAGGTTTCTCCACATGTGGCTTGCATTATACTGGAAAGTCTTGTCAATATAATCTGAACCGCTGATCATGCGTTGGCCTGGTGGGGAACTGTAGCCTTGAACGAAACAAGTCTTTTGTTCTGGCTTAACATTTTCAAATCCTGGGCCAGATGGGAAAAATCCAGAACATTTGAAGTCCCGGTTTCTGAATTCATTGACCATCAAAGATTCAAATGCATAACCAATCGGATTCAAGTAGTTGATCCATCTAGCCCATCCGTGCATATAATTAATAGGCAGTGTGAAACCCGTATAAATGACCAATGCAAGAATCAAGATAGATGCTGGAGTCATTGCTTCCGAAATAGTTCTCGAGCACGCGGCAATAGTTCGGAAAATCATAGACATGACCAACATACAGATGAATGAAAAAAGGAAGAATGCGAAGAATGGACCAGGTTCACGACGCAGGTTGGTCATGAAATAAATAACAATGTTGAACAACGTTGACGTGATGATTTTTGTCGGCATGTCAACAAGCATACTGGCGCAAGCTTCGGCCGATGGATGATAAAGAGCATAACGGGTATGTTTTTCGACAATCGGACGTTGGGCGTAGAGAGCTAGAATTTCCAAAGCAGACGAGAATGCGTTCATAAGAATTGCAAAGAAGAGCAATGCACCTCTTGAAAAGAAGGAATTGGTATCCGGTTGCATGTTGTAGAAAATACTGGAGATGATGAAAGCCATGGCAGTTTGACCAAACACAGTTGAAAGATTCATACTCATATCGCCTTTTACTCGATCAAACCCACGTCCAATGCAGAGCTTAACTTGCATGCCAAAATCAATGGTAAACGGAGATCTCTTGCTAACTCGCTTGGATTTCATGGCAGACTTTGCGCGGTTGAAATCCTGGTAGCCTTCACCGTGGAGAGGGTGCTCATGGTTGTACTCTTCAATTTCCGCAATCAATTTTTGGAATTGCGGGGACTGAAGCCATCTTTGCTCAAAGTCATCAGCCGTTCGTGGAACTTGATTTTCATAACCTTCTCGAATGACTCTCTCGGCTGGGTTGGTGAGGGATGTCAAAAAGTCACCCGTGGTTTGACGGTCGGGACAAACGAATCCCATGTCAAGAAAGAACTGCTTCGCTTCAGCTGTTGGGCCGAAGTAGATTTGACGGCCTTCGTATAACACAGTAACCTTGTCAAAGAGATCATAGGCATCTTGCGAAGCCTGATAAAGAGACACAAAACTTGTAACACCGGCTAATTTGGAAAAATTTCTCAGAGTCTTGATAAACTCCAACGCCGTGGCTGAATCCAAGCCTCTGGTGGAGTTATCCCAACATTGCAATGCAGAACCGTTCAAGCAAGCCTCGGCAAGGGACACTCTCTTTCGTTCACCACCGGAGACACCACGAATAAAATCATTTCCAACCTTGGTATTTAAAGTGTGCGAAAGACCAAAGGTTGCCATGATAACGTCTCTGCTATGAATGGCGTATTGTTCTCTGGTGACACCAAAGATACGGTTCTTTGGAGTTCTTGCAAGGGCGGCGAAACGCAAGGTTTGACCCACGGTCAAATGGGGGAAATGAGTGTCTGTTTCGGCATTATAAATGAACTCCCCTCGATAATGCTTTGCAATTTCGTCCATTGGAACACCTTGGTAATTGAGTTTGGATCCGTCATTGATATAGAACCCATGGGTATCGCATGCAATTGTTTTTAGTAACGTGGTACAGCCACTAGAGAGATGAAATGTTAGTAACGATGAAGACGACTTGCAACAAAAAGTTCACTTACCTTCCTGGACGTCCCAAAACCATACAAGTTTCTCCCGATTTGACGAGACCATTAAAGTTGCGCAGAATCTGAATCTTGGTTTTCTTCTCTAACCCGGTCACCTTCTTTGCCAAAGTGAACAGCTCCAGAGGAACGTTGGCGACTGTCTTCTGATAGTCTGCGGAGGTGCCATAACCAAACGCACCCAAGTCTTGGAAGGCCACCCCAGCGGTCAGTGTAGGGTAGCGATCCGGATCTCGTCGAGCGTAGTCGATCACATGACGCATCCAAGCCTTGGAGCTGAACTTGTCAGAGCTTGGATCCAAAACAGGATCTGAAGTGTCAATAAACGGATTTGTATCTTGATTAGCAGCGTGACTCTGCATCGATTGATTTGTAAACTGGCGAGCTAGTTCATGAACTTCTTGGTATCCGTCCCCTTCCTCGGAAGAAGACGTATTGTAGTATGTCTCGGGAACATGGTCTGTTCCCTTCTCATCTATACCACTCATGACGATGATTGTGATGAATTATATTTTTATTAAAAAAGGGGGCAACTGCTGATCCACTTATATATATACCAGTCACAATAATAATAAACGGCTGTGAAAAACTAAGCTGCAACGGGTTTAGGAAATAAAAAAGTTCCCGGACTCCCGGAACCGACGGAATTATCCTGGTTCCGGGGCCCGGCCACGCCTCTGGGGTCCCTGTTCTGGCCACTTTTTTCCCCATATGGACAGTGTCTTGTTCAGCCATTAATAAGCGTTCGTTTGACTCGACTAGTTCGGGGACGATCATCGCAATCATGCCAACGTGGCTATTATTGTAGCTAGTGTGTTCTGTGTAGGTTTGTTTAATTTACTATTGTCCGTGGGTCCAGTGGGGACCGGGCATACCCACCTTCCGGAAGAGTGTGGTAGATTGTTGTAGTGATAATACGAAGTATGCATAGCTAATGGAGATGGACATGATCATGTTCGTTGAGGAAGATGCGATTTTTTTATACAAATGCGTATGCAGGGATATAATAAAACGGCCGTACCGTTGTAGCAACGTGAGGTATCTATTCGCCGTAACGAAGAAATGATGCTACCAACATTGACTATGCTACTCGTCATTTGTCTAGCCGCTTCCCAAAGGAGCATCCCATGTCGCTCGATCGTCACTGTGTGGAACTCTCTGGATTCGCAGCATGTTCCGGATCAGTGCGTATCCCGAGCCGTAACAAACAACGTTACACTTACCGGTGTCGATCTTCCGTTCCGATCGGACTTTATCGGAAACTGCTCAGCCAGCTCAGGGTCTTAACATGTCCAGGAACGATCCGGGGCACTACGAATCCCGGTTGTCCGTGGAGAGATTGGTTCCGATCTTATGAAGAGGCTGAGTGGCGGTCTGTCACTTAGCTACGTTCAGCCGGATGTTTTACTCCTTCTTTAAGGCCGTGGCCGAGGGTGCGGCTGTGTAAAATTTCAGTGAGGGGCGTGCGGCGCTAACGAACTTACTGTAGAGCCTCGAGCTAGCGCTGGCGCCGCCAATCCCAAGCTTTAAGCATGCATAACTAGCTAACTCGTAGCAACGGTAAATTTTCAGCGAACTTAATGCTATTAAACTCTTAAGAGTCCGCGTGTGTGTAACTGGGTTCACCAAAAATAGAACGCTAGATTTGTGCACGCTATTTCTTAAAAACCAACATTCCCTCTTCAAGGGCATGCTGCGATGTCTGGTTTCGTAGTTGGTTCCCATATATCTATCTGGGCGCTAGCGTGGATACGACCCTGCTCTGTAATTTCTGAAATGGGTGGAAAATACGGCAGCCCGGCCACAGTCATTGTCGAAATTATGCACTACCGCCGTGAAGCATTTCAATTGTTTCAGCACGAGTATCTTTGGGAATGCAGGTAAAAGGAGCTCTTTGTCTGTGACGGCAAGGCATACCTTTTCAATAACGCTCGCTTGAAACCCGCTGTGGTCCATGGTTCCTAGCTGGTCCTCACGATCAATCAACAATCTAAGCTCCTTAAGCGACAGCAATGGATTTTGAACTTCCACCGAGCTAACTGCAACGATACTGTCTTCCAACCTGACGATGAGAACAGAAAGGTTTGGAAACTGGACCATCTTTAAAAAATCCCATATCTGATACGACTTTTTCATCTGGGCAACTTTTACCATGCAAATGGGGAAGCTGGAAAGGTACATACCCAATATGCAGCTTCATAAGCTGCTTGGAGAATTCCTTCAGTCATAGTGTCCCGTTGGGACACCCATGAAGACAAAGCATTTCGAAGGATGGACATTTGAGACCGCCTCCATCAATTTGTCAACGTTCAATTCTCTGTCCTCACTGTCTATGATGAGATGCTTCAGATTGACCGCCTCAACAAGATCAATGAAATTTGCCAAAGAGTTCGTCGGAGTAAGACCAAGCCGTTCAAACTTTCCTCCTATTGTGGGCTCCCTTCGCCATACTTTGTGGTTCAGAGCTCGAATTGGGTAACTGTGACGCTTAAACTTGTTTGGTTGATTCTATTGGTCAGTTCATTCGCCCAGGGATATGATAAAACATACGACTCCATAGGGCAATATTCTCAAAAAGGATGCATCCTTGGCTATAGGCGAATTCTGTGGAAACTTCTACCTTATTATATAAATTAAAATTAAACACCGCAAAAAATAAATTACCTGCAACGCACCATGGAACCCTGCCCAAGACGTGATTGCAATGGACACAGAATTGCTAACACTTATTTACAGATTTCAAATTATAATGCAGAGGCAGTATATTTTTCGGCTTGAAGCAGTGGGAGGTTATCGAGGGAAACTGTTTCGCGCGCAAAAAGAAACTAAAACGTGCGTGCGGCGTTCTTATCTTATCTTATCTTATCTTACCAATTGTAACCATTGGCGTTACAGAGTCCGATTTCCTGAAAAGCCGCTGCATCGAATTCAAGCTATTGACTATAG
This sequence comes from Blastobotrys chiropterorum, assembly GCA_030570055.1. NCBI lineage: Eukaryota > Fungi > Ascomycota > Dipodascomycetes > Dipodascales > Trichomonascaceae > Blastobotrys > Blastobotrys chiropterorum. The sequence goes on from JAJLUK010000044.1 coordinate 92,869, forward strand.
ATGTTCATAGCTGAAAATTAGCAATGGTCAGTAGCCAGCGTAAATCCCGTGCTCTTTCTTATCGGCATATGCTTTTTCGAGTTGGCACTCCTACAGAGTCTTGTTAGTTTTTCGGATCGGCCACCGAGTGTTTTGGTACTTTTCGTTATGCCTCAATTATTTTGTACTCCTCGCTCATAATACCCTCTGGAAGAGTGAAGATAGGCCGGACATCCCACTAACAATCAAGGGTTCTCTCGCCTAGCTCTCAATACTCGTGTAAAGTCAAAGACTCTCTCGACGGGCTTTATGCTACTTTACGCACGGTGGACGGATGAACTCAACTGAGTTTTGCCGATCCTTAGCAGGCTCCAAGTAGCTTCTAAAGACATTCTCGGCTGGAATCAAGTGCTCAACGCAGCGAATATCCTTTTCCCAACACCCTATCCGAATCCGAGGCGTGGCCAAATTAATGAGTATAAAAAGCATTGAACCATGTCTCGGTACCCGTGGTATTAGAGAGGAAATAATAAGGGCTCAGCACCTGGCGAGTACATCCTCGGACGCCGGAACGCCACGCCCTGCTCATTGCCTCTGTTCGGGATTTTCACGCAAGCGAAAATAACTTTTCTATGTCATTCCCGTGTAAGCTGCTGCGATATCCAAACCCATGACAATACGCAACCTGTTCAAAGCGTGTAGATGACATAGGTTGGAAATCGGCTAGGTGGGGCTAACCGTTGTTCTCGATGTGCCGTAATAAAACACGCTCGGCCACTGACTTGCGATGCGAAGCACGATTAAAACATTATTTTTCCTATTTTAGATCCACTGCTACGCCTATGTGTGTTTGTTCTAAGTCACGAATCCACTACCGTGCTTGCACTAGGACGCCGACTGTATCTGATCAGAAAATCGGGAAACGTCCGAATTTTAAAGTGAATATGGAGTGCCTCAGTGGATTGAGAAACTCTATCAACAATCTCACTGATATCTTCGCTGTAGTTCTCATGAATGACTACTGTGACATATTTGAGATTCGGCCACTTTAGAATGTTCGGAAGTACGGATTCAAAAACTGTTTCATCTAGAAGGTCAAGACAGAGCTTTTCAACACCAATATTTCCAAATTGTCGACAATCTAAAATGAGCAGGTGTGCTGAAACTGTGATATAAATCCGAAGCTCCTTAAGCGAAGGCATCAATCTTTCTAATAACTTCGTCTCTGGACTGTCAGCGCGCACCAGTACAATTATTAGGATGGAAAGGTTTGGAAATCTTGCGATATTTACAAAATCGAGTCCTCTTTCTGAAACCACTTTTTCCGCTTGGCAAGTAATTTCTTTGGAATATGAAACTGCCATACTTCCTTCTCCAATATGCAGTGTTTTGAGTTGTGGAGGGAAACTATTCAACTGTACCTCCGCGGAACGCATACTCGAACGGTGAAAACAGAGGGTTTCAAAAGACGGGCATTTACAAACGTTGTCAATTAGTCCGCTGATATCTACTCCGCGTGCCTGGTTCTGAATAATCAAATGCTTAAAGTTAACTGCCTCTTCAAAATTAAACACGCTCCCAAAATCCTTGTTCGTAAGTGCAACTGTCATTCGTTCAAATTTGCACCCTATCTTAATTTTTTCTTCTCTTTTTTGTTTTCGATATATTGTATTCTGGAAATAAATGTGCGGGACTGTAATATTTAACCTTGTTCCTTTGATAGTGTCGATTAAGTCAATTGAATGGGAAATATGAAAATGAATAGGATAAAATTCACCGATTATGATTTTTCGCAACAACCTCGGTTCCATGTTTTCTAACTTTTCAAAGACCGATTTGACAACCGAATTGAGCCTAGTATATCCCTTTGCTGTCTGGAACCTACGACGAGTAGAGCTTGAGAAAGCTATCGAAACAGCTTGACTCATAACAAAAGTTAGCCAGTCGAGCCGCCGTAATGGGAACTTCCCCCAATAGTTCCCAGTCGTATAATCGGGGCAGCACCGTACCTTACAATACATTGTTGAGAAAACTGTTACCATTCGTGAACTAGGGTCGATCTGGAGATAGAACGCAAGCTTTTCGTGGGTCTCAACCGCCCGCCTCAAGATATGGCATGTTTCTCTCAAGTGTAGCAGCTCAAGTACGTTGAAATAACTAAATATCTCCCATAGTAGCTCTATTGGTAGGTCTATTACCTGTGCCATACTGACGAAGACGTCGTGGGAGAGGGGAAGTTTAATTCAGCATTGTTCGGACCACATTCAGTTTAATTCCAGGATAAGGTTTGGGTCCTGCCCCGGCCAAGATTCTGTAACCGGTCTATGTCGGTAATTGGCCAGCTTCATTTACCATGGGGTGATTGTTCGAAACATAAGGATGAGTAAGCATCCAGCCATATCTATGGTTCACGCGTACACTCGATGTATCTCCTAATTATCATATTACGTGTCATATCGTCCATGGCAAATTTCCATGAAATTACCTAACATTCGTACCGGAATCTGAGAATAAGCCATAAAGTATCGCGCTTATATTCAGAAAGCGTCTATAATTTAGGCTTGTCATATATGCACAGCTAGTGTCAAATCAAAGGCACGTATTCAACGTTTGACCCGGACCTGTAAACGCGGGCAGTTCTATTATTACATCCCAAGTATACAGATATCAATAATAGAAAGAGTTTCTTTTCAAAAATCTCCCAAGCGCTATTTCTATTTGTGATATGCTCACGCTCAATGTTCGGTTGGATTTGCTGGTTGTACAAGACGATAAAAAAGATTTAGCAGGTAAGTTCCACCGCCCCTCGCCTCTACCCATTCAATGAATCCCTTTCGCCATTCATGTTCTGTATACATATCATCCACATGCATCATGGCATGCTTCTCAAACATAGAAATGTAAGGGAAAATGAAAATACTGAGGTTCTTGACAGCAATGTACATCTCACACATACTCTCATGCTCCGCGCATAAATCAAGGAGTTCGCTTAGCATCAAATGAGTTTGTTTGAAAGGTTGTGATTTATCAGTTGAACGTGTAACTTCATCTAACTTTGGCCCCAGAAATTTAGCCGCATTTTTCGCGATCCATGCTGCGTCCATAAAGCTAACAACAGTTTGTAGAAAGCCCTTTAGTGAGGTATCAACTCTCAAACGCGCTTTGTAGGTGTCGGGGATTGGCATCATATCCACAATCATCTTAACTTTGGCTTTCACTAGCTTGGCAGGGGTTGTCAATGAATTGTCAATGTTATTATTCTCATAACCAACTTCGTTATCATCACAATTCTCAGTGATGTGTAAGATATCTCCCCTTCCAGTAAAACCTAGAGGGCTTATGACTCCTTCAGCAACATTCGGAGTGGCAACGGTCTCTGCTTTGTCACTATCTTCAGCACCTTGAATTAATTCACAATATTCCAATTGCTCCAGTGCTCTTTCCAATTCCCTAGTAACATTCAGAGTCAGGGCTAGTCTCGGAACTCCGGCACGCAGCAATTCTATTTCCAATTTCATACACCATGATTGGGGGCTTGAGACATCGCCGATCAACGGAGGCACCTTGAACTTTTTCAGATACTTTATGAATTTCTCCTCGGGATTCCTGTATGTAACCTTATCAATCATCTTAGAAGTTTTGTGACTCTTAATCGGTTGGACACTGTGTGCTAGTGCGAGTAAACGCTCCCGTGCTAGCTTGCCTTTCTAAACTCGGACAGAACGTTTCAAGCCTGATAAAGATTAGAAAGACAAATAATAATTCAATGGGGAGATATCCTTTGAGCAGTGAAATAAAATAATGAGCTGTAAACGAAGGTTGTTGAAGTTTAACTCGTTCCTGTAACTGTGAGTGCTGTTAGCGGACTAGTACTAATGGCAGAACAACATTTTCTTCACATACCTCAAACACTTGATAGCCAAAACACAAAGACAATCAACTTGGTCAGCACAGAACGGTGATATTAAACTTGGTGGTTTCAACTGGTCTTATCAGAGAACAGCTGTGATATGTTTTGCTCGTGCAAGTTCTAATGAGATTGGTGAAGATTGGCCTTTCCGTGTCACTGTAACCAAGACCGGTATACCGCTTTTATAGCCATTTCGCGAATCATCACGCAACCAGTTGCGTATATATTTTTTCGTAATAATATCGTCTTGGTCCAATAAATTCCTCACAGTAATTATGTCAGTACCACCGGATTCGGCCGGAGCTCATTTTGTCCCGGATCCGGTCAGGACCTCAGTTTTCAACTGGGCCAGGGCCACATAGGCCAGCTTGAAAATTCTTTAACATTTATTGATGTTGATATTAAGATTCGTTATATAATTTTTTACAATTATATATTATTCATCTACTTTTGATTTTGGATTACCCCCGTATGGGCACCAAAAAAGTATCTACGTCGTCCCCAACAAGGGTGGGCGTACGCATCGGCATTTCATTTGAGTTGAATCAAGTCGTACGATGTATTCCGATAAGTTGGGCTTTTAATTATAGTGTGTTATGTATTTCTAAGGTCTGCTGTGCTTTTTAAAAAAGCAAAACCGATCGCTGTTAGCTTTGAATTACGGAAATTGGAGCCAAATTTACAAGTCTATCGCTGCGCGTGAAGAATGAAGAATCAACAGCCATATACATATTTTGGCTTCGATCTCTGTAAAGTGTGCCGCATGAATTCATAGTGCAGCCTCTTTAGATGATCTTTTTTAACGAAAAGGTCGTTACGGTATTGGAACTGGACACAACGGTGAGATGAAATCCTAATCCTTTTTAATACTCAACAACATTCGACATGCGACGACATACTTTTTTCAGACGTAGAAGTTCAAACACACTGAGATAGCCTACTATCTTCCAGACTACACACATAACAAACGCTTTTGAGGTTTGTCGAAACATGTGACCGGAATTATGAACTAAAGCATTTGATGCAGACCTCTCAGCTTTATGCAAATTTCTGTTCGGAATGAGCTTGGCCGAAAAATTATTACGTGTGGAGTTATGTTATAATGCAGTTTCTGTATATACTTATTTAAAAATGCTCGTCGCAGTTGCATACTCGTCAGTGCGGATGCATGGCGATTGTATAAGTATTTGAGCTAGTACAATAAAGGGCTATGCTAGTTAAGGTTAAAATTACCCCATTTTCAAAGCATCGCAATGTCGAAGTCAAGGATCCACAACCATGTCTGGTTTGAGGAACGGAGCTGTCGCCCAAAACCCAACACAATCAGAGAGGTGGCCCAGACCCCTCTTATTAACACAAACATGCGTGTTCACACACCCTATTCCGTCCTCAGAGCAGGGAAAGTTCACGTCTAAAACCTGTCCAGCCCTGTACACATCAGAGACATAATAATCCACCGCGGCTGTGAGACATTTCAATTCCTTCAATTTTATGGCCCCGGAATTGCAAGTGAAAGGAACTCTATGCTTGCACTATCAACACAGAGCCTTTGAATACCGCTTTTTTCAAATTATTTGTACTTTAAGATATCAAGTTGGTCCTCACTGCTCAAATAAAGTCTGAGCTCTTTAAGGGACAACAGAGCGTTTTTAACTGAAGCCATCAGCCGGAAATTAAAGGTACTTTCTATTCGTTGAAGGATGAGAACTGATAAATTTGGAAACTCAAACAGTCGCAAAAACGCAAAGCCAGCTGCTGATACGACTTTTTCCGCTGGGCACTCTTTTCTCTCACATGAACATTTTCATTCCCAATATGTAACGTTTTTAATTGTGGGGGGAAAGTGCTCAACTCGAATACGGTACTCGGGGTCCCATGAAGGCAGAGTGTATCGAACGATGGGCATTTGCAGATACCGTCCATTAACTTGCTGATACTCGGCTTTTTGGTGTTACTAAGGATGGAAAGTTCCCTCAAGTTGGTCGCCTTATCGAAATTTAGTGCCTCTCCCGAGAATCTCTGAGTGAAGATGATTTTGAGTTTTTTAAACTTGTCCCCGATCATAACTTTTCCCTTCCTCTTTTTTTGTAAATGGTATTTGTAAGAGTGATCGTCTGGACTGTAATGTTTAAACAAGTTTGATTTATCCTTTTGATTACCTGGCTGGATCCAGGGATATTGTAATGGATTGGTCCAAGGACTGCAATTTCGATTTTTCTCAATACATTAGACGGCATGCTTTCCATTTTTTCAAAAACCGTATTTACAATAGAATCGAAGTTGGCGTATTTTCTTGCAGATGCAACAATGTCGCGCAGAGGAGGAGCAATGAATTCAATCAAGACCGTATTTCTCAGAACAAATGAAAGTGTGCCAATATATTCCGTTATGCCTTGCTCTCTGCATGAATCCCGCCTCGATGTACCGTCCCAGCTGAAGATGTCGTACGGATGTGAACGAATTCTTATGGTGTTGCCAATGGGGTCTACACGGAGAGAAAAAGTAAAGCGTGGACTGCGTCTACAGCTGATTTCAAGCTCTGACATGTTCCCCTCAAAGGTAACAGTTCATATTTGTCAAGGTACCCAACTAGAGTCGTAAGTACATCGGCAGGTTGCAACAAAAAAAAAAAAAAAAAGGTGTGATAAGACTAAATATGAATAAGATTGCAACGGTCGGGCAAGCGGATGGTATGAAGTTCAGAGTTCGTTGTCGTGTGGAATTCTGCCTCAACCATGTCCTGCGAAACGTGGCTATTTTAAGTGCAACTCTGGAAACCTTGAACCGTCGGTCCCATTATTGGATGTTATTCCAGTGAAGCTTTTTGATGTTGAATTCGCCATAGGAGTATTCAAATAATCTTACGATTGAACACACCGCTTTAACTAATTCATAAACAAATGTACAAAATCTATCTGAATCTATTTTACTTTGGAAAATTTTTCGAGAGCGTCATATAAACGACCAAACACACCACCATGAACACACATGACTTCTTCCCACTCATCACGGGGCAAAGTTGCTTGTGCCATGTGCAGCCATCCACCCACAATACAGTCTGCATAGCTGGGCTGGCTGCCCAAGGCGAATGGCCCCGAAGCGTCCTTCGAGAAGACTTCTCCTAGACGGCCCAGCATTTGATGGAATGACTTTATCATATCAATTCGGGCCGCTCCTTTAAACTCAAGGTCGTCCCATGAAGATAGGCCAGCACGACGAGCAAATTCCGTCTTGCTCGCCTCAGCAAAAGCTGGATCAAAAGACAAATAATAAATCATTAGTTGAGCATGAGCACCGAACGCTGCATCAACCTGGGCGTTAAAATTGGCGTATTCGTTCTTCGGATCCTGAACTTCATCGGCAAAAACAAAATCAAGTTTCTGGGACGGCAATAGATTGCCCGCACCCGAGGCTGGATACGCTTCTTGCAAGTAAACAGCAATGTCGAACGAATCGCCAACTTTAGCGCCGGTTTTCGGGTCCACAAGAATAGGCAGGGTGTAAAAGTCCGAACCATCGGCAAACTGGCGACAGGCTGGAATACCGAGCCCGCGGCGGACTCTGGCGATCTCCGGAAGAGGAACCCAGGTTGTGGAGTAGCCCACCGCCTTGAAGTTGAGCGCCAACCGAGACTTCCATGTGTTCGTTGCAGCTGGTGGCGTTAACGCCATGTCATAAAACGCTATTTTTTCCGGGGAGGACGACATGGTGGAAGTGTTCAGTTTCTATGAAAGATATTGAACACGAATTCCCGAACGTGCACTTATATATGCTTTCGAACGGACTTCTTGTCCAGAAACGAATCCAAAGCACCGCTCACACGGAGTTTTCTTTTCATGCTTCAATCCCCGCTACATGCAACTGCCAACCCCGAGGTCCGCTCGAGCAGATGGCCTTTTCCCCGAAAAAGCACGAAAGAAGCTTCAAATCAACCCTCCGGGGGTAAGTGTGCCCTGCGGGTGGCCTTCTTTTCCAGAAAAGAAGCAAAAGCACTGGCCAACGCCTCGCAGAGCTACCTTTTTTTGCTTCTTTTTCGGAGAAAAAAAGAAGCCGCCGGAGGCAACCACCAGCCCCTAGGACCCAGAAGCCTCCGGCGGTGCGGTGTGCCCTGCGGGCGGCCTTCTTTTCCAGAAAAGAAGCAAAAGCACTGGCCCACTGCCTCGCAGAGCTACCTTTTTTGCTTCTTTTCGGAGAAAAAAGAAGCCGCCGGAGGCAACCACCAGCGCCCTAGACCCAGAAGCCTCCGGCGGTGCGGTGTGCCCTGCGGGCGGCCTTCTTTTCTAGAAAAGAAGCAAAAGCACTGGCCAACGCCTCGCAGAGCTACCTTTTTTTGCTTCTTTTCGGAGAAAAAAGAAGCCGCCGGAGGCAACCACCAGCGCCCTAGACCCAGAAGCCTCCGGCGGTGCGGTGTGCCCTGCGGGCGGCCTTCTTTTCCAGAAAAGAAGCAAAAGCACCGACCACGTATCTCACCGGACTTTCCTTCGGAGAAAACCACCAACTCGACGACGGAGTTTCCTTTTTGCTTCTCGGAGTTTAAGCCGCACACCTTCCTAATGTGTCATGTCACCTACTGTGTTGAAAACTCAGACGGTGGCGTGGGATGAGACAAAAACAGCAGCAAAAAGCTCAACGAACCACGGTGGCTTCATAGGCCTCTCTCTTCAATCTGATCAAATTCCGATTCTTGCGCTCTTCCAAACATCAACCAACGCCCGAGCACATTCCTGGAGCCGGAACTATTGCCAAACCGGATTCCGCGCTCTTTATATGCATGCTGCTATCTCCGAACCCAGACAACTGGCGATCCCTCTGTCGATCACTCGCTTCAATCGAGCTTCATGGGGTTGCTGACAGCGTAGAGTTTCACCCTGTCCGGAAAGCTGATGGGCGGGTGGTTTTGGGCGGCGAGGATGGAATTGGGACAATGGAGGCTCGAGAAAAGAAGGGCAACCGTCCAAACGACCATTGTGGACGAACTCACAACAATACCGGAAAACTCATCTGGCGATACGGCTGAGACAGTGGTCCACACTGCTGCAGTCTGTATCCGGTACAAGTGTATGCTCAGTCGGGGATCAGCAGTGGTGTGCCAGTGATAACGAACCGTCATTGGCAGATTCCGGCTATTCAGAGCGCTGTTGGAACGCTCAATTGTCTCAAGACTGCATCCAGCTGCTGCACGTTCGGGGATTGACCTCCGTCACCCTGCTGATGGACAAGCACTCGCCTGAACATACCTCTTGGGGATGCCACACTCCCCCAGCATCGGAGAGCAACCCCTGGACGAAGAGAGTTTGGTGCCGTTTATAAAAACGCTATCCCTGAACCTTCTAAGGGAAGCTCTGTGAGCGCTGGCCACAGCCGACACTGCGTGTTTTACTTTTCCCCCATAGGGACGCATTCTCAACAAATACGGTCCGCTGAGGGGCGGCTAGAACCCTCCGGTGGATTGGTGTGTCCTGCGGACAGCCTTCTTTTCTAGAAAAGAAGCAAAAGCACTGGTGTACAACAGCCAACTTCTGCGATAAGCACCCAGCAAATGAACCCCTCTGAGGGGCGGAAAAAGAAGAGCACTGGTCCTGAGCGAACCCCGACCCCAACACGTATCGACGCAAATATCCGTGGATCAGCGAGTTATGCAACCACAGGATTTATCTTCCATTGATAAGGACGACACCCCAAACACGCCTCGCAGAGCTACCTTTTTTGCTTCTTTTCGGAGAAAAAAGAAGCCGCCGGAGGCTACTAACCCTCCGGGGGAGTGTGTGCCCTGCGGGCGGCCTTCTTTTCTAGAAAAGAAGCAAAAGCACTGGCCTCGCAGAGCTACCTTTTTTGCTTCTTTTCGGAGAAAAAAGAAGCCGCCGGAGGCTACACTCCCGTGCTATCCGTTCTAGAACGTCTAGTGCAGCTTCGGCCGATAAGAGATAGACACCGTCTCACGCCCATTACGTCAGATTACGTATACTATCTCTCGCGATTACGTGTGCGGGAGTCGGCCTCGACGCCGATCGGCCCCCGACCTGCCCGATATGGCGGTTCTGGAGCGCGCGATCAGCAGCCCAAACGGTGAGAAAAATTTTTAGGTTTTCTTGGCTTTTGCTGACAAAGGTGGGATGTTTCTGGGCTCGTATTTTTTGGGTTTTAATTTGGACCAGAACCTTTTCTGATTGTCCACACAGACACACGGTTGGAGAGAGTGACAAGAGCGTACGGTTCGTCTACTGCGCAGTATAGCATCCCACACACACCCTTCTCTGTCAGGTTGAAAAATATATAAAAATACGCTACGTCATTATTAAAAAGAATGCGCGCTTACCTAAGCAGGGGCTGACCTGCTATTTTGGGGAAAAAGTCCGTTTCGGGAAGTCGCACTAGTGTTCGCGACGTCCCAAACGGGTAATTTCAGGGTACCGGAACAACCCTCCGCCGCTGTGGGTTACCGCAGAGCTTGCGAAACGGTAGAAGTTTCCGAAAACTGCAATAAAAGTCGACAGAGGGAAGGAAAAACAAAATTGGTCCAACTATGCATAAACCACCCAGTAAAACATTCCCAAAAAGTAGGTCGTCATTCGAGACACCGGCACACATGTTTCGAAAGCCCGCCATATAAAGGCCACCCTTTCTCCCGCGACTTTTTAGGGTTCGGGAACTTAGACAGATTACCATCACTCGCAACAATGTCGTCATTACACAAGCAAGAGATACAGCAGCCTGTCGTGGACAAGGACGGCCACAGCCCTGCCTGCGACGTGGACGTTGGCGAGGTGGAGGAGAAGAAGCATGCCCACAGTCTCGACAGCGACTCTGATCTCGAGGCCAACAGGAAAGAGGGTGACGGTCAGGTGGAGGAAGTGTTTGCCGACACTGGCCACGGTCCGGACTTTCGCGGTGTCTCCAGATGGGGTGCCGCCACGCTGATCGCTAAGGGCCAGATTGGTCTGGGCGTGTTGGGGGTGCCAGGTACTTTTGAGACGTTGGGCTTTGTGCCCGGTGTGCTGTGTCTGTGCGTGCTCTGCTCCATGGTCACCTGGATGGCCTATGTTGTGGGCCAGTTCCGGATCAACCATCCAAAGGTGCACAGTGTCGGTGACGCAGCATATATGATGTTTGGCCGAGTGGGCGAGGAAATCGTCGGAGGCGCAATGTGTCTCTACTACACGCTCAGTTACGGCTCCGGTCTCATCACGCTCTCCGTGGCAGTGAACGCCTGGAGCAACCACGCTGCCTGCACCATGGCCTGGGTCGGCATGTGGGCCGGAATCATCATCGTCCTCGCCGTGACTATTCGTACCATGAAGGTGTTGCAATGGGGCGGCTATGTGGCGCTCGTGTCCATTTTCCTCGGCATCTGGATCGTGGGCATTGCCTGTCTTGCCCAAGATCGTCCAGCCATGGCGCCCCCAGGAGTCACCGATAGCGGCATGAAGGCTGCCGGCGTGGGCTCGTCCTACACCAAGATTGCGGTCGCGGTGGCCACTCAAGCCTTCAGTCTCGGCGGCACTGGCTCGTTCTTCGCCATCCACGCCGAAATGAAGAACCAGCGCGAATACCTCCCCGCCGTCCTCATGGGCCAGGGCTTCATTGTGCTCAACTACATTGCCCTCGGCTGCGTCATCTACGGCAAGGTCGGCGACTACATTGCATCGCCAGCACTCGGCTCCGCTGGCCCCGTCATCATGAACATTGCCAACGGCGTTGCCCTTCCAGCGCTCATCTTCTCCACCCTGTTCCAGATCCACATTCCCATCAAGCACATCTTTGTTCGTCTGCTGAGAGGAACCAAGCACCTGCAGAGCAACAGCATTGTCCACTGGGGCACCTGGGTCGGTCTGAGCACGTTTCTCTGCGCGTGCGGTCTGATCATTGCTGGCGCCATTCCGTTCTTCAACGATCTGCTCGGGTTGGCCGGTGCGCTGCTCGGCACCAGTTTCACCTTCATCACCCCAGGCTTCATGACGCTGTACGAAATGAGCAACAGCCATCTGCCAGAAGGCTGCAAGACGAGAAACCCCATCAAGTGGCTGCACGCCAACCGTCCATACTGGTTCAAGAGCAAGAGGAACATGTGGGCCGCCATTGGCGCCTGGATCATCATTGCCACCGGATGCTACATCACCGTCTCCGGTGTCTACGGCACTGTCCTCGACATCAAAGCCGGATACGACGAGGGCATCATGCCGGGTGCCTTCTCCTGCGCCGACAACTCCAAGTTGTGATTTTTTTTTACTAATTGAAGACTATATATTTACTTACGATGCATTGATAGACACTGACCCTATACCAAATAAACTGTTCTGTTTAATCAGCCACACCCCAAGCCGCCGGAGGGTCCTAGGGGGGCGTATGCCCTGCGGGCGGCCTTCTTTTCTAGAAAAGAAGCAAAAGCACTGGCTAGTCTCAAAGAGGAGGGAAAGTATAATTAAGTCGCTGAGGAATCTTGAGCCCCACACCCTCCGCGAAGCGGAGCCACCTTTTTTTGCTTCTTTTTCGGAGAAAAAAAGAAGCCGCCGGAGGCTACTAACCCCCGGAGGGTTCTAGGGGGTGGGCCTATGCCCTGCGGGCGGCCTTCTTTTCTAGAAAAGAAGCAAAAGCACTACCTAGCCTCAAAGAGGAGCTACTTTCTTCTAGCCTGAGCCGCATCGTGTTCCATTTTTGGAAATATTAAGGGTATGAATTAAAAGCGACTGGTTCGCACTCTTTCCTCCTTCTCGTTATTCTCTGGGACAGTAGCGTTTTTTTTTTTTTTTTTTTGTTGTTGTTGTGCTGGAACGTACAAGTCCGCAGTGGTTGGACAACGGGTTGTGTGCCTTAGTATGATGACACCAACTTCCTGCGATCCTGGTCTTTTATACACCCCTTCATTTGCACACCAATTCTTATTACTAGAAGCTGTGAGGAGTAGTTTCGACACAAGTCAGTCACTAATCACTCAGAATTACTCCGTCACTCCTACTATCATTACCTCTTTTTCTGCTCACAACGCCCACAACCCTCAGACACCACTCATCGACTCCCCTTTTTCCGGCTCGTCCGGTCATATTTCAACTCTGAAAAACTATCCCGAAATTTTCTGCTATTGTGACACACGTCCGACTTCAACCAGAGGCTGTTGAGACAATTCCACAGAGACCTTCAGTTAAGAAGCTAAAACGCTCTCCGCGAAGCGGAGCTACCTTTTTTTGCTTCTTTTCGGAGAAAAAAAGAAGCCGCCAGAGGCACCACTACCCCCTGGATCCTCTGGGGGGGGTGGATGCCCTGCGGGCGGCCTTCTTTTCTAGAAAAGAAGCAAAAGCACTATTTTCTTCTAAGCGAGAAAGTATAACTTGAGCCGCATCGTGTTCCATTTTTGGAAATATTAAGGGTATGAATTAAATGCAACTGGTTTGCACTCTTCCCTCCTTCTCATTTCTCTCTGGGACAGTAAAGTTCTCGCATACAAGTCCGCACTGCTATTGTGACACACCTCCGACTTCAACCAGAGGCTGTTGAGGCAATTCCACAGAGTTAAAAAGCGAAAATGCTCTCCGCGAAGCGGAGCTACCTTTTTTTGCTTCTTTTTCGGAGAAAAAAAGAAGCCGCCGGAGGCACCACAGTCCCTTAGATCCTCTGGGGTCGTGTATGCTCTGCGGGCAGCCTTCTTTCGGAGACCAGCCTGTGTACCGGCGACTCGAACGCGTCACCCACCGAAGCACACCCGTGGGTTAGGACAAACGTAGCAACGATAGGCCGTTGCGGGGATAACTGGGACGAATTAGCGGACAGATATATATGCTTAGACCAGGCCCATTGCTGCGACGGTTAGTTCAAACAAGAAAGATGCATATCGAGTCAATTCCTATGAGATGGGGACGGGGCGACAACTACTGCTATCACGTCACCGACGAGCTCAGCGGCAAGTCTGTGGTGATCGACCCAGCCGAGCCGGACGAGGTTCTTCCTGTGCTCCAGAAGAAGAGCGGACTGAACCTGACCGCTATTGTGAACACCCACCACCATTACGACCATGCTGGCGGCAACGAAGGCATGCTCAAGGCGTTCCCAGGAATTCCGGTCGTGGGTGGAGCCAATTGTGCCAAGGTGACAAAGACACCTGAGGACGAAGAGCTGTGGAAGCTGAGCGAGAACATCAACGTCCAGGCCCTCCACACTCCGTGTCACACGCAGGACTCCATCTGCTATGCGTTCACGGACCACAAGACCGGCCAGCGGGCCGTCTTCACCGGGGACACGCTCTTCATTGCTGGCTGTGGCCGCTTCTTTGAAGGGTCCGCCGAGGAGATGATCTCAGCTATGGATAAGCTGGCCAAGCTGCCAGACGACTTCCATGTGTATCCGGGCCACGAGTACACCAGAGGTAACGTCAAGTTTGCCAAACTGGTCCTCAACAACGATGCATTGGCGAAGCTGGACAAGTTTGCCTCCGAAAATGAGCACACCACGGGCAAATTCACTATCGCCGACGAGCGCGAATTCAACCCCTTCATGCGCTCCCACCAGGAGGACGTCCAGAAGACCATTGGCGAGACGGACCGGGTGCTGGTCATGGCAAAGCTGCGTGAGATGAAGAATTCCATGTAACGCAATATATTCTCTATGTACAGTCAATCCCAAGGGTTGTGTCGCCTCCGGCGGCTTCTTTTTTCTCCGAAAAGAAGCAAAAAAGGTAGCTCTGCGAGGCCAGGCTATGTATTCCGCAGTGTGATCCGGTCCTTTATGGAGCAAAGGGAAGATTCAGTGTACCAGGGAAATTCTTCTACCTCTGCTGTCCACACTGCAATTTCAATGGGTAAGCTGAAACCGAGCATTAGCATCAGTCAGAGGACTAGTTTTATGTAAAGGTGAAGAAAAAAAAGGGAAAACTGGAAAATTCTCTTCTTAAATAGTCGTCGCCGGGCGCGTTCCTCGGCGCGGCAGGAGCCGGGTAAAGCTTGGCCTGTGAAAAATCGAGTCGCCTCTAACGTCTCTGAACATACGTCTGCGTTGAAGGATAGTATTCAATAATGGCATTGGTTCTAGTTGATGCGTAGCTCCACGTCTACAATTAAATGTGTGGTTGGGACAACCTTTGTGTTTATTAAAGTTAACGTCGGCCGCTCAGATCCTCGAGGCTTGCGCCCAAAAAAGCTGAAGCGGACCCATGTATTCCATTGAGTCTACGTAAATGCCGTATCCTACGCGTTTCGGCAAAATGTGTTCCCCAGTCTGATCTGGCCCCTTATGGTCAGAAGGGGCAGATTCAGTGTACCGAGGAAAGTTCTTCTGCATCCGCTGTCCACACTACAATTTCAACGGGAGAGATATGAAATTGAGTTCTAGCATAATTCAGAGGCAATTTTCTACTGAAGAAGAAGAAAAACCCAAAATTGCAAAAATTTTCCGCTTAAATAGTCTCGGCCGCGCGTGCATCCGCGCTCAAGTTTCACTACCGGGTAAGACGACGTTATCGACCGCTAGCTAATGGGTATGCCCTGCGGGCGGCCTTCTTTTCTAGAAAAGAAGCAAAAGCACTGCTTCTCTGGGGCCAATTGGACCCGACAGCCTCGCAGAGCTACCTTTTTTTGCTTCTTTTTCGGAGAAAAAAAGAAGCCGCCGGAGGCTACACGCACCCCCTAGGGCTAGAACCCTCCGGGGGTAGGAGTGTGCCCTGCAGGCGGCCTTCTTTTCTAGAAAAGAAGCAAAAGCACTGGTTAATGGCCTCGCAGAGCTACCTTTTTTTGCTTTTTTTCAGAGAAAAAGAAGCCGTCGGGGCACCCAATTGCGTAGTTAGGGGCACATGAAACCCGGGGATCTCGTCGCATACCACCTGTTCCATAGCCATTGCGCTGTCTCCCAGCCGAATCCATTTGACGTAGACTAAATGTTCGTCAGAAGCCGACAAGATGTGGCATTTTCCGGGGAGAAGTGGATCCGCGTGGATCTCGAAAACACCAACGGCCACATCCCTCTTCTGGGCCCAATTTTTTGGCATGATAATCTGGCATGAACCATTGCTCTTACGATACTCGTATAAACAGACTGCGTGTTCGTGGTTCCATGCGTTGTGGCTATAACATACGCTCCCACATGCGTCCCAGTGTGCTTTATGATGAGTGTTCCGGTTTTTTTCTCCAACTGTATTGCTCACAACTGAGATCAATGCTGTGTTAACAGTTGTTTTCACAACTGTGGTCAAAGCTGTGTTCCGCCAGGAGGTATGGACCGGAATCGAAAAATAATAGAGCGCCAGTGCAAACGACAACTGCCAACCGGCTAGAATGCGGTTTCCTATCGGGTTCCTCGACTACTCATTAAAAACAGCATATCAAGTCACCACAGAGAAACGAGAAAGCGAAATCTGTTCGACAAAGTCGTTACGGAGAAGGAGTGTCGGCATCAAGATCGACTCGGTGCCGACCACCGAGCGATATGCGTAGATGCACGCTGATTGATGAATTTCTTTATATTTCACGCGGTATTATTGTTCAAACTCTGGTTCCATACGCGTATGCACAGAAAGTGCATACTGTTGAAGATATTTGATGCATGTTACTTACATAATTGAGCGTATTTGCTATAGCTGCGGTTCCCCATTCTCTATCGCCTATCAGCCTCGCAGAGCTACCTTTTTTGCTTCTTTTCGGAGAAAAAAGAAGCCGCCGGAGGCTACACCCACCCCCTAGGATCCAGAAGCCGCCGGCGGATGAGAGTGCCCTGCGGGCGACCTTCTTTTCTAGAAAAGAAGCAAAAGCACTTGTACTAGTTTAGTTACAATGTGGAAGGAATAGTGATATATAGTTCCCCAACTCTAACTCATCGTCTAGCAGGTATGCATGGTTAACATATTTAGAATAATACGAGTCGTGCGGGAAGGCCCAATTAGGAAGGCGTTCTCGGGCATCTTATCGGACGAAGCTAGAACACATATTCTGCTTTTGAATTTTCATCTTTTCCGGCTCATTCCACCCAACTTCGTTTTCGTCGGTGTTTATGCAGTCGGAACTGTAACTAACAGGGCTCTCTCACATTGGCAAGTAGTCCAGACTGCATGACGATGAACTGGTCTATAACGAGCGATTTTTAATCCAATACCAGATCGATAGACCCGCCTCGAACAGCTATCCAGCAATGGAACACCATAGAGTAGCAATGGATCTTCCTCCTCACCGTATTTGGAATGAATCTTAAACAGAGTGTTCGAGATCTCATCAATTATGGCAGCACAATCTGGCGATTTGACGATAGACAATTGATCGCCCTTGGCCAAGAATTGCAAAATTTCATTAAAGTCGTTCAGTCGCGGTTGTTTGAGCGATTTTTAACAATATCCAGTCAATGGTGAAAGGTAGACGCTTCACATGTTTAAACCAGTTACAGTAACGGGCCCCCAACCAAATAATCGACTCAAAGAGATTTGGAATTACTGCTGCCGCTGTGGATTGTTTGAGCATGAGGGGTCTCACTGTGAGCTATCCCTGCTTTACGTATTTGGCAATATCTTTTGTGTAGGCAGAACAGATTCATGAATTATTATTATTGTTAAATGTTCCTCTTCCTGGCTATCTTATTGTTTGAGTCAACTCGTTATTGCCAGGTCCACGTCGGTATCCGGAAACAAAACAGCAGCAACAATACATTACAAGCTTATTCAACACGCGCAAATTATGGTATATAATACTGCACAGAAACTATAGATTCTAATACTGTACGTGAATCACGTCGTCGGATAGGGTATAAAGGATTGCATTGACAGGTATGTCAATACCATCATGCTCTACTTCATGCGCCTCAATGGTATTGTCTTCGTTCAGGACGTCTGTAATAACGTACCTGACGATTTGCTCAACGTGACCGGGGTCAACACGGTTTTGGTTAATTTCCAAATTGAAAAATTCAGTTGTGCTTTGAGAAATAACGTATGCAATAGAATCAAAGCACTTCAAGTTGTAGAATGGGTTTCTCCTTTCTACTTCTTCTTCTTCTTCTTCTTCTTCTTCTTCTTCTTCTTCATCTTCTTCTCCTTCTTCTTCTTGTGTTCGAGGCAATTCTGGGCCAGTCGCTTCCTGTTGACGCCATCGTTCTTGTGCAATTATTGCCGCCCGACGACGCTGCGGAGGCGGTGAACCAGGTGCTTCTAATTCATCCAGGTTGGGAATTCCCTGGTCTTTCAATAACTGCAGCGAGTTTTCAATTTGCTCTCTCGCTTCTTCTAAATCTGCAGCAGTATAGGGATGAGTGAATTGGTGCTGTTGTAGGCGACGAATTTTCGTAATGCCTTCCGCGAATTCTCTGCGGCGCTGCTTCATCTCAGCATCTAAACCACCTGTAACTGTGATTCGATCGTATTCGCGCCAAAATCGTTCATGGTTGAATCCATGCGCCTCAATATCGGTCGCGGCCACCAACTCTGCCTGGTGAACCTCAATTCGGCTGAGTGTGATACGGGCGACTTCTTTGTAGATGATCTTGACACTCATCCGGTTATCATTCACGCTATTGCGAACTTCACGGCTCAGCCTTTCCAATG
>JAJLUK010000045.1:0-15131 GCA_030570055.1 Blastobotrys chiropterorum
AAAAAAAAAAAAAAAAAAAAAAAAAAAAAAAAAAGCTTTATGAATTTAAAGACTAATTGTGTGGTGTCCAGTATAAAGCCTTGGTGATCGATCAACACATGTCAAAAATATTTGATTCAGTCCTTGACAAGAGTGACGTTCTCAATCGAAGTGTTTCTAGTGTGGAGATTTTAGATGCGCGAAGACAAACACAAGGATACTTGGAAGCTACCTATATAATGAAACCAACTCCATACAATGTGGATTGCTTGGTTGCAGATTATACCCGAGTACCACCAAGATATGCTGGTGCACACGTTTTTTTTCTTCCCGGATTAACGGAGGACTTGGCTCGAAAGATCAAGAATTCCCCTGCTGGTGCATTTATTAAAAGATTGGAAGTTAAGTATCTCGATTTCTTACCCCTGGAAACCCAAACTTTCAGTTTAGATACCAATTACGCCAGTGAGGTCTTTTACAACCGCCATTGTCATGATTTGGTGCATTCAGAGATTCAGAAAATTTCGAGCAGCCTGGTCAGCCTGTGTGTCTCTTTAGGGGAATATCCTTCGATCCGCTTCCAAAAACCACCGAAAGCGTCGTTTGAAGCAAATATGCTCTCCTATATGGTAGCGACCACATTTCAAAAGGAAATTGATATGTACGCACGGAATGATCCAAATTTCCCCAACACAAGTGAAAATCGACCTCGATCAGTGTTTTTGATTGCCGATCGTTCAATTGATGTATTCGCACCGCTTCTTCATGAATTCACCTATCAGGCAATGTCATATGACCTGCTCAATATCAAGGATGGCTGCAAATATGTTTACGAGACGGAAAACAAACACGGTACGAAGGAGAAACAAGAAGGCGTGTTATCAGAGAAAGATGCAGAATGGGTGTCTTTAAGGCACCTTCACATGCAGGATGCAATTGATTCGCTGACTCAAAAACTGGACAAGTTTAAAAAGGAAAATCCACATTTGGCTGATAGTTCGAATCAAGCATCTGTGACTGATCTGCAAGACATGATCGCGGCACTTCCAATGTTTGCAGAAATGAAGGAGAGGTTTGCTCTTCATCTGCAAATGGCCAACGAGTGCATGAATCTGTTCCAAGAAAGGAGATTGAATGCCGTGGCCGATGTTGAACAGACTTGCGCTACCGGGGTGGGCCCTGATAATCGTAAAAACAAGGGCTTGACTGATGATATGATTGAGCTGCTGGCTGACAAGGATAACGTTTTGGGTAACCGAGACAAGGTGAGAATTCTAATTCTTTATGCTCTACACAGAGGTGGATTGATTGAAGAAGATTTCCAAAAATTAAAATACCACTGCAAGCTTGAAGATGTTGACTTGATGGTTATCAAAAATTTGGGTCTTTTGGGTTCGCCTACTGTCAAATCATCATCCAAGACAAAATTATCCAAGGATGAATTGGTTCCACGATTCCATACCGGAGCGTCTGGAGAAGTCTATGAAACATCGAGATTTGTCCCTGGGCTCAAAAATGTCCTGGAAATGTTAATAAAGAGCCAACTGAATCCTGCGCAATTCCCACACACCAAAGATGAACCGACGCCAGATGCTGATGACCTTGCTGAACACAATTCCTTACGAAACCCGCGGCAGCGTGCAGCTTGGGCTAAGACAAACAATTTCCAACCAATCAAGCAACGTATCTTTGTGTTCGTGATTGGCGGGGTTACGCCATCAGAAACCCGGTCAGCCTATGAGCTATCCAAAACATATTCCAAAGATATTATCATTGGTGGAAGTTGTTTCTTGAATCCCAACGGGTTCTTGCGCAATTTATCCAGACTGACAATGTCCAGACAGCATCTCAATTTGCCATTGGACCAACCTCCCAAGAGAGCACCTGATTATCTCTTTGAGTCAGACAGAGACTCTCGGAAGGCACAACAGGCAGCCCAACCTGCTGCCCCAGGACAACTGTCATCATCAGATCCGGCACGACCACAGGGACCTGCTTCGGTATCACTCAATGAGCATACTAACAAGACGGTGAAGACCAAAAAAAGTAAATTTGGAAAGTTATTCAAGTAATATATAATAAATATTGTAACTGTTTTTCTTTTTCATTGTGTCCGTCTCTCTACTAATATTCATCTCCATATGACGGCACACCATAAACATCGTTCGGGTCGGGAGATTGGCTGCTGGCTGACCGCATAAGGTTTGTATTAGACGGTAATGGAGGCTGATACGGTATTGTATTTTGTTGCTGTGGATTTGCAGTGTTGGACTTGTCGGAGTACAATGGAGACTGATCATTTGTAGTAATACCGGATTCTGGGAGATCAGGCGATGCATCGGAGTACAACGGAGCCGTTACCACTTTCTGTAAGTTGTGACGATTGTTCCTTGCCTTTGGCGACGATATGTTACTATGCTGTCGTTTGACTGGGGTTACTTCTGCGGATGACAATTCTATAGGATTGGAACGATCTCCAGGGTTATGACTTTTTGAGAAAAGTAACCCGGGTATAACGTCTGGGTTTGATGTGGTAACCGTATTGTTATTACTGGGACTAGTAGTCGTAGTAGCCAGAATCGTTGGCTTAGTCGGCTTGTAGTCATCTTCATATGGGAGTAAGTCTGATGGCGGCGGTGGAGGCCGTCGGTTGTTAGCTGGAAATGCTGCCGGAGTGGGATCATTTTGTATCTTAAGGGCTTGTTTCAATCTTTTTTCAGGAACCGACGTTTCTTCTATTTCGTCAGGCTGTAGTAGATGCAATTTTCCTTCGTGCCTCCAGTTGGCTTTTTGCTTCAAATCATCGCGTCGCTGATTGATTTCCTTTTCAATCACAAAACGGCGGTATTTGCGTGCGAATGGTCGCTGCTCGTCAGTCAATTCCTCAAGGTCTGCAATGAGCAACTCTGCACCCTCTGCCTCCTTTATAAGGCTATCGCGAAGCTCAATCACCTTCTGTGCTTCAGAATCATAATCATACATAATTTTGGTGGAAAGGGGAGGATTTTTTTTCTTTTTTTTTTTTTTATATTTTCCCAACGGAAGAAAAATAGTTCCGGACCCCACGTTGACACTGGGTACCGAAATCCCAGAATCCAATACTGTCATTTTCACGAGACGACACAATCCGAGCATTTCACCTTATCCTAGGAGTACTAGTGTAATATTTAACCCACAACCAGAGTCAATACAAAAAATACGACATCTCCCGATTCAATAGTTGACGCTTTCCTTTTATTATTATCCTGAACCTAGCCACGCCCCCACTGGCCTTTGTAATCGGCCCTGAACGCATGACTGGATGGCACGCGTTCACTGTGGTCGGTTTATCCATACCCACACGTAAGATTGTATACTGGGCACCTCGTTATACATCGCCCGGTTCCTGTACAATGTGATGGTGATCGGAAACCTGCCCGGGGTTGTCGTTAGCCGTGTGGCTGCATAACCCTACTCCTCCTTTCCGTATGCTTTTTGAAAGTCTGCATACTGCTATGCACATAGCGGATATGCAATCCAAACAGACACAGGGAAGCGTCAGCCTATAATATAACATGACACTTGGAAAAATACTCAAACATGAGATTTTCTCAGTAGGCTCGCTTATTTAAATGTCTGAGATGCTGCCGCCAGGGCTGCCGATCAATAGCCAAGTTGAGGCAACCGGAACTCTTGCCGAGGGTAAGACTAGTGATCAAGCGGACGGAACACTAAATTGAGGTGTCAGCTAGGTTACTTTTCAAACTTCGTAGTGTTGGCACATGCACTGTAGTTGTTTGCTCTTGCTTTCGAATAGCTTCCACCGGCTATGAATTTATGTATTTAAAAGAGTTTTCGGCGGCCACGTGCCGCGAGCTGCAAGCTTCCGCATGGGAATACGAAAAATCCAATGGCAGATTCATTCGTGCCCCACGTTGGAGGGTGGGAAAAGTCACTGGAGGATCAGCGTGGTAAAGTTCCATGTAGATTTTCGTGACGTCCCCACGGCTACGCTGTAGGTGAGTGTGTACGTGTATATATAAAAAGGAGGTTGCTTCGTACTTTTTTAAAAAAAAAAGAATATAGAACAGATTAACTATAGTTATGACAGCACGTGGACATGAAAACAGAGCTTCGTCAGACGTATGTGAATTTTTCGTTGAAACAATATGCCCATACATGATCTAACAGTAGTATTAGAGTGTTGTCTCAAGAGCTGATTCGCTTAATAAGGATGATGATAGCGCCGAGATACAAGTTGACGAGTTTTCACAAGATCATCGGAAGAAGAAAAAACTCTCTGATATTCTAGCCGTGCTCTGTGCCGGGTTTGCATTGATCAGTGATGGTTATCAAAATAACTTGATGACCATGATCAATCTGGTCTACACAAATGAATATCCGAATGAATATGACTCTACTATGAAAACTCGAGTGTCTAATGCATTGCTTATTGGCCAAATTGTCGGCCAGATTGTTATTGGTCTCACCTGTGATTACATGGGCAGAAAATGGGCGATTACAACTACAACGCTATTGATTGTGGTCGGAGGAATCATGGCCACAGCAGCCCATGGAGTTACTACCACTGGTATGTTTTGGATGATTGTCGTCTCCAGAGGGGTTATTGGGTTTGGCGCAGGCGGTGAATATCCAGCATCATCGACCTCCGCCTCTGAAGCGGCGAATGAAACTACAAAAACCAAAAGGGGAATGCTATTTGTCCTTGTCACCAATTTGCCGCTTGCCTTTGGTGGGCCATTTGCTCTGATCGTTTTCCTAATTGTTTGGTCTGCCTCTGGGGGATCCGATCATTTGAGCACCATCTGGAGGGTTTGTTTTGGTATTGGCTGCATCTGGCCTCTCACTGTGTTCTATTTCAGAGTTCGCATGGCTCCTTCGAGACTATACACTAAAGGTGCAATGAGGAAAAAAGTACCCTATCTGCTAGTTGTAAAGTATTACTGGCCACGGCTCATTGGTGTGTGCGGTGCATGGTTTTTCTACGACTTTGTTACATTCCCGAATGGTATCTTCTCGGGTACCATTCTCTCAACTGTTTTGGGAGGCGACTCGTCGGATCTGAAGAAGGTGGGAGAATGGCAATTGCTTTTAGGTTCGATTGCCCTACCTGGTGTGTTTGTAGGGGCACTTATCTGCGATAGGATCGGCAGAAAATACACTACCATCATTGGATTTTCCGGTTATTTGGTGTTTGGGCTCATAATTGGCTGTGCATATGAAAAAATCAGCAAAATTGTGCCTTTGTTTGTTATTTTCTATGGACTGATGAATTCGATGGGTAACTTGGGCCCAGGGAACATGATGGGGTTGATTGCAAGCGAATCATTCGCTACTGGCGTTCGAGGTACATGCTATGGACTTGCCGCTGCGGTTGGGAAAGCAGGCGCTGCAATTGGTACACAGGTATTCACTCCTATCCAAGATAACTTGGGAAAGAAATGGACGTTCATTATTGCTGCAATTATTGGCACGCTAGGTATTGCCGTGACGTATTTCTTCGTTCCGCATCTAAAAGAAGATGACCTAATACGCGAAGATGAACTCTTTAAGCAATATCTCAAAGATAACGGTTGGGAAGGAGAGATGGGGTTAGAACCGGCTGAAAACGTACTTGACCCAGAAGAATTGAACTCCACACATGGCAGGGACAACACACGCTTTTCTGGTAATGGTTAACTAATCACGTAATATATTTCTATCGTTACAATCATTCAGCGATTTTTTTTTTTTTTTTTTGATGCTTATTTCTTTTGCTCCTCGGCGGCAATCTTCTTTGCCTTTTCCAAAGCAGCAGCATTACCACCTTGTTCACCAAAGATATCAACACCCCAGTCAACAGGGTCATTGTATCTAGCGCTCTTGTCAAGTTTTTCGAGCTTGGCAAAGGCATCCTCTGGCAAGTCAAAGACTTCAAAGTTGGATTGAATACGGGATGGAGTGACAGACTTTGGAACAACCGCGTATCCCTTTTGAATGAGGAAGGAAACAAGAACATTTGCGACGTTCTTGTTCAAGGACTTTGCAATTTCGTTGACCGCTTCATCATCAATGACTCTTGGAAGACCGTAAATGTTGTTGCCGAGAGGAGAGTATGCGGTTGGAACAATTCCATGTTTCTTGTGGAATTCATGGAGCTTTGGTTGAAGCAAGAATGGATGAGCTTCAATTTGGTTAACAGCTGGCTTGACCTTGGCAACCTTCAAGAGCTCTTCAAGCTTTTCAACGTTGAAATTGGAAACACCAATGCTTCTAACCTTGCCAGTTTCAAGCAACTTTTCCATTGCTCTCCACGTGTCAGCGATTGGAGTATCAGCAAGCTTGACCAATCCATCTTCACCCTTTGGGAAGTACGAGTCAGAAGTTTCAAAGGCGACTGGCCAGTGAATGAGGTATAGGTCAAGGTAATCCAAGCCAAGGTCGTTCAAAGTCTTATCAAGAGCCTTTGGAACCTCAGCTGGGTCGTGGCAGGAGTTCCAGACCTTGGAAGTGACAAAGATCTCCTCCCTAGGAACACCAGAGGCCTTGATACCTCTCCCAACTTCATCTTCATTTTGATAAATAGCAGCAGCGTCAATGTGCTTGTAGCCACATTTCAAGGCAGTTTCAACGGCGACAGCAACTTCATTTGGCTTGGACAACCAGGTGCCAAGACCGAGGGCAGGAATTTCGTAGCCGGAATTGAGCTTAATAGTGTTCTTATTAGAGACAGAGACCATTGTTGTGTAATGTTTTCACTTGTGTTTTTGAATTTTTCAGATGACAAGGTAAAACGTAAACAGTGGCTGGGTAGGCCGGTATTTATATTCAACATTGCTCCGAACTGGAACAACACTTGTGGGGGTCACCTCCCCGCCATCACCGAAAGCTATCGAATGTCCCACGGAGTAATGTCGTCCCGTGGGGTTTTTCGGGATTTTCATCGCTTATGTCATCAATTTATCCGGCAACCGGACCGTCGCCGACGGAAAGCACAAAGGCGTGGTTCTGATGGCGCATATAGTTGCGTGCAGGTGCTGATATTTGAAAAGACACAATTCACCAATTCGTGGTTAATAGTTAATTTAATTGTACACGGAGTGTGGTGGTGGTAGAGAGTGTGGATTATTGCGAGCAAAGTACTATTCAGATGCATGCATATGCGTACTTGGACAACTGGGGACATTGGAAAATGTGACTTGTCAAGACTCATTGCACACGTTCAAGCGTGAAGTCTAGGAATGAATTTATTTATTTATTTATCGAATTGCATATTGGTTTGATGATGCGTATGCGGTATAAACTTAGAGCCTTCCCAAGGTTAATGAGAGCATTCGGGACGTGTGAGATGTCATACAACGGATCAACGAATGTATGCCGACTTCACCAAAATGTGGACGCCGTGCGTATCTATCAGTAGCACCGGGGAAAAGTCCTCTTTATTCATTTCATCAATTAGAGTTGCGTCTGAAGGGCGTTTCCTGAGTAATTCTACGTCACATGAGACTTATTGAAAATTTTTGTTCGCTGTCGGCAGCAATACGCCTGGCAGAGGGGAAAGAATATGTGGTCAAAAAACTGTTATATACAAAATACTCGCCCACCTTCTTTGCATATCTCTGCCCTTCGGACGAAAGTTTTGAGATGCGCCGGGCTAATGCCGACTACTTCCGACAGTAGCCGTCACCAACTCAGACTACCCGCGCCAAGAGAGGCGTTCTAATCGACAGAACCCATATAGCCAAACGGAAAAATGGAACATACCTGTAGATGAATACCATACATGCTAATTTGTCGTCATTTTTTATCAGCCACAAGGGAAAAAAAAAAAAAAAAAAAAAAAAAAAAAGCCTAGCGTTGCCGACGCACTCAACGTGTGCATAACGGTCAAAACATCATGTGCATTAGGACTGATGCCGCTCACAAATAATCTTCTCCGGCGAAAAACTCTTACAAATATTATATTACACCAGACCGTCCCATTCCATCCCAAAGTCACTTGTGTCGTCTCTCTTCCGTTTGATTTATTTTTACAATTGAGATTGCTCGTTGACAGTCATTTCACTTGTTGTCATTAGTATCCACATTTGAGGGGGACTTGGTTTTATATCATGATGATGCTTCCAGTAAGTCAATAATGTGATCAAAAAGCTTGGAATAGATAATTAATAGGCGATCTTTTTTCTTCAATTTTATTTTTATTTTTATTCATTTTAGTCCCTTCCCACAGCATTAAAACCAGGATTATGCAGTACAGCGATTGTGACAGGAATAAGGTTCTATTCAAACTACAAGCAAAACAGCAACTACTTTGATTTTAACGTTGGATCTTACAACAACATCAAAAAGTTCTCGGATCTACCTCAGAACTTCGGGAGCAACCAGCATATTGCAATAGATAATGAATTGCGGGAACAGTTACGGACCACCTTGTGGAAGTTCAACGCACCAATCAGATATGCCTTCGCGTATGGTAGTGGTGTCTTCAGTCAGGGCTCGGACAGTAGAAAATCCCGTCCGCAGATCGACATGATCTTTGGAGTCACACATACACAGCATTGGCATTCATTGAACATGAAGCAATATCCTAAGCATTATTCCGCATTGCGTCATTTGGGTTCCGGTGCTATCAGCGTCTTTCAAGATAAAGTAGGGGCTGGCGTCCATTTCAACCCGTTTGTTGAGGTTAACGGGTTAAAGATAAAGTATGGAGTGGTGAACATCAATACTTTATTGAATGATCTTGCTCAATGGGATACGCTTTATTTGGCAGGCAGACTTCACAAGCCAGTAAAGATTTTGCGTGATGAGCCTCGAGTCCGGTTTGTAAACCAGAACAACTTGATTAGTGTATTAAGGGCTGCACTCTTGCTTTTGCCAGAGACTTTTACAGAGAAGGAACTCTATCGAATGATCACCAGTGTTTCATATATGGGTGATCCTCGAATGACGTTTGGCGAGAACCCACAGAAAATTGACAACATTGTTGACAATCAGTTTTTGAACTTTAGACGTCTCTATACTCCATTGATGGATGGATTGCCGAATTTGACGTTGGAATCGTCGGAATCTAACCGGTTGTCGCCCGAATCGGATATACTGGTTGCATCGTTGACTCAAGACATGGATCCTGTCAAGAGAGGGAACATGGTTGTCAGATTGCCGTATTCGTTTAAGAGCAAGCTCTATTCCCGGTATTCCAAAAATTACAACGTCAAAAATCCTGAAGAGGATCCACATTTCAAGGAAGCATTAGAAAAAGACAAAGAATCTATTCGCCCAGACCCATCTGTAAAGATGACGTGCAGTGACTTTGACAAATCGATTGCCAGTGACAGCAAGCTTTCACAGATGGTCTCTGGCTGTATCAGAGATACAGTGTTTTGGCCCAGTACGATGCAAACTATAAAGGGCATTTTCACGGCCGGAATTGCCAGGTCGATTAAGTATTCCGCTGAAAAACTCAAAAAATACTATTCTGGGAAGAGGAGCACAAACTAGTTGTTATCACTGTAGTTTATTTATTTGTAGACTAGCAAAAATCCATTTTTTTTTTTACGTCTGTGGCGCATCCTTATCTTCATTTTTTGAACCCTGTTTTAATACCCTCGTGTACAATCATAAGCTCCCCCCATCACCTTCTCAATGCTTCAAAGCGTTTCCTTAACGCATCCAATTCGTCCTCCTCTTTTTTTGCTTTTGAATTCGACTGGCGCCCCTGAGAAAGCTCTTTGTTCACCTTTTCGGTTGTCTCCAAGTTCAACGTAGGATGGGGGTTATCCGTGGTAGGATGCGGTGTCATAACGGCAATGGGGGACTTTGGGGCTGCCTCCTTATTTTGGCCCGAGTCATCATCACTACCATCATGTTTTTCATCCTCTTCAGGAAGCTCACTAAACGGAACGTTATAGGCCTTTGCAATCTCAGTGAGGTACAATGAAACCAGTTCTTGGCTAGGGGGCTCCGAAGAAAGCCGTTCCATTACTTTCTGGGGGACTATATTTGATTCGTTATCGATTGCATCTTTTGCAAACTCCTTAGAAAATTTGTGAATCAAGACCTCTCTCACCTGTTGGAGTTCTTTTATTTCCGTACGTGGTGCAGTGAAAATGATCGTCTTGACGGCTTCTTCTAAACCTGGGTCACACTCTCTTTGCTCTAAAAGACCAATTCTCGCCAACAATAACTCGCAATATAACTCCAATATCTCCAATAGTTCCACGTTTATGTCCTCCCTGATGATGTTTTCTACCCTAATCCGGGCACTTTGTTCTTTGCCCTGTTCTAATAACTGCGCCAAGTTTCTCCGTTGCTGTTTAGCTATGGCGGTTTCCTTCTGTTGAACCAACCGCAGCCTATTGATAGACATTTTCAGCTGGACTTTCAGCTTACTCTATCAAAAATTCTATTAGAATTGAACAACCATCATGCAATTGACGCAGACACTTACCATCAACGGTGATATGGCTGGCATGCTTTCCCTACAGCTCTATGGCGTCGGTGAGGATCCCCACACTATTGGTGGCTATATAACTCCCAATCTCCCAACACCACACATCGCCGACGTATACATATACTATTACTTATCATACGGAATCAGTGGCAATATGGCATCGTGGTTTTCACAGACAGTATCTATAGATGAGCAAGTGGAAAAGGCTACATCTGAATCGCTCCCCACTGGGGAACAGGACATGGCCCTCAACTTGGACATTTGTGACATGATTAGGTCCAAAACTGTGAATTCGAAGGATGCAATGAGAAGCCTGAAGCGGCGGATGATGAATAAGAATCCCAATGTTCAAATCGCAACTTTACACTTAGTCGACATTTGCATCAAAAATGGCGGCTCGCACTTTCTAGCTGAGATAGCGTCGCGAGAATTCATGGATTCTCTAATGTTAACATTGAAACCGGCTTCTGGAGCAGTGAACCCAGACGTAAAGCAGCTCATGTTAGAGTATATTCAAAACTGGGCCATCGCATTCGATAATCAAATTCAATTGAGTTATGTGAGCAAGGTCTACAATCAGCTCAAACAAGAAGGCTACGAATTTCCGAATTCCACAAAACTGTCATCTTCGTTTATTGATACATCAGCCCCTCCAGAATGGGTTGATTCGGATACGTGCATGAAGAGCGGAGTGGCTTTTTCGTTCGTTAATCGGAAACATCATTGTCGAAATTGTGGTGGGGTGTTTGTTCAAAAGCATTGTCAAAATTACATCCCGTTACCTCATTTTGGTATCAACACTGATGTTAGAGTGTGTGATGACTGTTACGATAAGATAAGGGGTAAGAGAAAGACGGCGGATAACCCAAAGAGGCGTGACTCGACCACCATCAAATACAGCAATAATCCGTTTCACCAGAACACTGCAAAATCTGCTGATGACAATGATGATGACCTACAGAGGGCATTAAAGTTGTCACTAGAAGAGGCAAATAAAAAGGCATCAGCGGCAAAACCGTCGTTTATCTCTCCACCAACGGCTGCTCAAACCGGCGGCGATGATGAGGAAGACGAGGATATGAAAGCGGCTATTGCGGCAAGCTTACGCGATATGGAGGGGTCCAAAATAACAACCAATGGTAACGGACTGTATCAACAGCAGCAACAGCCACAACTTTCCGGAGGTCCACATCCTCAAGCACAACAGTCACCAGTCGCTCAGCCACAACAACTGCCGCAACAAGACGAGTTCGCTCCGTTGGAAGAAGAAATACTTTATAGATATGTCCACTTAGTCGAGAGCATTCAGCGGGCTCCTCAAGGTTCAATTCTGAAAGAGACTAAACTGCAACAGCTAAATGACAGTGTTTCTGCACTTCGTCCAAAACTAGCGCGAACGCTCGGTCAAACCATCGACAAATACGACAGGTTGGTAGATATGCATGGAAAGCTGACGACGGTTGTTCGATTTTATGATCAAATTTTAGAACAGAGGCTATCAAATACTTATAATCGTCATTCAATCTCCGACTATGGCTATCAAACCCAGCAGGATAATCGTATGCACCAACAACAACCTCAACAGCCACCGCAACAACAACAACAACAACAACAACAACAACAACAACAACAACAACAAATGTATTTCCGTCATCCAGTTCAGTCGCCAATGGCACCGATGGGTACGGGAAATTCGTTCCATCAGCAGCAAACGCTATCTTCACCGCTTCCGGGTGGAACAAACTACCCGCCTCCTATAAACACTGCGACACATCCGCAGGAACAACCTTCTGCTCCTCCATTATCTGATTTTGAACGTCGCTATCCGCCGATTGCAGATGATGGCTCGCCGAGTGCGCCACCGCAGCCACCATCATCATCCACTCAACGGCAGGAAACAAAACCAAAACAAGAGGAACCGGTACTAATCGAATTATGATACATGTGTTTTTATAATATATATTTCCATAAATACAATTATGTACATGCTTGTGGTAACAATGTATGCCATTTCTATTATTCTACCAAGTAATCCTCGATCTCAAAGTCGAGATCGTCTGCAACCTGCTTGACAAGAGTCCAACTAGCATTGACCTTCCATCTCGTTCTGGAATCAAGAGGATCTGTGTTTGACGACCGCACAATCAGCTTCAATGTGGTCAAGGTCGCAATCTGCACACCGATATCAATATTAGAAAGGAAATCGTCAGGCATAATCGAGTGAAGGATTGCTAACAGCCGTTCCAGGTCAAATGCTGGCGCTGCCAACGAACGAGAGCTAATTTTTAGTTTCTTTCGCGGATTAGTATCACGTCTTTTAGATCGTGCCTCCTTCGCCCGGGAGAAAAAGCGAATGTCGTATCGCGGGTTATTATAAGATGCCAGGTATGCAGCGCACAAAATGTACTTCGATTGTTTTGGCAGCTCGCTCTGAACATTGCCAGTTGATACAAGGCCTCCATCTGTAAGGTTTTCAGTAACTGCCAGCTCACCGACAAACAATTTTTGATTCCGTTTGTATAGCTGAACAAAATTAGTTGGGTCAACACCTTCGTCGCCCACTGGCTTAACGAACTGTGGCCAAATCTTCAGCAAAACATCCGTAATCAGACGAATATCGGACCCGGTATATGAGGATAATGCGTTAACTGCCATTGAACAGTATTGGCTCCAAAACCTTTGTGACGACGTCGCGTCGACGTTTGGAAGAGTCCGTAGCTCCTGGCTCGAAACCACACTAACAGCGTCCTCAGTGCTATACCGTGGGAAATGTATGTGAGGAATGCTAGTCATTAGTAATGATTTTGGTTCCAACGTATTGATGACGAATATAACCACAATATTCTTGATGTCAGTCATTTCACTCAATCTTGAGAAGCAATTGTACAAGTCTGACGGATTGTCCGGTAATTGGTCTATTCGATCCAAAACCAAAACATGTGTCTCTTCATAGTTGGTTCTTTTGAAAAATGCAGATAACGTGGCGTAAAAAGCAGAAAAATTCTCTGCTACCACATCAAAACCAACTTGTTGCCCAACAAGATCTGTCTGTAAACTTTTATCTTCGTCTACTGGGTCTTTTCTTCCAGAGTCTTTCTTTATAGCCCGAATGGCCCTTTGTAGTAAAATTCGCGTTGTCGTACATTGGTCACAAGAAACAATTGAACAATTCAATGGGGACTGTTCGAAGTAATTCCTTATTAGTGTGGATTTCCCTGTCGACGGCGGTCCGTGTAAAAGGATGGCTGGAGGAATTTGAAGCCGCGACTGTATTGTCATTAGCTAGTATATTTATATTACAGATCGGCACACTTACTGGTGATAAAAAGGTATTCAAAAGTCCAACTTGCTCATCCCGGCAAACCACTCTTGTCTTCACAGAGTTAATTTCTTCCTCATTTAACAACATGCCGTAGTCACTAGAATGGCTAGATGGAATTGGGAGGGGGGACGCGAGGCAAAAAACCTCCTAAGAAAAATTATGATATATAAAAGTGCGCGAGAATTAAGCCGCATAGTCACAGCCGCTCGAAATTTTTGGGACTGATAGGACTGTCGATTAGCAGCTATCTTGTCATCGATATCCACTATCGACATATATTAAATGGCAGAATCCTCTTTTAGTAATACGTTAGAGCGAAAGAAGGAGGCGAACAGGCAACGTGCATTAGAGAAGCTGAAGGCCACCAAGGAGCGCATGTTGGCGAAAAATAAGCCAAGCGATAGTCTAAACGCAAATTCTTCAGGATCCAAAGTCGCAAAACCTGTAAACGAGCAACAACGAAGACAAGGTAATGCACCAACCACGACGAGGGTGCCGGAAAAATTCCGCAACTATATTGAATACGATTTCTCAAAAATGAAAGATACCAAAGGTGGATTCATTGTGGATGAAAACGCAGAAGCCCCAAGAGGAATGTCCTTGGAGGAGTGGAAGGCAAAACAAAAAGATGCTCGAGCGCCTTACCCGATCGATCATCCGGATGCACCTAAATGTTATGACTGCAATACACCAGAACTCGATTTTAGGCTGTATAACTGGTTTGGAACTAGAGTATGCAAGCAATGCCGTAACAAAAACCCGGACAAATATTCACTTTTAACAAAAACAGAATGCAAGGAGGATTATTTGTTAACGGACCCGGAATTACGGGATGAAGAAGTACTGAAACACGTGGAAAAGCCAAATCCCCATCAAAACACTTATCATAACATGATGCTATATATGAGATATCAAGTTGAAGAATTTGCCTTTAAGAAATGGGGTAGTCCAGAGGAGTTGGATGCGGAATACGAACGACGTGTGGAGGCAAAAAAGAAAAAGAAGGATAAAAAGTTCTTGCAGAAACTAAAGGAAATCAGGAGAAACACAAGGGCGGAGGCGATCACTAAGCGGGACTACGGAGTGCACACGCATAAATGGTCTGGGCCAGTAAAGTTGTCTAATAATATGGTGTCGAGAAGGTGTGAAACTTGTGGAATGTCCACAGAAGAACTCTCTTTTGATTAAAAATACAAAAATACTCTAGTACATGTTGGATCCTGGGAGTGTTATGAATTGAGTGATTGCGTCAACAACCGTCTTTCTGAAAGGAGTGAACTCAATTCCGAGTTCTTTTGTGACCGGTTCAGTGTCAATTTTGTAACCATCTGCGACTTCCTTATTTTTTTTACCAGTGGCTACCTTCGTCTGTGCCCAAGATGGGAATTCTTCTCTCAT